>JBBBDQ010000878.1:1922500-2258074 GCA_037127315.1 Ascarosepion bandense | reverse complement strand
TCTTTAGATTTTATTTACTAATGTCATGCCTAAAACCTGTGCCTACGTCCTTGACATTTTCATGGTTTATACGCTTTTTAATTCGTAAAAATTGTTCTCGCTTAATTTAGAATGTGGTGCAACTTTAAAAACGTATACATCTGTTTGTTCTTTAACTATTTTGCAAAACAATTGCTTATTCAAAATATTTATTACAATAAAACACACGCGCACATACACGCACATATGTACTTAATATATTATTGCTGGTATCGCCTAGAAATCAGGATTATCACTGGGTGTAAACGCTTAGTAATAATATTCACCTTACTAATGAACATGTTGGTAAAATCAACAGAACTTGAGTGTCTAGATTCATTGGTGAGAAACAAAGTACGACAACCTAGGATATGTGGATAATCTGCAAGTTCCTGGAGGTTGGTGGATATTACCAGGATTAGAAAAGATAATGAGTATGAGAATAGGAGAAGAGAGCCTATAGCATTACCGTAACAGTAGCAGCTTAAGCTATGGTTGTAGCAGTAATTGTGTGTGTATATGAGTGCGTAGTGTACAATATAGTAAAAATAGATAGGTTATGTTGTCGTATACCGCGACCTAATAACGAAATTTATGGCCTCTACATCCTTGGCCATTACACAGTTGGTCTTTTCCGTTTACAATAGACACAGGAGCCATGATTTTTTAGTAATAAAAAAAACATTTTCACTTTCAAAATCTTTCACAAAATAGCGTACAGTATTTTGATTATGGTCTGTGCATACACCGCTTAATATAATATAAGATTACAGTAAATTAGCTTCTATGGACATTACATTTATAGATATTTTAATAAAGTTACACTCCGTGTTATCGTTATTTTATTATCCAATACCTTTGTGTTTGAAGACGTTATTATCATTTGTAGTATGACAGTAATTTTTTTCCAGGAAATCATAATTATCCTTCCGTGGTAATTCCACGGTTTCGGCTAGTAGATATATCAATATGCCATTTTACTATGTCTCCTTACGTTATATTAAGTGACATTAACAATATTTGAGAATATGGATAATAGAGTCAGTGACCATTTCAGAAGATGGCTTGGCCTCTACCCGAGAGTTTGAGCAGGGTATTATCGAACACATTGCAACTCCCATTCAGATATTAGCTGAGTATATTAAAGTTGAAAAAAGGGAATTAATCCTATATAAGAATTCAAAAGATCCTAAAGAGCAGAAGCAGGAATTGGGGTTCGAATTGGCAGAAAGTCGAAGGCATCACGCGATCTCAGTACAACAGATTAATGGTTAACACAGAAAGGGCTAGTAGCAAGCAGATCCTATATATATATATATATATATATGTATATATATATATATATATATATATATATATATATATATATCTCAATCGCTGAATGAAGCCAATTCGGTCGGGTTTCAATCCTGGGTTAAAAAGCAATCGGATGTCTAACCATACTGATGAGCTGCGATACAGCGAAACAGATCTGGATGCGGATGACTATATATATTTATATATACATATATATATAAGAAAAATTAAGACGTTATTTTATAGCAAATAGGAAGTATAGGCCTATTTCAGGTGAACCTTAATCAGCTTCTGTCTTTATTGTGCATATATATATATATATATATATATATATATATATATATATATATAGTGACAAGAATAAGTATTCGATACATGCCGTTTTCTGTTATAACTTTAGTTTATGTTTGCCATTTTGCCTTGTATTTGGTAAGTAATATCTCGTAAAGTTGTTTTAGTTGTATGTGGAAGTAAAATTAAAAACTCATGGTTGAATCCATTTTTTTAATCAAAGTTCAAAATTACTCTATGCAAAAGGATTGGATACATGACACTTTATTCCAATTTCCAATCAAAACTTTGTATTTTAAAAGACTTTAAGTATTCAAATTTTCGATTGTATTGGAATGTTATCTCTGGCCAATCAGAGAAGCACACAATTGCTACGAAGATATTGCTACTAATCATCTGACTCTTTGATGTATATTCTGCAATCAAGGATTAAAAATGGCAAAAACTAAAGAATTATCCAGAGATATGCGAGATAGAATCATTGAACGTCACAAAGGAGGACAAAGTTACCGAAAGATTAGCAAAGAAATGAATCTAGCACTAAGTACAGTGGGAAATATCATCAGAAATTATAAGAAGTATGGCGACGGTACAGCAAATCTTCCAAGAAATGGAAGACTGAGAAAAATAAATGAGAGAACTTCAAGGTGGATCGCAGAAATGTGCAAAAAAAAACTTCAGTACTCGTTCTGAAATTAAAACTGATCATGAGGGTGCTGGAATTAATGTATGTAAGGATACCATTAGCAGAGCTCTGTATCGTACAGGCTTTCATTCAAGATCTGTAAGAAAAGTGTCTTTAATGCAAACCAAATATGTCAAAGACCGATTAAAGTTTGTCAAAACTTATGAAAAGGAAGGTACGCAGTTTTGGGAAAAAGTAATCTGCTCAGATGAAACGAAAGTTGAACTATTTGGAAGGAACACAGCGACAGGTGTTTAGCAAAACAATGGCACTGCCTTCAACAAGCACAGTACCATCCCTCCAGTTAAGTTTGCAGGTAGTTCCATTATGACATGAGATGCTTTTCATCTAAGAGCACTGGTGAGTTACAAACTATCCATGGTAAAATGAATAGTCTCATGTACAGAGAGATTTGGGAGAAGAGCCTTCAGAAATCTGCAACTTCTTTAGGACATGGTCGGAATTTCGTGCATCAACACGACAATGGTCCTAAACATACCACAAAACTTACAAAGGAATGGTTTGAAAAAATATGGTATCAGTACTCTCAATTGGCCAAGTCAGTCTCCTGACTTGAATCCAATTGTGAATTTGTGGAATACTGTGAAGGTCAAAGTTCATAAGCGGAATCCACAAAATATCAAACAATTAGAAGAATTATGCAAGGAAGAATAGGGTAAAGTAACGGTGGATCAGTGTGGAAAACTTGTGGCCAACTATAGAAAAACAGAGGCAACGCAACAAAATATTAAATTGATGTATCCAATACTTTTGCAAAGAATAATTTTGATAAAAAAAGGGATTCAACCATTAGTTTTTAATTTTTCCTTCCACATACAACTAAAACAACACTACGAGATATTACTTACCAAATATCAGGTGAAATGGCGAACATAAACTAAAGTTATAACAGAAAATAACATGTATCCAATACTTATGCGTGTCACTGTATATCCCCAGATGAAGAGGGTCCAAGGTTTTACGATTTAGAGTCCCCTGTTTTTTTATTATATAAACAGTACTCAATAAATATTGTAGAGCTTAATATAATCATATAATTATGAATTAAATTTACATTGCGACACGGAAATTTCTGTGTTTCGAGATAGAATATCGTCATCTGGTAGTGTACATGTAATGTTTGTTGTGAAACATTACATTGCCGGATGACGAGATTCTATCTCAAAAAATTTCCGTGTCGCAATGTACATTTAATTCATAATTATATGATTACATACACACACACACGCACACGTATATATATATATATATATATATATATATATATATATATATATTATGTTTAGAGAAATATCTGCTGCCTCGATATACTATATATATATATATATATATATATATATATATATATATTTAGTATATCGAGGCAGCAGATAATTTTCTAAACATATGCTGTTAAATATAAGAGACAATGAATGTCTATTATGTTCAATGGTGAGCCGTTCTAAACATCGTATTTTGGCTTTAATTTCAAGTGAAAATAAAGGCAAAAATTCCCCATATTAGAAGCAAGTTAATAAAAAATTATCCAAATGTTGGACAATATATAAGAGTGAGCCGTTGATGTGCTTCCTTCTTTTCTTATGGAAGATAGTAGATTGCTGTTGAACCGGTAGTTATCCGTGATTGTACTACAAATTGCCAAAAGAAATCACAGTGTCGGATTTAAAAATTAGGAAAGTTGTAGCTGACATACAGCGCACAAGTCTCTCTCCGATCAGTATCTGCTCGGTCACCGTGCTTTTGGTCATGCTGTTGAAAGATCCGAAACCCTAATGAATCTTCACTAAAAGACCTCACTGCTGAAGCATCAAACAGACGTATTTCACGAAATGTGTCTATTTTATTGTACTTTATTTCATAGAAATCGTCTTGTTAATTTTTTAAGACGATTTCTTTCAAAACCCTCCCAACCTGTAATTGAATTTAATAAGACGATTTCTTTTAAAACCCTCACACCTGTAATTGCATTTAATAAGTTGATTTCTTTTAAAACCCTCACACCTGTAATTGAATTTAATAAAATGATTTCTTTTAAAACCCTCACACCTGTAATTGAATTCATTACTTCCGTTGTGGTGCAGTGGATCTCGGCTTGGAATGAGAAATCGGGTAATTCGAGTTCGAATTCCAGTTGAATTCATTGCATTCACTTACGCGCAAGTACCCTTGGGAAAGGTATTAATCCGTCTGTTCCTTCTGGTTACGGGGTTAAATATCAGGATAGATTGAGTTCTATAGCCTTAGCTGTCAGCAAGTCTACGGCAAGAAGTAATAGCAACCTACTGCGAAAGAGACATGATCGCCCAAGCTTGTTTCACGTGTGGCACTTAACTGACTGAAAGTGTCGAAACAAAATGGCTACTTTTGTAGCGATATTATAACATATTTATGTTATCTAAACTTATTTATAAATGGAACTTCGTCTCTGTGTGTGTATTTGTGTGTATATGTGCGTCCGTTACCTATAGACTCCGAAACGGCTGAACCGATTTTCTTGAAAATTTACACAGTTGTACTATAAGCGTCTGCGAGTGTTCTTAGTTAGGTTTTGTGCCGAGGTACCCCCGATAAATATCAAAAATCGATAATCGAAAAAATCGCATTATAGAAGAAATGGTCCGATTTTAATCAAATTTGATACACTCATAGACCTAGACATAAGAAACGATTTTCAGAAGTTTCAAGGTTGCAGTTCTTAAAATAGTGCAGAAAATCGGTAATATATATTTATAAAAGGCAAGATGTTTATGTGTGTGTCTGTTTATCTGCCTGTATGTCTGTATTTTTTTCAGCCATTTTATTTTAGTTTTTGCTTCGGGTTTGGCTCTAAGTAGGTATAATTATAGTTCTTAGTCTCAGCCATGATACCATTTACTCAGATGACTTATTTAGACTTCAAAATTCATTTTACGACGAAAAAAAACTTATTTGATATCGATACCAGGAAATCAAAATTTGACTTACATCCATTCATTTTTCTTTAAGTCTACGGTTTCGCTTTAACTGGAAACAACTATTGCTTTTTAGTCTTTCGTGCCAAAATCCCAAGAGTCTGAGCTCCAGGACCATAGATTAATTTTAAAGCTTTCATTACACCCGAGCAACGCCGGGCTATACTGCTAGTAAATTTTAAATAAATATTTTAACAAGACGATTTAGGTTTCGCACGCAAACATTAATGACGTAAACAAAACAATTGCTAGATGCAATCATTCTATTGTTTGCTTGATTTGTTTTTTACGTCTTATCAACCTTTTGCATCTTATTTAAAGACAGGGATTTTTTATGTTGTAAAAACCTTTTAGAAAACAATAATAAATTACTCATACAAATCCTATTATTTAATATATCGCTGGAAAAGAAGACATTGATTCATACGTTTCCGAAGAATAGTTGCGTGTAAGTGAACTTAGCTAACTGTAGTGGAATTGGAAATTGGTTTCCAGATTTCCAATTTTGGGAACTGTTATTCTTTAAACCAATCCGACATGCAAGATTATAACAACTGGTATCTCCAAGTGGTAACCCATCTAGCTACTGATCAGCCTCAACGTTACTTAACTTCGATAATTGTACGAGAACAAGTTTTTCAACATGATATAGCTTGGAGCCTAGTAGAAGTCATGGATTAATTTTACACTGTATCGATATTCTCAATCGATAAAAATCAATATATTTCCGTTCTCACAAGTGTTGCGCACGAAGGCAGTTGTCAAGAATGGTAATATATATAAAAAATATTTTTCCTAAAATACGAGGACTGTTTGCAATGAAACGGGACAGGTGTCGCAAAGAATTTATTTCAATTCAAAAAATAAATACTTGGCTTACTCTTCAAATAATCCCCCTCATATCTAATGCACTTTGCCATCCTTCCCTGCCACGCTTCTATGCACGGCTGGGAGGATTTTCCTTCGAGGCCGTTCAAATTTTTCGTTACGGCCCTCTTGATGGCTTCCACGCCTTCAAAACAAACTGAAGATCCTCTTGAGCTTAGAGAAAAGAAAATGTCATACGCAGTAAGATAAGGTAAATAGGGCGGTTGTTTTAACATATAAAAATATTTTTAAATCAGAATATCAAAGGTACATCGCTATCAGAGAGGCACTATACATCAAACAATTTTCTCCTAGCATCAACTTTACATTATTTAACTGTAGAAATGAAGTTTTGAAAATATTTTTAAATAGATGAACACTTACGAATTCCCACGCATCACATGACAGCTTTAGAGAACGCTCCTTGGAAAAACACAAGAATTACGTTACAGTAACAACAATAGGACAAGATAACAATATCGGAAAATACAATCTCTGAAAATGGTCAGTAAAGTAACTGAAAGCATTTAGAAATTCAAAACTGAAATCGATAAATTATATATATATATATATATATATATATATATATATATATATATATATATATGCATGCAGTGTGGGTAGAGAAGAAACCAAAGGAGTATCCTGTACATACAGTGGTAAGATAACTCTCTAAGAGAGCTCTAAACATATATGCATATAAATACATATAGAGCAAATATGAGAAAACTTAAGGCAGACACGTTATTTCATGTTGAAAGTGTAAGTGAAGTATGGGCCTATTTCTTGCTAACCATCATCAGCTTCCGTCTTTATTTTACAAAGGATTTTACACGAATCTTGTAAAATCCTTTGTAAAATAAATACGGAAGCAGAGGATGGTTTGCCTGAAATAGGTCCATACTTCCGATTATATATATATATATATATATATATATATAAAGTAGAATCTTTAAAATTTGGTAAAGTAATTTTCCAACAGTGACTAACTTCAAAGAGAACTCCGACTGGAAGTAAGTGGATGTCTAGCCACACCGATGTTTAACAATCACAAAGGTGTAATGAATATTTAGAATTCAAAAAAATATCAACTAAGAAAAGGAAAGAGTAAATCCTTGTATATTATGCAAAGTTAGGTGAATGATCAAAGGAAAATACAGGTAAAAGAAAATGAAAGAGGTGTAGTACTATTAATAGATAAAGTAAAGAAAAATATCGAAAATCGATAATAATAAAATATCGGGTGATAGAAGGAGTGGTCCGATTTTAATCAAATATGATACACTCATAGACAAAGACATAAGAAACGATATTCAGAAGTTTCAAGGTTGCAGTTCTTACAGTAGTGCAGAAAAATCAATAATATATAAATATATATATATATATATATAAGGCAAGATATTTGTGTGTGTGTGTCTGTTTATCTGCCTTTATGTCTGTATTTTTTTCAGCCATTTTATTTTAGTTTTTGCTTCAGGTTTGGCTCTAAGTAGGTATAATTGTAGTTCTTAGTCTCAGCCATGATACCATTTACTCAGAGGACTTATTTAGCCTTCAAAATTCAGTTTACGACGAAAAGACGTATTTGATATCGATACCAGGAAATCAAAATTTGACTTACATCCATACATTTTTCTTTCAGTCTACGTTTCACTTTAACTGGAAAGAACTATTGCTTTTTAGTTTTTTCGTGCCAACGTCAAAAGGGTCTGAGCTCCAGGACCATGGATTAATTTTAAAGCTTTCATTACACCCGAACAACGCTAGTTAAAACCCAAGTTTAATCGCATGGTATTTTGTAAATTTTCTAATCTTGTTTGTTTTACGATCGACCAAAATGTCGGGCGTCGTAAATTTTCTACGTCTCTGAATAGAAGCAGATCGTGCAGCAAATATTTTTTTACCTGCATTGTACACAGCTTGACTTGTTGCACGAATTTCGTAACTCTAGTGGGTTTTCCTGGTGTTAGATGTAAAGTTCCTTCCTTTAATTTTTTTGGAAACACGAATCATTTCTTTTTTCTTTTCAGTATTTTTTACTTTTCCTGTTTTTATCTTTTTCTTTCTCCCAAACACCATTTTTGCGGATTTCCGAACGATTCGCTGTAATATATATGATAACTCCTTAAAATCTCTAAAATAGTAAAATTAATTTGTGGATCTGACATTTCAAAAAGGGGCACTGAATCCTCATATGGAAACAGATGTTCTTAATAATCTGAATCCACATTTACACGCGGATATTGATGAAATGTGTGTTTGTCTAAATTAATATGGTTTGACTATCGGAGTATAACTTTGATGTGAACAAATAACTACATTTCACAACTGTTGATCTTCTTCTTCTATGTGCCCTGTCCCTTCAGGACGTAGGCGATCATGGTTCTCCACGTCTCACTATCCCTTGTGGCTCTTAGTATGTTTGTTCCTGTTACAACTCGCAACCCCCGTTCCGTCATCCACCTGATCAGGCCCTGCAAATATGTTATCCGCTGCCTTCCCCTGTCTCTTTTTTCTTTTATCTGGTCAGTCAGTATCAGGTTCTCCAAGCTCTCCTTCCTCACTGCATGTTCCAGGAACTTCAGTTGTCTCTTCCTGATGCTCAGTATTAATTTCCTTTTTGTTGCCATTCTTTCCAACACCTCATCGTTGTTTGCATGCTCAGTCCACGATATCCGCAGCATCCTTCTGTATGCAAAGAACTGTTGATAGCGTCACATATAAACCATTTCAAAGATTAAATAGAAGCCCGTAGGTCTGGATAAAAATGCATTAGATTTTGTCCCGGCATAGACTACAAGGAAAACTGAATGCATGGTCATCAGTAAAAAAAGGAGCCCAAACTGCTAACTACAGGCGGGGGGTACTAGAATCAAACAGGTACAGATTTTCAAATACCGGGGAAGTTTTCTAACAGAAAACGGAAAGTGTAGTACAGAAATCCGAAGGCGAATCGGCATGGCTGGCCAAGGATGCATTTCAAAAGCTGAATAGTGTCTTAAGAGATTTCGCTAGAAACATAGAAGATCGTACTGGATTGCGATATGATGTTTGTTCTTCACTGAATGCTGGACAATCTTTTCAAAGACGATGCAGAGTCTTGAAGCTAACGAAGTGTAGTTCTACAGAAGAATGCTGAGGATACCATATACTGTTTCATGGTTATTTGAACCAGTGTTTACCTTTTTGCAAAGAAATTTCTTTGACTGGACTTTAACTAAGTTAAAACTTAGTTAACTCACCACCGTTACTTTTCTTTTTTCTTTCATCTTCTTCAATTGGAGTAGATTGTCTAAACTATCACCCGGTTCACACTCCACCCACGTCTATTGAACAGGTGTAGAGGCTCATCCCTTGTTCCCTGTTTATGATGTGGTTTCCGGTTTTCTCTTCTAATCTTCACTTTTTTTTCAATTGGAGTAGATAGACTAAACTATCGCCCGGTTCACACACCACCCACGTCTATTGAACAGGTGTAGAGGCTCATCCCTTGTTTCCTGTTTAGGATATGGTTTCCGGCTTTCTCTCCTCTAATCTTTACACTCTTACGTAGCCCCCGGCACATCAGTGGCGTTACCGCCTTGCTCGGGGTTATATGATTAAAAAAAAAAAATACCGAACATGTGAGCAACGATGAGGTTTTGGAGGGGATGGAAACGAAAAGGAAACTTACTACTTCACATTAGGAAAAGAGTTAAAACTCCTGGGACATGGAGTAAGGAAGAAAAGCTTCAAGAATGTGATACTCACAGTTTGGATAAAGGGAAAGAAAGACAGGGATAAGTAACGCGTAACATACTTGACGGGCAAATAGAGGACAGATCGGGGTTTGGTTGGGGTAACAGGAGAAAGTATGCTAAGAACCACTAGGGATAGAGAGATGTGGAAGACCGTGATCGCCTACATCTTGAAGGATACGGCACATAGACAAATGATACGCAAATAGTGTCCAACATCTTGTCCACTTTTCTATTAGAGCGATCGAGCTGTAATGAAATTAGCGAAAAGTCGATACTAATCCACGGCATTAATCATAGCTTGGAATGGTTCAGGAAACGATTTTAGTTTCTGTATTATTAACCACTGTGCATGTTTATCAAGGCATTAATGACGCCCATCATATGTTTGTTATCAAGAGACTATCATAAGCTAACCGTGAAATAATTTAACTACTGCCAGCGATTGCAAGGAAAAATAATAGGCATAATATGTGGAAAATGAAAAAGAGAATAACTAAAATATTCTAGACAAGATGAATATCTAGCCCAAGAAAGACTTGGAATCATTTAATGGGATTATCTTCGTAAAACAAGTATTATAAAAGTAGATATCAAAACAGTTTCTTAATGATACAAAAGTTAAATATAAAATGAATAATTTTCATAATCATTCTATAGAGGAGCACAAAATGCTAACAGCAAGTTGGAGAATCTCAAATAAAACAAGTAAGAAGAATTCAGATACCTGGGACAGAGAATGGAAAAGGCGACACGGAGATCCAAAGACGCATTTGCATAGTCAAAGACGCATTTCATAAGCTAACCAGAGTACTGAAGAACAGGGAAATCTCATTAGAAACGAAGAAAAGAGTGCTTGATTGCTATGTGATATATGTCCTTCTTTCTGTATGGAAGTGAATGCTGGACGGTCTCATCAAAGATGAAGAAGAGGATTTAGGCAGTAAAAATGTGGTTTTACAGAAGGATGCTGAGGATACCACGGACAGAGCACGTGTGTAACGATGAGGTGTTGGAAAGAATGAAAACGAGAAAAAAACTGATAATAAATATCAGGAAGAGACAAATGAGGTTCCTTGGAACAGGTAATGAGGAAGGAAGGCCTGGAGAACTTGATACTCACAGGTCGGATAAATGGAATGAGAGACAGGGGCAAGCAGCGCGAGACGGACTTGTTAGGTCTGAGCAAATGGTTGACGGGGCAGGGCGTGGAAGAGATAGCAAGAGAAAAATTACTGAAAGTGACAAGAGACAGAGCCATGTGGAAGTCCATGATCGCCTACGTCCTGAACGGATACGGCACATGAAGAAGAATTACCCCAAGCAAGGCATTACCGCCAACGATGAGCTGAAGATTATGGTGAAAAAAAAAAAAAAGAAAAGGTATAGTGGATGTCGAAGAAAAGATACGAGAAAGATGGGAATCAACGAGATAGAAGATGGCAATTGACATTGCATTTAATTATCAAAAAAATTAAAATAAACCACAAACTAAAAGATTTCACTTGTTTTAAATACTTTCACAGTTACATCTTCGACGAGCTTAGCTCCCTGGTGCCCCTTAATGAATTTAGTGGGGCTACTAGACTAGCAACTAGGTCCCATCCCTTTCAGTGAAACTAATAAAATGTAACATAACTTCTACTCTAATAGCTTCTTTTCTCGCACACTCCGCTTGTTGAATTCCCTTCCGTATACTTACTTCCCTGACAGCTATACACTCCAAGAATTTAAATGTAAGGTCAATTGCTATCAACTATCTTTTTGACTTGCATCCTTTCCCTCATGTTCTTCCTCTCCACGTCCACCCTACTCTCATCAACTCTCTTCACACCAATGTTCTCATCCTTCTAGTAACCATTCTTTGACACCAGCTATTACTTGTTCCTCTTTCTCATCACTTTCCTCTTACGTAACCCCCTGCGCACCAGTCGCATAAAACTAACTTGCTTGGGGTGAAATGATCATAGAAAAAGTAAAAACAACTTTCTTCAGCAGCCAGAAGCTAGATTCAATAAAAGAAGCTTACATTCAATATATTAACACGAGGTAGAACGAAAAAGAAAGAGAGAGAGGGTGGGGAATAAAGAGTGAGTAAGATCGCCGTTCTCTGCCAAGTCAGTTTCCTGTAGGCTCGCATCAATCCGTAAAAAAAAAATTAATGGAAAAGAAAAATATACTTAACCGAGCGTGGAGTCAACATGTCAGATACATAGATATACAGCACAAAAAGACAATTAGAACAGACGGATTAATTCAGTCAGATAAGTGCCATACGGGAAACACGCTTGGGCGATCATGTCTCGTAAGAGACATGACTGACTGGGCAGAAGATTATCCAGCAGTAGGTTACCATTGCTTTCTAAGGTAGACTGGTTGCCAGCCAAGGCTATAGAATCCAATCTATCCTGTTATTTGACTCATAGCTAGAGGAGGAAGAGATAGATTATATTACATTATTATATTAAGTATAATAAGTGGGGGATCATTTTAATAATTCATAACAATGGAAAACTGATCCCCCAATTTATACCCAGTAGAAGTTTTAATTATTTCCAACTATTATATTCAGTCAGTCAGTTAATACGCTTGGGCGATCATGTCTTGAAAGAGACATGACTGACTGGGCAGAAGATTATCCTACAGTAGGTTGCCCTTGCTTTCTGCGGTAGATTACATTATTTAACCCATAACTGGAGGGAAGAGACGGGGTACTAATTTTCCCAAGGGTATTTGCGCGTAAGTGAATGCAATGAGGTTAACTGGAATTCGAACTCGACTCTCCAATTTCTCGTTCCGAGCCGATATCCACTGCACCACAACGCACATCCTGAGAGATTAATTACGGAACCATAAAATAAATCGAACCGTCTTCTATATCGTACTTACAAAGACTTGCCAGAACGCAGAAAGTTGAATATATAATGAATATGGACAGACCTTAGTTCCCTCTCACTGGTATCAGCCATATATACAGACGAAAGCAAAGACGTTGACAGAGTGAGTGAGGTCTATCACCAGAGGTCTACTGACTACGCCTCCGCCTCAGGACAATGCATACGACGAATACGACGATTACGATTACGGACTAGATTGTTATACCGGATTACATTTGCCTTAACCACTTAACAACATCGTATTGATACCTATCCCATTCCGGGACATATCAGTATATATATATATATATATATATATATATATATATATATATATATAGAACGAAGAGAGAATTAAAACCACCCATACAACATACTTGGAAAGAGGTTATCAAAAATTAAATCCTTCATATCATAAAAACAGTAGTTCATTAAAAAAAGCTTACCAAATCGCAGAGTCTATTTTAAAATAAGAATACTTATCTGAGTAAAGTAAAATTTAATTAAAAAATAAAACAAAAACTTATAATGAATTATAAACATAGGCGAAAATATATTGCAAATTCACTCAAAAAAAAGCGATAAAAAGTATTATAAATAGTCTTAAACGGGCGAGTTTTTTTTTAATATCAAACGTTATTAAGGAAAAACGTTAATACATTTAAAATATTAAACAATAAAAACAATATAAAAGTAGATAGAAAGTGATTCAGAATGAACTGATATAACTCTGGCGCTAGACAGCAGACCGGAAACCGATATTCTCATACTAAGATCACATGCTAAATAAACAAATGAAAATATATGAGGCCAGAAAGAACTGGTTCTACAGGAGGTTACTGAAAATACCCCAGAGAAAAGAAAATGCAAACGACAATTCTACTCCTTCAGCTTCTTTTCTGGCATTTCGCGCCTGTGGAACTCGCTTTCATATTCACTACAAACTCCCGGAATTTAAATGCAATGTCAATACCCCAGAGAAAAAATGGAACAGTAAACAGAAATGATGAAAATTATTATGAAAAAGCTAAAAGAAAGAAAGTTATCGGTGTAAATTCTCCTAATCGGCCAGTATTTTGATCAACTGTTATCAAAGAGTATCGTTAATAAATTTACAAGTCAGTTAAGTGCCATACGTGATACACGCTTTTTGGGCGATCATGTCTCAAAAGAGACATGACTGACCGGGCAGAAGATTATCCCGCAGTAGGTTGCCATTGCTTTCTGCGGTAGACTGGTTGCCGACAAAGGCTATAGAACCCAATCTGCCCTGCTATTTAACCCATAACTGGAAGGAATAGACGGATAAATACCTTTCCCAAGGGTATTTGCGCGTAAGTGAATGCAATAAATTCAACTGGAATTCGAACTCGGCTCTCCGATTTCTTGTTCCGAGAATCCGATATCCATTGGACCACCACGCACATTCCCAAATTTACAAGATGAAACAATAAAACGATATTACCATTTAGAACGAGATAAAAATTTGTAAAAATAATCTTATCATTTTTTCCATGAGATACAAATAGGAAAAATTGTTTAATGTTGACAAAGCTTCATCTCCCAAACAAATCCAAGATAATATTCTTATTTAATGTTCTGTGACTTTTGGGGACGTGAGTAATCTAAAGAAATCCGAAGGTGAATTAAAATAACAAAAGTGGGTACAAAAAGCTAAGCAAAGTCACTGCTAGGAATGTTGGGTCACTGTATAGGGCCAGGATGATTTTTCCGCCTGAATCCATCCTGCATAAAGATACAAATCAACCATCCGTCCGTGAATGAAATACTGCTGTCATGTATGGTCAGGAACACTCGCTGTTCATCTCAGTGTTCTCGACAGGGTCCAAAGGAGAATCAGTAATGTGACAGGTAAATTGGCAGCTCGACTCCAGCCACTTCCCCACCGACGGAACGTGGCTTCCCTCTGTCTGTTCTATAAATACTTTCATGGCTTCTGTTTCAACGAACTTAAGTCACTGGTGCTCCTGCAATAGGTGTTTACTCGCGCAACCAGACTGACAACTGGGTCTCACCCATTCAGAGTTAGATTAAACAAATGCAAACGACAATTCTACTCCTTCAGCTTCTTTTCTCGCACTTCGCGCCTTTGGAACTCGCGTTCATATTCACTACAAACTCCCGGAATTTAAATGCAATGTCAATACCCATCTCTTAACCACTCGACTCTAGTTCTTTAATACCACCCAGTATATCTTTCCTTTCTCTCCACGTTTGCAACTGTCATTACACCTGTATTCCCATCCTTAACTGGTTCATCTTTCTCTTCACTCTCCTCCTATCTAATCTTTTTACTCTCATGTAGCCCCACTAATATTTTTACTCTCATGTAACCCCCTAATCATTTTACTCTTATGTAGCCCCACTAATCTTTTTACTCTTATGTAGCCCCCTAATCTTTTTACTCTTATGTAGCCCCACTAATCTTTTTACTCTTATGTAGCCCCACTAATCCTTTTACTCTTATGTAGCCCCCTAATCTTTTTATTCTTATGTAGCCCAACTAATCTTTTTACTCTTATGTAGCCCCACTAATCCTTTTACTCTTATGTAGCCCCCTAATCTTTTTACTCTTATGTAGCCCTCTAATCTTTTTACTCTTATGTAGCCCCCTAATCTTTTTACTCTTATGTAGCCCCACTAATCTTTTTACAATTATGTAGCCCCACTAATCCTTTTACTCTTATGTAGACCCCTAATCTTTTTACTCTTATGTAGCCCCACTAATCTTTTTACTCTTATGTAGCCCTCTAATCTTTTTACTCTTATGTAGCCCTCTAATCTTTTTACTCTTATGTAGCCCCCTAATCTTTTTACTCTTATGTAGCTCCACTAATCTTTTTACTCTTATGTAGCCCCCTAATCTTTTTACTCTTATGTAGCCCCACTAATCTTTTTACTCTTATGTAGCCCCACTAATCCTTTTACTCTTATGTAGCCACCTAATCTTTTTACTCTTATGTAGCCCCCTAATCTTTTTACTCTTATGTAGCCCTCTAATCTTTTTACTCTTATGTAGCCCCCTAATCTTTTTACTCTTATGTAGCCCCACTAATCTTTTTACAATTATGTAGCCCCACTAATCCTTTTACTCTTATGTAGACCCCTAATCTTTTTACTCTTATGTAGCCCCACTAATCTTTTTACTCTTATGTAGCCCTCTAATCTTTTTACTCTTATGTAGCCCTCTAATCTTTTTACTCTTATGTAGCCCCCTAATCTTTTTACTCTTATGTAGCCCTCTAATCTTTTTACTCTTATGTAGCCCTCTAATCTTTTTATTCTTATGTAGCCCCCTAATCTTTTTACTCTTATGTAGCCCCCTAATCTTTTTACTCTTGTGTAGCCCCCTAATCTTTTTACTCTTATGTAGCCCCCTAATCTTTTTACTCTTATGTAGCCCCACTAATCTTTTTACTCTTATGTAGCCCTCTAATCTTTTTACTCTTATGTAGCCCCACTAATCTTTTTACTCTTATGTAGCACTCTAATCTTTTTACTCTTATGTAGCCCCCTAATCTTTTTACTCTTATGTAGCCCCACTAATCTTATAACTCTTATGTAGCCCTCTAATCCTTTTTACTATTATGTAGCCCCCTAATCGTTTTACTCTTATGTAGCCCCCTAATCTTTTTATTCTTATGTAGCCCCACTAATCTTTTTACTCTTATGTAGCCCTCTAATCTTTTTACTCTTATGTAGCCCCACTAATCTTTTTACTCTTATGTAGCCCCACTAATCCTTTTACTCTTATGTAGCCCCCTAATCTTTTTACTCTTATGTAGCCCCACTAATCTTTTTACTCCTATGTAGCCCCCTAATGTTTTTACTCTTATGTAGCCCCACTAATCTTTTTACTCTTATGTAGCCCCACTAATCTTTTTACTCTTATGTAGCCCCCTAATCTTGTTTCTCTTATGTAGCCCCACTAATCTTTTTACTCTTATGTAACCCCACTAATCCTTTTACTCTTATGTAGCCCCCTAATCTTTTTACTCTTATGTAGCCCCACTAATCTTTTTACTCTCATGTAGCCCCCTAATCTTTTTACTCTTATGTAGCCCCACTAATCTTTTTACTCTTATGTAGCCCTCTAATCTTTTTACTCTTATGTAGCCCCACTAATCTTTTTACTCTTATGTAGCCCCCTAATCTTTTTACTCTTATGTAGCCCCACTAATCTTTTTACTCTTATGTAGCCCCACTAATCCTTTTACTCTTATGTAGCCCCCTAATCTTTTTACTCTTATGTAGCCCCACTAATCTTTTTACTCTTATGTAGCCCCCTAATCTTTTTACTCTTATGTAGCCCCACTAATCTTTTTACTCTTATGTAGCCCCACTAATCTTTTTACTCTTATGTAGCCCTCTAATCTTTTTACACTTATGTAGCCCCACTAATCTTTTTACTCTTATGTAGCCTCACTAATCTTTTTACTCTTATGTAGCCCCACTAATCCTTTTACTATTATGTAGCCCCCTAATCTTTTTACTCTCATGTAGCCCCCTAATCTTTTTATTCTTATGTAGCCCCACTAATCTTTTTACTCTTATGTAGCCCTCTAATCTTTTTACTCTTATGTAGCCCCACTAATCTTGTTTACTCTTATGTAGCCCCACTAATCTTTTTACTCTTATGTAGCCCCACTAATCTTTTTACTCTTATGTAGCCCCACTAATCTTTTTACTATTATGTAGCCCCCTAATCATTTTACTCTTATGTAGCCCTCTAATCTTTTTATTCTTATGTAGCCCCACTAATCTTTTTACTCTTATGTAGCCCCACTAATCCTTTTACTCTTATGTAGCCCCCTAATCTTTTTACTCTTATGTAGCCCCACTAATCTTTTTACTCTTATGTAGCCCCCTAATATTTTACTCTTATGTAGCCCCACTAATCCTTTTACTCTTATGTAGCCCCCTAATCCTTTTACTCTTATGTAGCCCCGTAATCCTTTTACTCTTATGTAGCCCCCTAATCGTTTTACTCTTATGTAGCCCCCTAATCCTTTTACTCTTATGTAGCCCCTGTACATCAGTGGCATTACCGCCTTGCTCGATGTGATGCGATTGAAGAAAAAAAAACGAAAGAGGAACATTTTTGTTACAAGCGAAGAGTTGTGAACTGTTTTATTGACCTTCATTCCCGAAATAAAACTGTTTTAAAAAGATGGGTATTCCCTTTACACCGCTATTTTTGTTTACATTTTTGGTACCTTCAGTAATGTTTATTTACAAGATTAAAAATTATGACTATAATGCGATATTTTATTACATTTACACGATTTTTGGTGCCAAGAAATGTTTTAGCTAATTTAATGGCGGCTGATTCCGAAAATGACCTTAGATTTTCATGCTTACCTACTTTTTTACTCCACTGAAATAACTTTTTTTTTCACTCATCAAGTTATAAACTTGGCTGATCACAACATTTGTAATAAAGGTCGTAGAAACCCATCACTTTTCATGTAGGCCGAGCAATTTATGCTAGCCACCTGTAATAAAGTATTTGACGAAAAAAAGTATTTCTGAATCAAAAGTTTAAAAATAGGAGTAAAATGTTTTTCCAGTTAATTGCGAAAATTCAAATTAACTAATGAATTTTGCCAGTAATACACTTTATCAGCAATACGCTAATATGAGTATTAAGGTTCATTTTTTACATAACCATCTAAATAAATTTCCGGATAACTATGGTGATGTGAATGATGAGCAAGGAGAACGATTCTATGAGGATACCAAAACAATGTCTATATGTCCCGGAATACCCATATTAAAAAGGCCTTATGCCACATTTTGTCTAAATGGGAACGCAATCGTTATGAACTACCTTGCGCATTGTCGAACCCTCTACCTTCGAGCGGAGAATAATAACACAGTCCAGACTCCGCTGAAGGGTAGAGTCTCGTCTGGGGAAAATCAGACATTAATTTTGCCCTGACTATATGGCCCAGAATGTCCACATTAATAAGGCCTTGTGTCACATTTTGTCTAAATGGGAAGGCAATTAAACATCGTTATGAACTTCCTTGCGCATTGTCGAACCGTCTACCTTCGAGCGCAGAATAATAACACAGTCCAGACTCCGCTGAAGGGTAGAGTCTCGTCTGGGGAAAATCAGACATTAATTTTTGCCCTGACTATATGGCCCAGAATGTCCACATTAAAAAGGCCTTGTGTCACATTTTGTTTTAATTGGCAAGGCAATTAAATACTGTTAAGGACAGCTAGTTCTACCTTGCGCATTGTTAAACTCTCTGCCTTCGAGCGGAGAAAAGCAAACATGCGTTGCTCCGCCGAAGGGTGGAGACTCGTCTGGGGAAAATTAGACATAGATTTTTGCCCGGGCTATATGGCCCGGACTGCCCACATTAAAAAGTCCTTGTGCCACATTTTGTCTAAAGTGGGAAGGCAATTAAAGACTGGTAAGGACAACTAGTACGCAATTAAATCCAGTTCTGATTCAAGCAATAAGCGGCGTAATTGTAGCGTTTGGCTTTATTTATTTCTATTTACATATTAACACTTACTCTGTATATATGTTCTTCTTAAACTTATACACTGCTTTTTTTGTGTCTTAACTCCGGTCAAATCGGTCACAACAATTTGGTGACAAAGATTTCGCCACAACAACTCTACAACTATATATAGTGTATCGAGGCAGCTTATAATTTTCTAGAGATGTATTTTTAAATATAACAGACAAAGAATGTCTATTATGTTTTATCATAAGCCCTTCTAAACATTGTATTTTGGCTTTAATTTCAGGCATTTGCATATTTCTTGTTATGCTGGTTCTAATCTTTCGGCTCACATGAGCCATCTTCAGAGAGGATGTTAACATAAAGGCATACACCATCGAAGATGATATTTTTTCTGTTGACATAAAACATTGCTATGCGACGATAACAATCACCGAATAGCAGACGCAGTTCGTAAATTTGTAATGCGGTTCTATGACGTCACACCGCATGAGAGATGAAAATGTTAACAGAACCATATGTCTAAATGCAATGTAATGTGCTATGACCAGATTGAAATGGGATTTTATTAAGTGTGAGTTGTTTTGATTTAATGTAGATAGCCTCCAATATCTGAAGGTTTTTTACTGTGTGTATGTGCGAGTATTATTGTGTTATCGACTAAAATCTGTCTAATATTACTGACGTAGCTATATTTTCTTTTAAGAAATGTTGCTTAAATGAACTATGATCAGAAAGGTGGCAGTGAAGTCTACGGAGAGCGTGGTTGTAGTAAAACCAATATATGTTGTGGGTTTATTATTAGTACCAGAGATACAATCTCTGAATGGGCATGTAAATTGATACACTACATTGGTTTTCTGTAGAGGATTTACTTGTGTGGTCGTAGGGTTATTAGGGAGAATGTGAGGTCAATTGTTTTAAGTTTTTTATCAAATATGATGAGCTTCATTTAATTATTATTATTTATTTGTTTAACATTTCTACGTTTTATGTTTTTAGTGTTGTTTCATCATGTTTTTAATTAATATGCATTTGGTTGCAAAAGTATAGGCTAATAGTGTCATGTTTTGAGGTACACTATTATTATTATTAACATTATCAATATTATTAAAGGTATTATTAAGTCTATTGAGATATATTTTAATTTCTTGATCAATGACAGAGTTAGGAAATCCATTGTTAGCAAGTGTCTGTTTAATGTTGTGTAATTTTTTAATAGAATATGGATTTGGAAGAAGATATCATATGCGTGCATTAAGTTTTTTATATCAGCTAACTTATATGGTTGGGAGCATTCACTATTATAATTAAGAAGACACAAGTTTATGCTTGTTGGTTTCCTATACAGAGAAGTAGCAAATCAATGTGTGCTGGAATCAATAAATACATCAAGGAATGGAATTTTATTATTAATATTAAGTTCAAATTCAAATTATATACTAAGAAACGTTTACACACTCCCAATACAGAGGAAATACTGTTCATAGTCTTCTCTGAAATGCCAAGGTTGCCAAAGATTTTTGCAGGGACTTATCCAAACATAAACTGATGGATACAGCAGGGAAACACTAGAGATCCCTAGGGTATCAACAGCACAAAATCTTACTGATAGACGTATGCAGGAATTTATCTATAAATATCCTTGCTTCTATATATAAAAAAAAGCCTCATGCATAAACTATGGGCATCTTTTTCATATAATATGAAAAAGGAACAGGTGGATTTAGGATTTTCAGAAGACGTTTTGTTCTTGTTGGCAAAATGTAACCCTATTTTCACATTTTTTTTTGTTTAATACAACGGAGTGAGAGACATTGATATTAGTGGTATTGTTAGTTAACTTATTGTGATCCGCGATGTGAGCTTACGTAAAAAAAGATAATTTTAATAATATTATGTACTTATAAAATCCGGGGAATAGAGAAACTGGCTGATAATTAGGAAAAAAGAGAAAAATATAGTTTTCTTCTTTTGTCTTATACGAAACGAATTGTTTTGAGCCAGTGAAAGTTTGAAAAATGGCCGTAGCCACAACAAAATGTCAGGAACTTGATGAGGTTAAGGTGAAGTCAGATTCACTTCCTGCACCTGCTGAGAAAAGGATTTGAAAATTAAAAACATAAAAATGATGTAATTGAAAGAAAGAAGACAGAAAAACATAAAAATGATGTAATTTAAAAACATAAAAATGATGTAATTGAAAGAAAGAAGACAGTAAGACATTACGTCATGTGAGCTGTTGATATTTCATTCGTCGAGCCATGGCTCCCCGTAAATCGTGTGGGTGGAAAATAAGCTCATTGGTCAAAAGCTTTGAGTCGGATAGATCCCCCATAAGGAATTGGGGATGACTATAAAAATGGAGACTCAGTGAGAAAAATCACATTTTGGAAAGAGATTTTCAAAGACCAAACGACCCCCACACCGCCCGCCGCCACGTCGCGCTGTTATTCGACTGTCTCTGCAAATTTTCATAAAGACCGAAAAGACGTGTTTCATGTGGAGAATTGACAGTCTGATTATTTTTAAAAATTGAAGGTTCTGATTACTTTTAACGATACTTCGGTAGGACTTTGGAAGATTGAAAAGCTCTGATATTTTTAAACGAACCCTCTCTCTGTTGTAAACTTGAATTTCAACAATTATATTTTCTGCTTTTGTAATTAATTATTTCTTTTATTATAAAGACTTTCTTTCGTAATTCACCCGGGCGTCTTCGAACTTATTTATTTATTTATTTATTTTTTTGGTGCCGTAACTATTTTATTTTAACACATGTGTACACAAGTGTCCGGTCTGAATATGGTAGAAATACGGCTACTGGGTTTTCACAACGTGACTTTCTGAGATTAAAAGAACACAGCGTGGGCAGTGAGTTCGTTGTTGTAATAGATGACTTGCGGACCAGCTACTTTGAGGAAGTCATCACGACTAGCGGCCCGAAAGCGTCGTCATAATTTCGACATCATCATCGTGGCAGGCTCCGGCAGCAAACCAACCAACCAGCCGGCAGAGGTGTGACAAGAAATAGATAACATACTTATGGAAATATATAAATGGCACACCCAATTTCGTCACCGTTGAAGATACTGATGCAGTGCTTTCGATTCAGCTTTCTATTTTAAGTTATCTGTCAGCCCAACTCAGTCAAACTTAGGAATGCCTGTTGAGGATCCCTCCCTAAATGGATTTTCCTTAACATCACGCCTACCTAGGGGTATCCTACCGTAGGATACATAAAAATCCGGCCTCTTACCACATCACACTAAAATAAATACTTAACAAAGCTATGGTATATTCCCAATAAATCAAAAACTTTAGGTCTTAGACAGAAAAATTCTTTAAATGAATGCGCTTTCTTGGCTCCTCCTAATATACTGCTTCCACATCCATACTGGGACCTTGTCACGGCTCTGTGTACTACTACTACTACTACTACTACTATTAAAACTACTTCTAATAATATTAATAGTAATGCGACAAATGTATGAGCAATAAAAAGAGCAAAAACCAAGAAGCAATAGACCATCTAGTCTCGAATTAGCCAAACCAAAATATAATTGTTTTTCTGCTTGATTTTACTTACCGGCCTGTCGACCATTATAAGTTATTTAATAACGAAATCTAACTATTTTGTAAACAGTTTATGGCTTCAACTAAACATATTTTAAACACAATTACACACTTTCATCTACAGATGAAATATATTTTTATAATTTTATTATAAATAAGCATTATTTGTAATTTGTTATACAATGTATTGTTGGTAATGCTACTACAAATATGTATCGTTGATCATTTTGCTATAAAATATATTGCTGGTCATTTTGCTATAAAATGTATTTTGTACTTTTATAAGTTTATGTTTTTACTTAGGAATTTACTATTTACCCATAGCTGGGACCCTGACAAGTGCTGCCAACCCAGGTAGTTAAGTCTATACAGGCTTCAGTGATCATGTTTCGAAAGAGACACGACTGACTGGGTAGAAGATTTTCCTGCAGTAGTTTGCCCTCACATTCTGTGGCAGACTGGCTGCCAACCAATACTATAGAACACAATCAGTCTTGCTATTTAACCCATAATTTGAGACATTTTATTATTATAATAAAAAGTAGTTATTAGTGAGAGATCGGTTTAGTAATTCATGACAATAGAAAACAGATTCTCCATTTTTATGCTCAGTAGAAGCTTTATTTGTTTCCATCTATTATATTCAATCAATCAATTAAGTGCCATATGTGATACACGCTTGTCGTATCATGTTTCAAAAGAGACATGACTAATTGGGCAGAAAATGTGTCGCAATGAGTTGCCATTACTTTCTGCGGTAGATTCGTCGCCAACCAAAGCGATAGAACTCAATATGTCCTATTTGGAAAATCATTGATTTAGAAATGTTTGCAAAAAACATTCAAGACTTATTCACAAATGAATGAATTTGTTTTTGAAATGTTTCCTTTTTGAAATGTTTCCTTTTTTTTTAGAAAATCTTGGAAATGATTTTTTTCATTTGTTATCCAATCTCCCACTTATTTGAATTTATGAAATTCCTATAATTTTCTTTTTTTAATCTCTTAATTTTCATAGAAGTTATTAAAACAAGTCCTCTGAGAATTTAAATCATCAACTTTGCGGGAGTATTAAATAATTTCCAGTTAAAATGCAATAAAACTAAGACAATATTTAATTAAAAATATTTTAATTACTTTCATGAATAAAATATTATGGACATTATTTTCTTAGAAAAAATTATCAGTGAATAATCAATTTTTACTATAATTTATTTATCTATTCTGTAAAGCGAAGCCATTCCTAACGAGATAGTGGCCGTTACTGGGCAGTTGATCTACCCTCCCCCATCAGCCCAACCCTGTGAAATCTCTAAGTTTCGTAGATGGTCTGTTCCTCAAATTCAAATTCGTTCGTTTGCTTTGTACACGTACAGGCAGCCTAGTCAGATTTTAATTTTCGGAAAAAGACAAGAGTTGAAGATATAAATTTCTTAATTCAAATTTCCTGGGTTAATCCTGTGTGGTATGTGTAATCGTTTCAGAAAGGCAGTAGTTAAACAGTTTAGAGAGGACAGGGAAAAGTTCTGGAGCACACCTCTTAAGGACTATCACCGGGATTCCATCGTTTCCACTCGCCTTATGGAGGTCGAGTTTTGAAATTACTCGGGATATTACTGTTGGGGTAATATATACGTCGTGCAGTTTGGCCTCAGTTCTAATAGAGAAGTCGGGTGGGTGTACTCCGGACGAGTCAAATGTGGAAGTTGAATGAGAATCTTGCGGGCAAAGCACTCAGCCTTGTCCGCAGATGACGTGAAAACTTCAAATTCATGGATTAAAGGAGGTATTGAGGATTTGCTATTGTTGAGCACTCGTTTGCAAATCCTCCAATAGTCCTTGGAGCCGAACTTACGATCAGCTATGCGCTGTCGCATTCTCTCAGCAAACAACCGTTTGGCGTCATTTAGGGTTCTCTTGCACTCATTGCGAGAAGATATGAACAGGCGCCTATTGTGATCAGTTGACTGTCTCCGGAATAGACGGAAGTAATGGTTCCTGTGAGCAATTGCGGCTGAGCAGGCCGGAGAGAACCACGGAAGAGGAATGAGGTTTTAAGCAATACTTCCTGGTGGGTATGAAGGCATCAATGCCAGCTTTCACCCATGACGAGACCTCAGAGGCACAGTAATCAACTGATAGGTCGAACATTTTCTCCAAGGGACATCGCAGAGGAAATCGCGAAAGGCATCCCAGTCAGCTTTTTGGTAGAGGTAGGAGGTTCTATAGGTAGGGGGCTCCTGGGGGGAGGGAGAGAGATTGGAAAAGAAATACTGAGAGAGACTACAGCGTGGTCGGAGTTGCCGAGAGGGCAAAGCTGCGAGACTTGACAGGCGTCAGGCGCAGAAGGTGAAACATATATCTAGTAGTGAGGAATGACCCGAGAGAGTGCTTGGGAAGCAAGTGGGGAAGTCCATCACTTGCGTAAGGGATTGGGAAATAGCGAAGTTCATGGCGTGAATGCCCTCTGGACCAGTAACGGCGTTTTCAAGAGGTCTCCAAATACAAATATGTGGGCGAAAGGGTGATAGGAAATAGCCTTATCTATGTCGTCAGCAATGCTATCTAGTAGGGAGCAGTCAGGAGAGGAGGGAGAACGGTAAAGAAAGAATAGGTAACTAACCGAACTGAGTAGAGACAGGCGGAGACACATGTATTGGTGGTCAGTAGATTCGAGTGAAGTCACCCTAGCTATGGGAAGGTGTTCACTGACGTAGACACCCAGCCCATACATGTGGACAGTGGAATTTTTCCTTAAGAGGGGCTTGCTTTCCTGACGGCTACAAACCTCCAGAAATTTAAATGCAAAGTCAATACTCATCTACTAACCACTGGACTCTAGCTCTCTCCCCACTCCCGTATAACCTTCCCTTTCTCTCCACCTCTGTATCTGTCATCGCACCTGCATTCTCAGCTTTCTATTGCTCCTTTCTAACTAGTTTGTACTCCTCACTCTTTTCTAATTAATCTTTTTACAGTTATGTAGCCCCCTGCACATCAGTGGCATTTCTGCCTTGCTCGGGGTGAAATGATTTTAAAAAATATTGTTTTCAGCTTTTTAAGATTTTAAACAGAATAATTTATAAAATTTTAGATATTTTAAAATTCTCTATTTATTTAAAAGTAGACGTTAATAGCAAACTGGAGTGACTCGATTTTATTGTAAGCTTGTCTAAGAGGACACTTCTGAATTCAAAAACAGTTTGACGTAGGGCTAGCAGTTCATACCTATAAAAATTTCTTTTTACCTCGAGCACAGCAACAACTTTCGTAATGTAGGTGCGGATCTATACTCCACTGGGATGTCTAAAAACATGGCTGAAAATTAATAAAAAATAATTATTAACTTCCTCTCCGCCTTTTTTTGGCCTTCGCTACATTTAACCATTCATCATACTACCGTTTCCGTACCATTTTCTATGTTACTATTCCTCCAAGTAACTGAGTTTGCCATAAATTCACTAGAAGAGATTAGCCCGTGAATATCGATTCAATGGTGCTACTATACGAGAAGCAGAACCCTAACCTCACTAAATAGTTTTGTGTCAGTGTTGTGCATATAGGGGCCATTTTATATGGGATTTATCTTTCTGCGGTGTAAGTTACCAGTATCTTACTTAAAGTTTCTGTAGAGATGCTAAAAATGAGTATACTCCAAAAATCAGCCTTAAAGTTTTTTTTCTTTTAACTGACGAAGGGAAAATTCTAATTTTTTTTTTTAATCGTATCACCCCGAGCAAAGCGGTAATGCCACTGATGTGCAGGGGGCTACGTAAGAGTGAAAAAGATTAATTAAAAGAGAGTGAAGAGGAAGACAAACCAGTTAGAAAGGTGCAAGAGAAGAATGGGAATACAGGTGTGATGACAGTCGCAAAGGTGGAGAGAAAGGAAAGGATATACGGGGTGGTGAAAGAACTAGAGTCAAGTGGTTAATAGACGAGTATTGGCATTGCAGTATTTATAAGATAACCAATGCATGGAATGATTTCTTTTCCTCTGTTCAAACTTTGGTGATTTTAGTAAATTACCTGAACACTCAAAGTATTTTCAAGAGTTACTTCCTCTTGAATAATTTATTTCATTTACCTTTGCTGACAAAACACCTGAAACATGTTGAAATATAAAATTACATTGGTGCCAGTATAGTATGTGGCTTATGAAATTTTGTTACTGGTATATGTGGCCTACAAAATTCTGTCATTGGTATAATATGTGGCTTACCTTAAATTTCTTTTTCAATCGTATCACCCCAAGCAAGGCGGTAATGCCACTGATGTGCAGGGGGCTACATAAGAGTAAAAAGATTAAGTGGAAGAGAGTGAAGAGGAAGATGAACCAGTTAGAAAGTCGCAAGAGAAGAATGGGAATACGGGTGTGATGACAGTCGTAAAGGTGGAGAGAAAGGAAAGGATGTACGGGGTGTAGAAAGAACTAGAGTCAAGTGGTTAAGAGATGAGTATTGACATTGCATTTAAATTCCTGGAGGTTGTAGCCGTCAGGAAAGTAATCTTCATAAGGAAAGTAACAATCCTGCGCTAACGTTGCAAAGATCTAAGCATGTAACGAAGTTTCTATCCATCATATGAAATTTAGCCTGGCATCGTGTTATAATTGTTTTATTTCTTATTATCAATCATTGTTCTTCTCTTGCTTGGATGAGTGTTGTCTTATGATGACTATCGTCTGGGAATGAGACGGTCGGAGTGCCGAGTTTGAAATTCAGTCGAATTCGTTTTATTCACTTAGCTTTAGGAAAGGTATTAATTCATCTCTTTTCCATACACCTGTGGTTAAATAGCAAGGTAGATTGGGTTCTACAGCCTTGATTGGTAACCAGTCTACTACAGAAAGAGCTTGCAATTCTTCTGCCTAGCCTGTCATGTCTCGAACGAGACATGATCGCTCAAAAGTGTATCACGTATGACACTTAACTGACTGACTGAATATAATCGTTCGAATAATGATTAAGGCTTACATTGGTCATAAAGTGGGGGATCAGTTTTTTACTTCATAACAATAGGAAACCGATCCCCCACTAATTACTACATAATAATATAATAGATTTCTTTTCCCTTTACCTATGAGTCAAATAACAGGACAGATTGGGTTCTATAGCCTTGGTCGGCAACCAGTCTACTGCAGAAAGCAATGGCAACCTACTGCGGATAATCTTATGCCCAGTCAGTCATGTCTCTTTCGAGACATGATCGCTCAAATGTGTATCACGTATGGCACTTAACTGGCTGACTGAATCACTTGTTGTGGCTCATAAGATCTTCATTAATCACGTAATATTTCTTACGATACATATATTTTTTCTTCTTTTTAATCATTTCACCCCAAGCAAGTCATTCCACTGCCACTATTGCGCAGGGGGTTACATAGGGGAAAGTGATGAGAAAGAGTGGTTAGTTATAGGAAATGTCGGAAGGATGGTGATAGACGGATGAGGATACCGAGGATAGGGGTTGGGTAGATGGGAAGTGTGTTTGAGAGAATGGATGCGAGATAGTGTGATAAGATGTGTCTATTGACACATAGTTGTCGGGGATGCAAGTATGTGGAATGGAATTCCACAGGCGGGAAGTGCGAGAAAAGAAGCTGTTAGAGTAGAAATTGAGACTACATTTTATCAGTTTCACTGTAAAAGGGTGGGACCTAGTTGCTAATCTAGTATCACGTGTAAATTCATACCTAGGGGGCACCAGTGATCTAAGTTTATCGGAGCAGAAGCCGTGAAAGTATTTATAGAAGAGGCACAGGGAAGCCACATCATGCTGTTGAAAGAGTGACTACAGCCGCGTTGCCAAGTCACATTACAGATTCTCTGTTGTATTTTGTCAAGAACCCCGAGGAGAATAGCTCGTAACTATTACGTAAAATAAAAAAAATGCATTTATTACAAACCATATTCATATAATACTGCAAAATACAATATTTAACATGATGGACTTGCACATAAATTTGCTTTTGTGCGTCATATTTAAAAAATGAACTAGGATAACATGTCAAGAAATATACAAGTAATTTTAAAACATTCCCAAACAATCTTCGAAAAATGGAAAAAATCTTTGAGAAGGAAATACAATTTGGATAATGGAGAATTCCTTCTTGAAAAATAAATGCTGCATCCACCTAATCAGTCAGTTAAGTGCCATACGTGAAACACGCTTGGGCGATCATGTCTCGAAGAAGACATGACTGACCGGGCAGAAGATTATTTCACAGTATGTTGCCATTGCTTTCTGCGATAGACTGGTTGCCTACCAAGGCTATAGAACCCAATTTGTCCTGTTATTTTACCCATAACTGGAGGGGAAAGACGGATTAATACCTTTCCGAAGGGTATTTGTGCGTAAGTGAATGCAAGGAATTCAACTGGAATTCGAACTCGGATCTCCGATTTCTTGTTCCGAGCCGATATCCACTGCACCACAAAATAAAAACATAAGAGACTTGGCAATCACGAACCAACGATGTTATGGAGACATTTTATAATTTTTCTTTTTAACAGTTCTATTAACAGGTTTCAAATCATTTTTTCGTAGGCTTCTCAGGAAGCAGCTAAAAATTGGAGTTCCTTTCTGGGTCCTTATTCTGCCTTTTAAGGATGAGATCTTTTGTGTCAGCTCGTCTTGACTGAAACATATGGTTCTTCTTTAAAAATTCAATCTTTGAAATTTCAATACCTTCTTTCGCAGCCAATAGAATCCGCACTCCTGCTAACTAATCATCTTTGGCTTTGGAATGTGACTGCGTTAACTAAGGAGCAACAAACAAGACTACCTACTGCGTGAAATGAAAAATAATACAAGATATTTAGATTCCTAAAAAAATGTGCACCCACCTAAGCATAAAATGAAAAGGAAAATCACAGAACGAAGAGAGCTTTGGCATTTTTAAACTTTCGTTGTCACAGTGATTTTTTTACAATTTATATTTTAGAAGCTATTAGAGTAGAAATTGAGAATACATTTTATCTGTTTTACTGTAAAAGAGTGGGACCTAGTTGCTAATCTAGTATCTCGTGAAAATTCATACCTAGGGGTCACCTGTGTTCTAATTTCATCGGAGCAGAAGCCGTGAAAGTATTTATAGAAGAGGCACAGGTAAGCCACATCACGCCGTTGAAAGAGTGACTACAGCCGAGCTGCCAAGTCGGTATTGATCACATTACAGATTCTCCGTTGTATTTTGTCAAGAACCCCGAGGAGAATAGTTCGTAACAGGTCTGTTAACAGGTTTCTTGTTCTTTTTTACGTATTTCTACCAGGTGGCATCTAAAAACTGATTTCCCATCGAGGTCCTTATTCTGCGTGAATTTTTTTTTTGTATTACTACGTGTTCTTGGTTGAAACATTCGGTTCTTTAAAAATTTGATCTTCCTCCTTAGAAATCTGATTATCTTCTTTCTAGAATCTTATCTGCTGGCCCTCTCTTTTTAAAATAATCAAAGAGGCTCACGAGAAACTTTAACTTCAAACTTGTGTCGACGTCAGAGAACGCTTATGATTGAATAATAAGGATTTTACGCATCTTTTACATTGAAAATATTAATTTGAAACAATCTTCCTTGACCGAAATATTTTTAGTCGTTTTTTAACAGTCAATTCTGAAAATCGAATATTTCACATAAAAATGCAACAATTTATAGAACATCTGTATTTTATAGAAGATCTGGATTTCTTGAAAATACACTTCTCTTATGTGTATAATCCAAACCGACACGATTATTATATTAATTTGTATAATTGTTTACACTTTGTAATTAATTTTATATTATTAACTAATAAATTTTATATACATTTAAAGATCAAAAGTAAGAACAAATTTTATCTCAACACATAATGTTTATCATAGAAAATAATTATAAGTTTTTACTTATTACTAACTAGCAGTATAGCCCGGAGTTGCTCGGGTGTAATGAAAGCTTTAAAACTAATCCATGGTCCTGGAGTTCAGAGTCTTTGGACGTTGGCACGAAAGACTAAAAAGCAATAGTTGTTTCCAGTTAAAGAGAAACCATAGACTAAAAGAAAAATGAGTGGATGTAAGTCAAATTTTGATTTCCTGGTATCGATATCAAATAAGTTTTTTCATCGTAAACTGAATTTTGAAGGCTAAATAAGCCTTCTGAGTAAATGGTATAATGGCTGAGATTAAGAACTACAATTATACCTACTTAGAGCCAAATCCAAAGCAAAAACTAAAATAAAAGGGCTGAAATAAATACAGACATACAAGCAGATAAACAGACACACAAACTAACATCTTACCTTTTATATATATATATAAATTATCGGACACATACACAGAGACACACATACACACACAGACAAAGTTCCATTTATAAATAAGTTTAGATTTCATAAAGCTTCGCAATATTCCCGTTTTTTTTTTTTTTTTTTTGGTTTTTAACAATAATGCCCGGTTATTTGCTTCAGTTTTTCTGTTTGTATAGGTGGTGCAATCCCATAGAATGGTGATATCTTTTATTTCTGTAACCGGTGCTGGGTGATGTTCATACCAGTGTTTGTTTACATATTTTCCAGTGTTTACACATTGTCCAGTGTAAATATTGCTCTACTCTATCGTGACGATTTTATAGTCATTTGAAGCAAGTACAGATAATCCTGAGATTAGATGGTCTATTGATTCTTCTTCTTTTTCTTCTCATTGTTATCCTTCATCCTATTATTATCTTATAACTAGAAGTATATCCCGCCGTAAACTGAGTTGTGAAGGCTAAATAAGTTCTCTGAGTAAATGGTATCATGGCTGAGACTAAGAACTACAATTATACCTACTTAGAGCCAAATCCGAAGATAAAACTAAAATAAAAGGGCTGAAAAAAGTACAGACAGATAAACACAAACATCTTGCATTATATATATATATATATTATCGATTTTCTGCACTATTGTAAGAACTGCAACCTGGAAACTTCTGAATATCGTTTTTTATGTCTTTGTCTATGAGTGTATCAAATGTTATTAAAATCGGACAACTCCTTCTATAAGACGATTTTGTCGATTATCGATTTTCGATATTTATCGAGGGGTACCTCGACACAAAATCCAGCTAAGAACACTCGCAGACGCTTATAGTACAACTGTGTAAATTTTCAAGAAAATTGGTTCAGCCGTTTCGGAGTCTATAGTTAACGGACACACACACAGACAAAGTTTCATTTATAATTTGTTTTTTAATCATATCACCCCGAGCAAGGCGTTAACGTAAGAGTGAAAAGATTAAAAAAGAGAAAGCCGGAAACCACATCCTAAACAGGGAACAAGGGATGAGCCTCTTCACCTGTTCAATAGACGTGGGTGGAGCGTGAACCGGGCGATAGTTTATTTTATCTACTCCAATTGAAAACGAAAAAAGAAAAGAGTGAAAAGATTGGAAAAGAGAAGGCCGGAAAACACATACTAAACAGGGATCAAGTCATGGGCCCCTTTACTTGTTCAATAGACGTGGGAGGAGTGTGAACCGGGCTATAGTTTAGTCTATCTACTCCAATTATCACTTTAAGTTAAGATTGCTGTTTTTGATCACTTATTTTGCATAATATGATCTACATAAAGAACGAATTTTCATTGTATCATGACTTTCTTTACAGTATCTTTTTCTTATCCTGTTGCCATTCATACGTCTTTAAAGAACAACCGAAAGAAGAAGTTTAATCTGCCATGACAAGTGACTTTTGTAAAATTTATTCAGGATATAAAAGGCCTCAGAGAACAAAAAGCCGCATTCCGTGAAAAAGATCATAATTTGAACATTTTATACCATGCGGTTTTTCTAAGCAAGTTTCCTGTGAATCTGTGGTATTTCAGTAAATGATGGCTTGGTTGAAGAAGGATGGGGAATTATAGTGAATTAGTCATTTGTAAGAATGAATCACATTAACTAGATTTAAGATATTCAGTGACGACCAGATTATCCCCATTTTGGAGAGGGCTACAAATATGTATTTTATCTATCCTTCCTCGCCAGGAGTAACGGTATTCCAATAAACTGTCCTTTTCAGAAAATTCTTTTCAACAACTAAAAAACTAATTTTTTAGAAGAACAATTCTCAACAATTTCCGGACAACACTTTTCAACAACTAAAAAACTGGCATTTTCAGGACAACAAGTCTAAATTGGCACCAGTAATGTATTTTTAGAGGAACTATTTCCAACAATGACAAAAATAGCAATTTTATGACAACCATTCTCAACGCCCGCAAATATGTCCATTTCAAGAGAACATTGCTCAACAACGACAAAGCTGGCATTTTCAAGAGAACATTGCTCAACAACGACAAAGCTGGCATTTTCAAGAGAACATTGCTCAACAACGACAAAGCTGGCATTTTCAAGAGAACATTGCTCAACAACGACAAAGCTGGCATTTTCAAGAGAACATTGCTCAACAACGACAAAGCTGGCATTTTCAAGAGAACATTGCTCAACAACGACAAAGCTGGCATTTTCAAGAGAACATTGCTCAACAACGACAAAGCTGGCATTTTCAAGAGAACATTGCTCAACAACGACAAAGCTGGCATTTTCAAGAGAACATTGCTCAACAACGACAAAGCTGACATTTTCAAGAGAACATTGCTCAACAACGACAAAGCTGGCATTTTCAAGACAGCAATTCTCAACGAACACAAAGATTTACTTTTCAGGATAACACCTTTCAACAAATTCAAAATTAGCCTTTTAGATAAACAATTCTCAACGGCCACAAAAGTGTTTTTTCAGAACACTTTCCAATGCCAACAAAACTAGCATTTTCAGGGTAACAATTCTCAAAAGGCCACAAACGTGTTCTTTTTAGGAGGAGAAGACTTTTCAACAACGAAGAAACTGTCCTTTTCAGGACATTTCTCAACTTTCACAAAACTGTTCGGTTCAGGCTAACCCTAACCCTAAACAGCTACAAAACTGGCCTTTTCAGGACAGAAATTTTTGACGGCAACAAAACTGTTCTTTTTCAAGAGAACACTTCTATAAATTAAAAAAAAACGACCGTCTTAGTGCAAGAATTCTCAACCACCAAAATATATCTTTTAAGAGGGCACGTTTCAACAACTATAAAACTAGCTTTTTTAGGACAACAGCCACAAAAGCTTTCAGAACGACACTTTTCTACAACTACAAAACTTGCCTTTTCAGTACAACCAGTCTCTAGGCCCGCAAAATTGTTTTCTTTTTCAGAAGAGCACTTTCCAACAACAACAAAAAGCCATTTTAGGACAGAAATTCTCAACAGCCACAAAACTACCCTTTCAATAGAACTATTTTTAACAACCGACATATTCAGGACAACAATTATCAGCATAGACAAAAAAGATAAATAAGACAAAAATGTTTTTTTTCGTTGAAAACATAATAGGCCATGAAAAATGGCTTCAGTATACGATATTCCTCCTCCTTATTCTTGAGTTATATTAATTAAACAGGTCTTGCTCTAAATATTTGCTCTGCAAACAGTTAATTAGACACAGCAAAACACCCCATATATATATATATATATATATATATATATATATATATATATATATATATATATTATTGTAATATTCACGGCATTTCGGCCATAGAACGATCCGGCCTGTTCAGATGATATACTAAAGCTCTCTTCTGACCTCAAATTGAATGAGTATATTAGTGCCATCACAAAAAACGCTGGAAGAATGGTTGGTTTATTGTATCACTGAAAAAATACTATCATGCTCTACCTTTATAAGAGCCAGATGAGATAAAGGTATAGAATATTGTTTATACACACGTTTACAAGGAGGTTCAAATGTAGGTGACGCACAAATTAGCAGGCTGGCATTTTAGTACCAAAATACCACTCGTAGTAATAATTTTCTCGGGAGAGGTGGCTTGCTAGGGCGGCTTGCAGGTTTCCTATTTCAGACTGAACGCTTTTTCAAAATTACGGCCCAATTCTGCTAATTTCGTTCTCCACCTTGATTTTATTGAAAAGGCACAAAACCGGAGTGGTAAAATTGGGCACGGGGAATTCAATTTTTTCTATGTGTAAGTCTTACCAGCTCGAAATAAAAATAATAGCAATTATCCATTTTGACTGAGTCCTTCGGCCCTTCAACGCTAAAGAGGAAATACTTTTCCTCTCTATTGGTTGCATATCCATCTGCAAAACTGCAGGTGAAGACAGTAATTTGTAACGTTGCGGGGGCCATGCAATCGTCAAAACAGGACGACGACATTAAGTCTATGGTCTACCCACACAGATTCAATCAATTCGTTCACATGAAATTGAATGCAACTGGAATTCGAACGTCTCTCTGACTTGTTTCGAGCAATATCCACTCTATTACAACGCACATTAAGTGAGACACAAGGTTGTAGGGAGGTCCAAACGCATTAGTCAGTCGTAATTGATCTAATGACACAAGCTTGCTAACCCCTACACTACGCGTCGGAGTTCTTAGATTTCTTGTAATATATGCAATATATGTTATTTAATAAGGATTTCATTAAATGCGTACTGCTAAGTAATGATGCGATAAGACGTTAGAATCAAGGGTTTTCCCGGAAGGCGTGACCTTGCCGGTAGATATAGTAATCTAGAAACATGTTTTCGATTTGAAAACTTTCATTAACCTAATTTAATTACTTGCTTGGTATGGATGAATCAGGTTTCTCTAGCCGAAAGCTGCTGAAGATGGAATCGGTTAAGTAGCCAATAAATTCAATCTTTGAAACGAGTTAGCAAATAGAAAGTTTCCGGGAGAAAACTTATATGGTTTATTCTCTCTGCTTTGGACGTTCAATTCGTAGGATTATCAAATTGTTCAAAATAATGAACTATAGGATCACTGGTGATCGTAATTGACTTATTGACCAATTAATTCACTTTCTAGGGCTTATCAATCAGTTCGCAAGTTATTTAAAGCCAGGCATACAATGCGCCTTCTCGGCCTCACTCTCTCAGCTGATCTCATTTGGAATGAATACATAGAATCTATAACTACATTTACTGCTAAGAAATTTGGGTCGCTGTGCAGAACCTGGAAATTTTTCTCGTGAGTATCCAACTTGCACATTAATAAATTTATTATTAATCCATGCATTTAATACTGTTGGCACATCTGGTGGGATGTTCCTGCTATTCATCTCAAGGTTCTCGACAAAATTCAAACGAGAATCAGCAATGTAATCGATCCAGTATTTTTACGGTTTCTGACGAGCTTTATTCCATGGTGCGCGGCCTTAATGACTTTACCCGTGCAACTAGATTAGCAACTGGGTTTACAGCCGTTTACCGTCAAAATAGGCAAATGTAACCGCAACTTCTTCTTTGCAGTTTTCTTTATTCACGCTTCCCGCCGATAATTTCTCTTTCGCATACCTGCTTCCTTGATAGCACCAATCTCCAAATGTTTAAGTATAACGTCAGTCTTACTCTTTCTTTAACATCGTCTGTACCGTTGTTTTTTTTCCTTTTCTGTCTTCACTCTCCTTTTAATTGTAATCCCCTGTGCACCAGTGGCACTACTGCCTTGCTTGAAATGAAACGTTAAAAACCTTATTTGAAAAAGGAATGAGGGTGGCTCACTACAATGTGCCTGGAGTCGTTGGTCTTAGGTATGAAGGTCAGAACTGGTGGAATTAAGGAATGAAGCGGTACACTATTTTTGGCATTATTTGGCTCTTGTAAAGGTAGACAAAAGAATAAGAGTTAGGATCAACAAAGTAATCAGACCAGTATTTTCAAGGCGTCTGCTCTGACGAGCTTCATTCCATGGTGCCCCACCCCCATGAATTTACTCGTGCAACTAGATTGGCAACTAGGTCCCACGCTTTTACCATCAAAATAAGCAAATGCAACTACCACTTCTTTTGTAGTTTCTTTTCTCGCACTTTCAGCCTGTTGAACTCCCTTTCCCATCTTTGCTTCCCTGGTAGCTAGAATTTCCAAATGTTTAAATGTAACGTCAATTAACATCTTCTTTTACTTTGATACCCTTTTTTATCTTTTCTGTCTTCGCTCTCCTCTCATTGTAACCCCCTGTGCACCAGTGGCACTACTGCCTTGCTTGGGGTGAAACGATTATGAGAAACAAAATGGGGGTAAGGTAATAGTTAATCCTAGATGTGAACATGTTAAGATTGTAATGATTAGGGATACAACCTCTTGGGATTCAGTTCCACAGGACAGTGGTTTATGAAATGATTATGAGAAACAAAATGGGGGTAAGGTAATAGTTAATCCTAGATGTGAACATGTTAAGATTATGATGATTAGGGATACAACCTCTTGGGATTCAGTTCCACAGGACAGTGGTTTATGAAAATATTATGAGAAACAAAATGGGGGTAAGGTAATAGTTAATCCTAGACGTGAACATGTTAAGATTATGATGATTAGGGATACAACCTCTTGGGATTCAGTTCCACAGGACAGTGGTTTATGAAATGATTATGAGAAACAAAATGGGAGTAAGGTAATAGTTAATCCTAGATGTGAACATGTTAAGATTGTAATGATTAGGGATACAACCACTTGGGATTCAGTTCCACAGGACAGTGGTTTATGAAATGATTATGAGAAACAAAATGGGGGTGAGGTAATAGTTAATCCTAGACGTGAACATGTTAAGATTATAATGATTAGGGATACGACCACTTGGGATTCAGTTCCACAGGACAGTGGTTTATGAAATGATTATGAGAAACAAAATGGGGGTGAGGTAATAGTTAATCCTAGACGTGAACATGTTAAGATTGTAATGATTAGGGATACAACCTCTTGGGATTCAGTTCCACAGGACAGTGGTTTATGAAATGATTATGAGAAACAAAATGAGGGTAAGGTAATAGTTAATCCTAGACGTGAACATGTTAAGATTATAATGATTAGGGAAACGACCACTTGGGATTCAGTTCCACAGGACAGTGGTTTATGAAATGATTATGAGAAACAAAATGGGGGTAAGGTAATAGTTAATCCTAGACGTGAACATGTTAAGATTATAATGATTAGGGATACGACCACTTGGGATTCAGTTCCACAGGACAGTGGTTTATGAAATGATTATGAGAAACAAAATGGGGGTGAGGTAATAGTTAATCCTAGACGTGAACATGTTAAGATTATAATGATTAGGGATACAACCTCTTGGGATTCAGTTCCACAGGACAGTGGTTTATGAAATGATTATGAGAAACAAAATGGGGGTAAGGTAATAGTTAATCCTAGACGTGAACATGTTAAGATTATAATGATTAGGGATACGACCACTTGGGATTCAGTTCCACAGGACAGTGGTTTATGAAATGATTATGAGAAACAAAATGAGGGTAAGGTAATAGTTAATCCTAGACATGAACATGTTAAGATTATAATGATTAGGCATACAACCTCTTGGGATTCAGTTCCACAGGACAGTGGTTTATGAAATGATTATGAGAAACAAAATGGGGGTAAGGTAATAGTTAATCCTAGATTGAACATGTTAAGATTATAATGATTAGGCATACAACCTCTTGGGATTCAGTTCCACAGGACAGTGGTTTATGAAATGATTATGAGAAACAAAATGGCGGTAAGGTAATAGTTAATCCTAGACGTGAACATGTTAAGATTATAATGATTAGGGATACGACCACTTGGGATTCAGTTCCACAGGACAGTGGTTTATGAAATGATTATGAGAAACAAAATGTGGGTAAGGTAATAGTTAATACTAGATGTGAACATGTTATGATTGTAATGATTAGGGATACAACCTCTTGGGATTCAGTTCCACAGGACAGTGGTTTATGAAATGATTATGAGAAACAAAATGGGGGTGAGGTAATAGTTAATCCTAGACGTGAACATGTTAAGATTGTAATGATTAGGGATACAACCTCTTGGGATTCAGTTCCACAGGACAGTGGTTTATGAAATGATTATGAGAAACAAAATGAGGGTAAGGTAATAGTTAATCCTAGACTTGAACATGTTAAGATTGTAATGATTAGGGATGCAACCTCTTGGGATTCAGTTCCACAAGACAGTGGTTTATGAAATGATTTTGAGAAAAAAAATGGGGGTAAGGTAATAGTTAATCCTAGATGTGAACATGTTAAGATTGTAATGATTAGGGATACAACCTCTTGGGATTCAGTTCCACAGGACATTGGTTTATGAAATGATTATGAGAAACAAAATGGGGGTAAGGTAATAGTTAATCCTAGACTTGAACATGTTAAGATTGTAATGATTAGGGATGCAACCTCTTGGGATTCAGTTCCACAAGACAGTGGTTTATGAAATGATTTTGAGAAAAAAAATGGGGGTAAGGTAATAGTTAATCCTAGATGTGAACATGTTAAGATTGTAATGATTAGGGATACAACCTCTTGGGATTCAGTTCCACAGGACATTGGTTTATGAAATGATTATGAGAAACAAAATGTGGGTAAGGTAATAGTTAATACTAGATGTGAACATGTTATGATTGTAATGATTAGGGATACAACCTCTTCGGATTCAGTTCCACAGGACAGTGGTTTATGAAATGATTATGAGAAATAAAATGGGGGTAAGGTAATAGTTAATCCTAGACGTGAACATGTTAAGATTGTAATGATTAGGGATACAACCTCTTGGGATTCAGTTCCACAGGACAGTGGTTTCTGAAATGATTATGAGAAATAAAATGGGGGTAAGGTAATAGTTTATCCTAGACTTGAACATGTTAAGATTGTAATGATTAGGGATGCAACCTCTTGGGATTCAGTTCCACAAGACAGTGGTTTATGAAATGATTTTGAGAAAAAAAATGGGGGTAAGGTAATAGTTAATCCTAGACGTGAACATGTTAAGATTGTAATGATTAGGGATACAACCTCTTGGGATTCAGTTCCACAGGACATTGGTTTATGAAATGATTATGAGAAACAAAATGTGGGTAAGGTAATAGTTAATACTAGATGTGAACATGTTATGATTGTAATGATTAGGGATACAACCTCTTGGGATTCAGTTCCACAGGACAGTGGTTTATGAAATGATTATGAGAAATAAAATGAGGGTAAGGTAATAGTTAATCCTAGACGTGAACATGTTAAGATTGTAATGATTAGGGATACAACCTCTTGGGATTCAGTTCCACAGGACAGTGGTTTCTGAAATGATTATGAGAAATAAAATGGGGGTAAGGTAATAGTTAATCCTAGACGTGAACATGTTAAGATTGTAATGATTAGGGATACAACCTCTTGGGATTCAGTTCCACAGGACAGCGGTTTATGAAATGATTATGAGAAACAAAATGGGGGTAAGGTAATAGTTAATCCTAGACTTGAACATGTTAAGATTGTAATGATTAGGGATACAACCTCTTGGGATTCAGTTCCACAGGACAGTGGTTTATGAAATGATTATGAGAAACAAAATGGGGGTAAGGTAATAGTTAATACTAGATGTGAACATGTTAAGATTGTAATGATTAGGGATGCAACCTCTTGGGATTCAGTTCCACAGGACAGTGGTTTATGAAATGATTATGAGAAATAAAATGGGGGTAAGGTAATAGTTAATCCTAGACGTGAACATGTTAAGATTGTAATGATTAGGGATACAACCTCTTGGGATTCAGTTCCACAGGACAGTGGTTTCTGAAATGATTATGAGAAATAAAATGGGGGTAAGGTAATAGTTAATCCTAGACGTGAACATGTTAAGATTGTAATGATTAGGGATACAACCTCTTGGGATTCAGTTCCACAGGACAGCGGTTTATGAAATGATTATGAGAAACAAAATGGGGGTAAGGTAATAGTTAATCCTAGACTTGAACATGTTAAGATTGTAATGATTAGGGATACAACCTCTTGGGATTCAGTTCCACAGGACAGCGGTTTATGAAATGATTATGAGAAACAAAATGGGGGTAAGGTAATAGTTAATCCTAGACTTGAACATGTTAAGATTGTAATGATTAGGGATACAACCTCTTGGGATTCAGTTCCACAGGACAGTGGTTTATGAAATGATTATGAGAAACAAAATGGGGGTAAGGTAATAGTTAATACTAGATGTGAACATGTTAAGATTGTAATGATTAGGGATGCAACCTCTTGGGATTCAGTTCCACAGGACAGTGGTTTATGAAATGATTATGAGAAACAAAATGGGGGTAAGGTAATAGTTAATCCTAGATGTGAACATGTTAAGATTGTAATGATTAGGGATGCGACCTCTTGGGATTCAGTTCCACAGGACAGTGGTTTCTGAAATGATTATGAGAAACAAAATGTGGGTAAGGTAATAGTTAATCATAGACGTGAACATGTTAAGATTGTAATGATTAGGGATACAACCTCTTGGGATTCAGTTCCACAAGACAGTGGTTTATGAAATGATTTTGAGAAAAAAAATGGGGGTAAGGTAATAGTTAATCCTAGACGTGAACATGTTAAGATTGTAATGATTAGGGATACAACCTCTTGGGATTCAGTTCCACAGGACAGTGGTTTCTGAAATGATTATGAGAAATAAAATGGGGGTAAGGTAATAGTTAATCCTAGACGTGAACATGTTAAGATTGTAATGATTAGGGATGCAACCTCTTGGGATTCAGTTCCACAGGACAGTGGTTTATGAAATGATTATGAGAAACAAAAAGGGGGTAAGGTAATAGTTAATCCGAGATGTGAACATGTTAAGATTGTAATGATTAGGGATACAACCTCTTGGGATTCAGTTCCACAGGACAGTGGTTTATGAAATGATTGTGAGAAACAAAATGAGGGTAAGGTAATAGTTAATCCTAGACATGAACATGTTAAGATTGTAATGATTAGGGATGCAACCTCTTGGGATTCAGTTCCACAGGACAGTGGTTTATGAAATGATTATGAGAAACAAAATGGGGGTAAGGTAATAGTTAATCCTAGACTTGAACATGTTAAGATTGTAATGATTAGGGATACAACCTCTTGGGATTCAGTTCCACAGGACAGTGGTTTATGAAATGATTATGAGAAACAAAATGGCGGTAAGGTAATAGTTAATCCTAGACTTGAACATGTTAAGATTGTAATGATTAGGGATACAACCTCTTGGGATTCAGTTCCACAGGACAGTGGTTTATGAAATGATTATGAGAAACAAAATGTGGGTAAGGTAATAGTTAATCCTAGACTTGAACATGTTAAGATTATAATGATTAGGGATACAACCTCTTGGGATTCAGTTCCACAGGACAGTGGTTTCTGAAATGATTATGAGAAACAAAATGTGGGTAAGGTAATAGTTAATCATAGACGTGAACATGTTAAGATTGTAATGATTAGGGATACAACCTCTTGGGATTCAGTTCCACAGGACAGTGGTTTATGAAATTATTATTAGAAACAAAATGTGGGTAAGGTAATAGTTAATCCTAGACTTGAACATGTTAAGATTGTAATGATTAGGGATACAACCTCTTGGGATTCAGTTCCACAGGACAGTGGTTTATGAAATGATTATGAGAAACAAAATGGGGGTAAGGTAATAGTTAATCCTAGATGTGAACATGTTAAGATTGTAATGATTAGGGATACAACCTCTTGGGATTCAGTTCCACAGGACAGTGGTTTATGAAATGATTATGAGAAACAAAATGGGGGTAAGGTAATAGTTAATCCTAGACTTGAACATGTTAAGATTTTAATGATTAGGGATACAACCTCTTGGGATTCAGTTCCACAGGACAGTGGTTTATGAAATGATTATGAGAAACAAAATGGGGGTAAGGTAATAGTTAATCCTAGATGTGAACATGTTAAGATTGTAATGATTAGGGATACAACCTCTTGGGATTCAGTTCCACAGGACAGTGGTTTATGAAATGATTATGAGAAACAAAATGGGGGTAAGGTAATAGTTAATCCTAGACTTGAACATGTTAAGATTGTAATGATTAGGGATACAACCTCTTGGGATTCAGTTCCACAGGACAGTGGTTTATGAAATGATTATGAGAAACAAAATGGGGGTAAGGTAATAGTTAATCCTAGACGTGAACATGTTAAGATTGTAATGATTAGGGATACAACCTCTTGGGATTCAGTTCCACAGGACAGTGGTTTATGAAATGATTATGAGAAAAAAAATGGGGGTAAGGTAATAGTTAATCCTAGACTTGAACATGTTAAGATTGTAATGATTAGGGATACAACCTCTTGGGATTCAGTTCCACAGGACAGTGGTTTATGAAATGATTATGAGAAACAAAATGGGGGTAAGGTAATAGTTTATCCTAGACGTGAACATGTTAAGATTGTAATGATTAGGGATACAACCTCTTGGGATTCAGTTCCACAGGACAGTGGTTTATGAAATGATTATGAGAAACAAAATGGGGGTAAGGTAATAGTTAATCCTAGACTTGAACATGTTAAGATTATAATGATTAGGGATACAACCTCTTGGGATTCAGTTCCACTGGACAGTGGTTTATGAAATGATTATGAGAAACAAAATGGGGGTAAGGTAATAGTTAATCCTAGACTTGAACATGTTAAGATTGTAATGATTAGGGATACAACCTCTTGGGATTCAGTTCCACAGGACAGTGGTTTATGAAATGATTATGAGAAACAAAATGGGGGTAAGGTAATAGTTAATCCTAGACTTGAACATGTTAAAATTGTAATGATTAGGGATACAACCTCTTGGGATTCAGTTCCACAGGACAGTGGTTTATGAAATGATTATGAGAAACAAAATGGGGGTAAGGTAATAGTTAATCCTAGACTTGAACATGTTAAGATTGTAATGATTAGGGATACAACCTCTTGGGATTCAGTTCCACTGGACAGTGGTTTATGAAATGATTATGAGAAACAAAATGGGGGTAAGGTAATAGTTAATCCTAGACTTGAACATGTTAAGATTGTAATGATTAGGGATACAACCTCTTGGGATTCAGTTCCACAGGACAGTGGTTTATGAAATTATTATTAGAAACAAAATGTGGGTAATGTAATAGTTAATCCTAGACTTGAACATGTTAAGATTGTAATGATTAGGGATACAACCTCTTGGGATTTAGTTCCACAGGACAGTGGTTTATGAAATGATTATGAGAAACAAAATGGGGGTAAGGTAATAGTTAATCCTAGATGTGAACATGTTAAGATTGTAATGATTAGGGATACAACCTCTTGGGATTCAGTTCCACAGGACAGTGGTTTATGAAATGATTATGAGAAACAAAATGGGGGTAAGGTAATAGTTAATCCTAGACTTGAACATGTTAAGATTGTAATGATTAGGGATACAACCTCTTGGGATTCAGTTCCACAGGACAGTGGTTTATGAAATGATTATGAGAAACAAAATGGAGGTAAGGTAATAGTTAATCCTAGACGTGAACATGTTAAGATTGTAATGATTAGGGATGCAACCTCTTGGGATTCAGTTCCACAGGACAGTGGTTTATGAAATGATTATGAGAAACAAAATGGCGGTAAGGTAATAGTTAATCCTAGACTTGAACATGTTAAGATTGTAATGATTAGGGATACAACCTCTTGGGATTCAGTTCCACAGGACAGTGGTTTATGAAATGATTATGAGAAACAAAATGTGGGTAAGGTAATAGTTAATCATAGACGTGAACATGTTAAGATTATAATGATTAGGGATGCAACCTCTTGGGATTCAGTTCCACAGGACAGTGGTTTATGAAATGATTATGAGAAACAAAATGGGGGTAAGGTAATAGTTAATCCTAGACGTGAACATGTTAAGATTGTAATGATTAGGGATACAACCTCTTGGGATTCAGTTCCACAGGACAGTGGTTTATGAAATGATTATGAGAAACAAAATGTGGGTAAGGTAATAGTTAATCATAGACGTGAACATGTTAAGATTGTAATGATTAGGGATGCAACCTCTTGGGATTCAGTTCCACAGGACAGTGGTTTATGAAATGATTATGAGAAACAAAATGCGGGTAAGGTAATAGTTAATCCTAGACTTGAACATGTTTAGATTGTAATGATTAGGGATACAACCTCTTGGGATTCAGTTCCACAGGACAGTGGTTTATAAAATGATTATGAGAAAAAAAATGTGGGTAAGGTAATAGTTAATCCTAGAGGTGAACATGTTAAGATTATAATGATTAGGGATACAACCTCTTGGGATTCAGTTCCACAGGACAGTGGTTTATGAAATGATTATGAGAAACAAAATGAGGGTAAGGTAATAGTTAATCCTAGACATGAACATGTTAAGATTGTAATGATTAGGGATGCAACCTCTTGGGATTCAGTTCCACAGGACAGTGGTTTATGAAATTATTATTAGAAACAAAATGTGGGTAAGGTAATAGTTAATCATAGACGTGAACATGTTAAGATTGTAATGATTAGGGATGCAACCTCTTGGGATTCAGTTCCACAAGACAGTGGTTTATGAAATTATTATTAGAAACAAAATGTGGGTAAGGTAATAGTTAATCCTAGACTTGAACATGTTAAGATTGTAATGATTAGGGATACAAACTCTTGGGATTCAGTTCCACAGGACAGTGGTTTATGAAATGATTATGAGAAACAAAATGAGGGTAAGGTAATAGTTAATCCTAGACATGAACATGTTAAGATTGTAATGATTAGGGATGCAACCTCTTGGGATTCAGTTCCACAGGACAGTGGTTTATGAAATGATTATGAGAAACAAAATGGGGGTAAGGTAATAGTTAATCCGAGACGTGAACATGTTAAGATTGTAATGATTAGGGATACAACCTCTTGGGATTCAGTTCCACAGGACAGTGGTTTATGAAATGATAATAAGAAACAAAATGGGGGTAAGGTAATAGTTAATCCTAGAGGTGAACATGTTAAGATTATAATGATTAGGGATACAACCTCTTGGGATTCAGTTCCACAGGACAGTGGTTTATGAAATTATTATTAGAAACAAAATGTGGGTAAGGTAATAGTTAATCCTAGACTTGAACATGTTAAGATTGTAATGATTAGGGATACAACCTCTTGGGATTCAGTTCCACAGGACAGTGGTTTATGAAATGATTAAGAGAAACAAAATGAGGGTAAGGTAATAGTTAATCCTAGACATGAACATGTTAAGATTGTAATGATTAGGGATGCAACCTCTTGGGATTCAGTTCCACAGGGTAGTGGTTTATGAAATGATTATGAGAAACAAAATGGGGGTAAGGTAATAGTTAATCCTAGACGTGAACATGTTAAGATTGTAATGATTAGGGATACAACCTCTTGGGATTCAGTTCCACAGGACAGTGGTTTATGAAATGATTATGAGAAATAAAATGGGGGTAAGGTAATAGTTAATCCTAGACGTGAACATGTTAAGATTGTAATGATTAGGGATGCAACCTCTTGGGATTCAGTTCCACAGGACAGTGGTTTATGAAATGATTATGAGAAAGAAAATGGCGGTAAGGTAATAGTTAATCCTAGACTTGAACATGTTAAGATTGTAATGATTATGGATACAACCTCTTGGGATTCAGTTCCACAGGACAGTGGTTTATGAAATGATTATGAGAAACAAAATGGGGGTAAGGTAATAGTTAATCATAGACGTGAACATGTTAAGATTATAATGATTAGGGATACAACCTCTTGGGATTCAGTTCCACAGGACAGTGGTTTATGACATGATTATGAGAAACAAAATGTGGGTAAGGTAATAGTTAATCATAGACGTGAACATGTTAAGATTGTAATGATTAGGGATGCAACCTCTTGGGATTCAGTTCCACAGGACAGTGGTTTATGAAATGATTATGAGAAACAAAATGGGGGTAAGGTAATAGTTAATCCTAGACTTGAACATGTTTAGATTGTAATGATTAGGGATACAACCTCTTGGGATTCAGTTCCACAGGACAGTGGTTTATGAAATGATTATGAGAAACAAAATGTGGGTAAGGTAATAGTTAATCCTAGAGGTGAACATGTTAAGATTATAATGATTAGGGATACAACCTTTGGGATTCAGTTCCACAGGGCAGTGGTTTATGAAATGATTATGAGAAACAAAATGTGGGTAAGGTAATAGTTAATCATAGACGTGAACATGTTAAGATTATAATGATTAGGGATGCAACCTCTTGGGATTCAGTTCCACAGGACAGTGGTTTATGAAATGATAATAAGAAACAAAATGGGGGTAAGGTAATAGTTAATCCTAGACGTGAACATGTTAAGATTATAATGATTAGGGATACAACCTCTTGGGATTCAGTTCCACAGGACAGTGGTTTATGAAATTATTATTAGAAACAAAATGTGGGTAAGGTAATAGTTAATCCTAGACTTGAACATGTTAAGATTGTAATGATTAGGGATACAACCTCTTGGGATTCAGTTCCACAGGACAGTGGTTTATGAAATGATTATGAGAAACAAAATGGGGGTAAGGTAATAGTTAATCCTAGATGTGAACATGTTAAGATTGTAATGATTAGGGATACAACCTCTTGGGATTCAGTTCCACAGGACAGTGGTTTATGAAATGATTATGAGAAACAAAATGGGGGTAAGGTAATAGTTAATCCTAGACTTGAACATGTTTAGATTGTAATGATTAGGGATACAACCTCTTGGGATTCAGTTCCACAGGACAGTGGTTTATGAAATGATTATGAGAAACAAAATGGGGGTAAGGTAATAGTTAATCCTAGACTTGAACATGTTTAGATTGTAATGATTAGGGATACAACCTCTTGGGATTCAGTTCCACAGGACAGTGGTTTATGAAATGATTATGAGAAACAAAATGTGGGTAAGGTAATAGTTAATCCTAGAGGTGAACATGTTAAGATTATAATGATTAGGGATACAACCTTTGGGATTCAGTTCCACAGGGCAGTGGTTTATGAAATGATTATGAGAAACAAAATGTGGGTAAGGTAATAGTTAATCATAGACGTGAACATGTTAAGATTATAATGATTAGGGATGCAACCTCTTGGGATTCAGTTCCACAGGACAGTGGTTTATGAAATGATAATAAGAAACAAAATGGGGGTAAGGTAATAGTTAATCCTAGACGTGAACATGTTAAGATTATAATGATTAGGGATACAACCTCTTGGGATTCAGTTCCACAGGACAGTGGTTTATGAAATTATTATTAGAAACAAAATGTGGGTAAGGTAATAGTTAATCCTAGACTTGAACATGTTAAGATTGTAATGATTAGGGATACAACCTCTTCGGATTCAGTTCCACAGGACAGTGGTTTATGAAATGATTATGAGAAACAAAATGGGGGTAAGGTAATAGTTAATCCTAGATGTGAACATGTTAAGATTGTAATGATTAGGGATACAACCTCTTGGGATTCAGTTCCACAGGACAGTGGTTTATGAAATGATTATGAGAAACAAAATGGGGGTAAGGTAATAGTTAATCCTAGACTTGAACATGTTTAGATTGTAATGATTAGGGATACAACCTCTTGGGATTCAGTTCCACAGGACAGTGGTTTATGAAATGATTATGAGAAACAAAATGGGGGTAAGGTAATAGTTAATCCTAGACGTGAACATCTTAAGATTGTAATGATTAGGGATACAACCTCTTGGGATTCAGTTCCACAGGACAGTGGTTTATGAAATGATTATGAGAAACAAAATGGGGGTAAGGTAATAGTTAATCCTAGACGTGAACATCTTAAGACTGTAATGATTAGGGATACAACCTCTTGGGATTCAGTTCCACAGGACAGTGGTTTATGAAATGATTATGAGAAACAAAATGGGGGTAAGGTAATAGTTAATCCTAGACTTGAACATGTTTAGATTGTAATGATTAGGGATACAACCTCTTGGGATTCAGTTCCACAGGACAGTGGTTTATGAAATGATTATGAGAAACAAAATGGGGGTAAGGTAATAGTTAATCCTAGATGTGAACATGTTAAGATTGTAATGATTAGGGATACAACCTCTTGGGATTCAGTTCCACAGGACAGTGGTTTATGAAATGATTATGAGAAACAACATGTGGGTAAGGTAATAGTTAATCCTAGACTTGAACATGTTAAGATTGTAATGATTAGGGATACAACCTCTTGGGATTCAGTTCCACAGGACAGTGGTTTATGAAATGATTATGAGAAACAAAATGTGGGTAAGGTAATAGTTAATCCTAGAGGTGAACATGTTAAGATTGTAATGATTAGGGATACAACCTCTTGGGATTCAGTTCCACAGGACAGTGGTTTATGAAATAATTATGAGAAACAAAATGGGGGTAATGTAATAGTTAATCCTAAATGTGAACATGTTAAGATTGTAATGATTAGGGATACAAGCTCTTGGGATTCAGTTCCACAGGACAGTGGTTTATGAAATGATTATGAGAAACAAAATGGGGGTAAGGTAATAGTTAATCCTAGACTTGAACATGTTAAGATTGTAATGATTAGGGATACAACCTCTTGGGATTCAGTTCCACAGGACAGTGGTTTATGAAATGATTATGAGAAACAAAATGGGGGTAAGGTAATAGTTAATCCTAGACGTGAACATCTTAAGATTGTAATGATTAGGGATACAAACTCTTGGGATTCAGTTCCACAGGACAGTGGTTTATGAAATGATTATGAGAAAAAAAAATGGGGGTAAGGTAATAGTTAATCCTAGACTTGAACATGTTAAGATTGTAATGATTAGGGATACAACCTCTTGGGATTCAGTTCCACAGGACAGTGGTTTATGAAATGATTATGAGAAACAAAATGGGGGTAAGGTAATAGTTTATCCTAGACTTGAACATGTTAAGATTGTAATGATTAGGGATACAACCTCTTGGGATTCAGTTCCACAGGACAGTGGTTTATGAAATGATTTTGAGAAAAAAAATGGGGGTAAGGTAATAGTTAATCCTAGACTTGAACATGTTAAGATTGTAATGATTAGGGATACAACCTCTTGGGATTCAGTTCCACAGGACATTGGTTTATGAAATGATTATGAGAAACAAAATGGGGGTAAGGTAATAGTTAATACTAGATGTGAACATGTTAAGATTGTAATGATTAGGGATGCAACCTCTTGGGATTCAGTTCCACAGGACAGTGGTTTATGAAATGATTATGAGAAACAAAATGTGGGTAAGGTAATAGTTTATCCTAGACTTGAACATGTTAAGATTGTAATGATTAGGGATACAACCTCTTGGGATTCAGATCCACAAGACAGTGGTTTATGAAATGATTTTGAGAAAAAAAATGGGGGTAAGGTAATAGTTAATCCTAGACGTGAACATCTTAAGATTGTAATGATTAGGGATACAACCTCTTGGGATTCAGTTCCACAGGACATTGGTTTATGAAATGATTATGAGAAACAAAATGTGGGTAAGGTAATAGTTAATAATAGATGTGAACATGTTAAGATTGTAATGATTAGGGATACAACCTCTTGGGATTCAGTTCCACAGGACAGTGGTTTCTGAAATGATTATGAGAAATAAAATGGGGGTAAGGTAATAGTTAATCCTAGACGTGAACATCTTAAGATTGTAATGATTAGGGATACAACCTCTTGGGATTCAGTTCCACAGGACAGTGGTTTCTGAAATGATTATGAGAAATAAAATGGGGGTAATGTAATAGTTAATCCTAGACGTGAACATGTTAAGATTGTAATGATTAGGGATGCAACCTCTTGGGATTCAGTTCCACAGGACAGTGGTTTATGAAATGATTATGAGAAACAAAATGGGGGTAAGGTAATAGTTAATCCTAGACGTGAACATGTTAAGATTGTAATGATTAGGGATACAACCTCTTGGGATTCAGTTCCACAAGACAGTGGTTTATGAAATGATTATGAGAAATAAAATGGGGGTAAGGTAAGAGTTAATCCTAGACTTGAACATGTTAAGATTGTAATGATTAGGGATACAACCTCTTGGGATTCAGTTCCACAGGACAGTGGTTTATGAAATGATTATGAGAAACAAAATGGTGGTAAGGTAATAGTTAATCCGAGATGTGAACATGTTAAGATTGTAATGATTAGGGATACAACCTCTTGGGATTCAGTTCCACAGGACAGTGGTTTATGAAATGATTTTGAGAAACAAAATGGGGGTAAGGTAATAGTTAATCCGAGATGTGAACATGTTAAGATTGTAATGATTAGGGATACAACCTCTTGGGATTCAGTTCCACAGGACAGTGGTTTATGAAATGATTATGAGAAACAAACTGGGGGTAAGGTAATAGTTACTCCTAGACGTGAACATGTTAAGATTGTAATGATTAGGGATACAACCTCTTGGGATTCAGTTCCACAAGACAGTGGTTTATGAAATGATTATGAGAAATAAAATGGGGGTAAGGTAATAGTTAATCCTAGATGTGAACATGTTAAGTTTGTAATGATTAGGGATGCAACCTCTTGGGATTCAGTTCCACAGGACAGTTGTTTATGAAATGATTATGAGAAATAAAATGGGGGTAAGGTAATAGTTAATCCTAGACGTGAACATGTTAAGATTGTAATGATTAGGGATACAACCTCCTGGGATTCAGTTCCACAGGACAGTTGTTTATGAAATGATTATGAGAAATAAAATGGGGGCAAGGTAATAGTTAATCCTAGACGTGAACATGTTAAGATTGTAATGATTAGGGATACAACCTCTTGGGATTCAGTTCCACAGGACAGTGGTTTATGAAATGATTATGAGAAACAAAATGGGGGTAAGGTAATAGTTACTCCTAGACGTGAACATGTTAAGATTGTAATGATTAGGGATACAACCTCTTGGGATTCAGTTCCACAGGACAGTTGTTTATGAAATGATTATGAGAAACAAAATGGGGGTAAGGTAATAGTTACTCCTAGACGTGAACATGTTAAGATTGTAATGATTAGGGATACAACCTCTTGGGATTCAGTTCCACAGGACAGTGGTTTATGAAATGATTATGAGAAACAAAATGGGGGTAAGGTAATAGTTAATCCTAGACGTGAACATGTTAAGATTGTAATGCTTAGGGATGCAACCTCTTGGGATTCAGTTCTACAGGACAGTGGTTTATGAAATGATTATGAAAAACAAAATGGGGGTAAGGTAATAGTTAATCCTAGACGTGAACATGTTAAGATTGTAATGATTAGGGATACAACCTCTTGGGATTCAGTTCCACAGGACAGTGGTTTATGAAATGATTATGAGAAACAAAATGGGGGTAAGGTAATAGTTAATCCTAGATGTGAACATGTTAAGATTATAATGATTAGGGATACAAACTCTTGGGATTCAGTTCCACAGGACAGTGGTTTATGAAATGATTATGAGAAACAAAATGCGGGTAAGGTAATAGTTAATCCTAGACTTGAACATGTTAAGATTGTAATGATTAGGGGTGCAACCTCTTGGGATTCAGTTCCACAGGACAGTGGTTTATGAAATGATTATGAGAAACAAAATGGGGGTAAGGTAATAGTCAATCCTAGACGTGAGCATGTTAAGATTGTAATGGTTAGGGATACAACCTCTTGGGATTCAGTTCCACATGACTGTGGTTTATGAAATAAATATGAGAAACAAAATGGCGGTAAGGTAATAGTTAATCCTAGACTTGAACATGTGAAGATTGTAATGATTAGGGATGCAACCTCTTGGGATTCAGTTCCACAGGACAGTGGTTTATGAAATGATTATGAGAAACAAAATGGGGGTAAGGTAATTGTTAAACCGTAGACGTGAACATGTTAAGATTGTAATGATTAGGGAAACAACCTCTTGGGATTCAGTTCCACAGGACAGTGGTTTATGAAATGATTATGAGAAACAAAATGGCGGTAAGGTAATAGTTAATCCTAGACTTGAACATGTTAAGATTGTGATGATTAGGGATACAACCTCTTGGGATTCAGTTCCACAGGACAGTGGTTTATGAAATGATTATGAGAAACAAAATGAGGGTAAGGTAATAGTTAATCCTAGATGTGAACATGTTAAGATTATAATGATTAGGGATACAACCTCTTGGGATTCAGTTCCACAGGACAGTGTTTTATGAAATGATTATGAGAAACAAAATGGGGGTAAGGTAATAGTTAATCCTAGACTTGAACATGTTAAGATTGTGATGATTAGGGATACAACCTCTTGGGATTCAGTTCCACAGGACAGTGGTTTATGAAATGATTATGAGAAACAAAATGGGGGTAAGGTAATAGTTAATCCTAGAGGTGAACATGTTAAGATTATAATGATTAGGGATACAACCTCTTGGGATTCAGTTCCACAGGACAGTGGTTTATGAAATGATTATGAGAAACAAAATGCGGGTAAGGTAATAGTTAATCCTAGACTTGAACATGTTAAGATTGTAATGATTAGGGGTGCAACCTCTTGGGATTCAGTTCCACAGGACAGTGGTTTATGAAATGATTATGAGAAACAAAATGGGGGTAATGTAATAGTTAATCCTAGACGTGAGCATGTTAAGATTGTAATGATTAGGGATACAACCTCTTGGGATTCAGTTCCACAGGACAGTGGTTTATGAAATGATTATGAGAAACAAAATGCGGGTAAGGTAATAGTTAATCCTAGACTTGAACATGTGAAGATTGTAATGATTAGGGATGCAACCTCTTGGGATTCAGTTCCACAGGACAGTGGTTTATGAAATGATTATGAGAAACAAAATGGGGGTAAGGTAATTGTTAAACCGTAGACGTGAACATGTTAAGATTGTAATGATTAGGGAAACAACCTCTTGGGATTCAGTTCCACAGGACAGTGGTTTATGAAATGATTATGAGAAACAAAATGGCGGTAAGGTAATAGTTAATCCTAGACTTGAACATGTTAAGATTGTGATGATTAGGGATACAACCTCTTGGGATTCAGTTCCACAGGACAGTGGTTTATGAAATGATTATGAGAAACAAAATGAGGGTAAGGTAATAGTTAATCCTAGATGTGAACATGTTAAGATTATAATGATTAGGGATACAACCTCTTGGGATTCAGTTCCACAGGACAGTGGTTTATGAAATGATTATGAGAAACAAAATGTGGGTAAGGTAATAGTTAATCCTAGACTTGAACATGTTAAGATTGTGATGATTAGGGATACAACCTCTTGGGATTCAGTTCCACAGGACAGTGGTTTATGAAATGATTATGAGAAAATAAATGGGGGTAACGTAATAGTTAATCCTAGACTTGAACATGTTAAGATTGTGATGATTAGGGATACAACCTCTTGGGATTCAGTTCCACAAGACAGTGGTTTATGAAATGATTATGAGAAACAAAATGGGGGTAAGGTAATAGTTAATCCTAGAGGTGAACATGTTAAGATTATAATGATTAGGGATACAACCTCTTGGGATTCAGTTCCACAGGACAGTGGTTTATGAAATGATTATGAGAAACAAAATGTGGGTAAGGTAATAGTTAATCCTAGACGTGAACATGTTAAGATTGTAATGATTAGGGATGCAACCTCTTGGGATTCAGTTCCACAGGACAGTGGTTTATGAAATGATTATGAGAAACATAATGGGGGTAAGGTAATAGTTAATCCTAGACTTGAACATGTTAAGATTATAATGATTAGGGATACAACCTCTTGGGATTCAGTTCCACAGGACACTGGTTTATGAAATGATTATGATAAACAAAATGGGGGTAAGGTAATAGTTAATCCTAGACTTGAACATGGTAATATTATAATGATTAGGGATACAACCTCTTGGGATTCACTTCCACAGGACAGTGGTTTATGAAATGATTATGAGAAAATAAATGGGGGTAACGTAAGAGTTAATCCTAGACTTGAACATGTTAAGATTGTGATGATTAGGGATACAACCTCTTGGGATTCAGTTCCACAGGACAGTGGTTTATGAAATGATTATGAGAAACAAAATGGTGGTAAGGTAATAGTTAATCCTAGAGGTGAACATGTTAAGAATATAATGATTAGGGATACAACCTCTTGGGATTCAGTTCCACAGGACAGTGGTTTATGAAATGATTATGAGAAACAAAATGTGGGTAAGGTAATAGTTAATCCTAGACGTGAACATGTTAAGATTGTAATGATTAGGGATGCAACCTCTTGGGATTCAGTTCCACAGGACAGTGGTTTATGAAATGATTATGAGAAACAAAATGGGGGTAAGGTAATAGTTAATCCTAGACTTGAACATGTTAAGATTATAATGATTAGGGATACAACCTCTTGGGATTCAGTTCCACAGGACAGTGGTTTATGAAATGATTATGAGAAACAAAATGGGGGTAAGGTAATAGTTAATCCTAGACTTGAACATGTTAAGATTATAATGATTAGGGATACAACCTCTTGGGATTCAGTTCCACAGGACAGTGGTTTATGAAATGATTATGATAAACAAAATGGGGGTAAGGTAATAGTTAATCCTAGACTTGAACATGTTAATATTATAATGATTAGGGATACAACCTCTTGGGATTCAGTTCCACAGGACAGTGGTTTATGAAATGATTATGAGAAACAAAATGTGGGTAAGGTAATAGTTAATCCTAGACTTGAATATGTTAAGATTATAATGATTAGGGATACAACCTCTTGGGATTCAGTTCCACAGGACAGTGGTTTATGAAATGATTATGAGAAACAAAATGTGGGTAAGGTAATAGTTAATCCTAGACTTGAACATGTTAAGATTATAATGATTAGGGATACAACCTCTTGGGATTCAGTTCCACAGGACAGTGGTTTATGAAATGATTATGAGAAACAAAATGTGGGTAAGGTAATAGTTAATCCTAGACTTGAACATGTTAAGATTGTAATGATTAGGGATGCAACCTCTTGGGATTCAGTTCCACAGGACAGTGGTTTATGAAATGATTATGAGAAACAAAATGTGGGTAAGGTAATAGTTAATCCTAGACTTGAACATGTTAAGATTATAATGATTAGGGATACAACCTCTTGGGATTCAGTTCCACAGGACAGTGGTTTATGAAATGATTATGAGAAACAAAATGGGGGTAAGGTAATAGTTAATCCTAGACTTGAACATGTTAAGATTATAATGATTAGGGATACAACCTCTTGGGATTCAGTTCCACAGGATAGTGGTTTATGAAATGATTATGATAAACAAAATGGGGGTAAGGTAATAGTTAATCCTAGACTTGAACATGTTAATATTATAATGATTAGGGATACAACCTTTGGGATTCAGTTCCACAGGACAGTGGTTTATGAAATGATTATGAGAAACATAATGAGGGTAAGGTAATAGTTACTCCTAGATGTGAACATGTTAAGATTGTTATGATTAGGGATGCAACCTCTTGGGATTCAGTTCCACAGGACAGTGGTTTATGAAATGATTATGAGAAACAAAATGGGGGTAAGGTAATAGTTAATCCTAGACTTGAACATGTTAAGATTGTAATGATTAGGGATACAACCTCTTGGGATTCAGTTCCACAGGACAGTGGTTTATGAAATGATTATGAGAAACAAAATGTGGGTAAGGTAATAGTTAATCCTAGAGGTGAACATGTTAAGATTATAATGATTAGGGATACAACCTCTTGGGATTCAGTTCCACAGGACAGTGGTTTATGAAATGATTATGAGAAACATAATGAGGGTAAGGTATAAGTTAATCCTTGATGTGAACATGTTAAGATTGTGATGATTAAGGATACAACCTCTTGGGATTCAGTTCCACAGGACAGTGGTTTATGAAATGATTATGAGAAACAAAATGGGGTAAGGTAATAGTTAATCCTAGAGGTGAACATGTTAAGATTATAATGATTAGGGATGCAACCTCTTGGGATTCAGTTCTACAGGACAGTGGTTTATGAAATGATTATGAAAAACAAAATGGGGGTAAGGTAATAGTTAATCCTAGACGTGAACATGTTAAGATTGTAATGATTAGGGATACAACCTCTTGGGATTCAGTTCCACAGGACAGTGGTTTATGAAATGATTATGAGAAACAAAATGGGGGTAAGGTAATAGTTAATCCTAGAGGTGAACATGTTAAGATTATAATGATTAGGGATACAACCTCTTGGGATTCAGTTCCACAGGACAGTGGTTTATGAAATGATTATGAGAAACAAAATGCGGGTAAGGTAATAGTTAATCCTAGACTTGAACATGTTAAGATTGTAATGATTAGGGGTGCAACCTCTTGGGATTCAGTTCCACAGGACAGTGGTTTATGAAATGATTATGAGAAACAAAATGGGGGTAAGGTAATAGTTAATCCTAGACGTGAGCATGTTAAGATTGTAATGGTTAGGGATACAACCTCTTGGGATTCAGTTCCACATGACAGTGGTTTATGAAATAAATATGAGAAACAAAATGGCGGTAAGGTAATAGTTAATCCTAGACTTGAACATGTGAAGATTGTAATGATTAGGGATGCAACCTCTTGGGATTCAGTTCCACAGGACAGTGGTTTATGAAATGATTATGAGAAACAAAATGGGGGTAAGGTAATTGTTAAACCGTAGACGTGAACATGTTAAGATTGTAATGATTAGGGAAACAACCTCTTGGGATTCAGTTCCACAGGACAGTGGTTTATGAAATGATTATGAGAAACAAAATGGCGGTAAGGTAATAGTTAATCCTAGACTTGAACATGTTAAGATTGTGATGATTAGGGATACAACCTCTTGGGATTCAGTTCCACAGGACAGTGGTTTATGAAATGATTATGAGAAACAAAATGAGGGTAAGGTAATAGTTAATCCTAGATGTGAACATGTTAAGATTATAATGATTAGGGATACAACCTCTTGGGATTCAGTTCCACAGGACAGTGGTTTATGAAATGATTATGAGAAACAAAATGGGGGTAAGGTAATAGTTAATCCTAGACTTGAACATGTTAAGATTGTGATGATTAGGGATACAACCTCTTGGGATTCAGTTCCACAGGACAGTGGTTTATGAAATGATTATGAGAAACAAAATGGGGGTAAGGTAATAGTTAATCCTAGATGTGAACATGTTAAGATTATAATGATTAGGGATACAACCTCTTGGGATTCAGTTCCACAGGACAGTGGTTTATGAAATGATTATGAGAAACAAAATGGGGGTAAGGTAATAGTTAATCCTAGAGGTGAACATGTTAAGATTATAATGATTAGGGATACAACCTCTTGGGATTCAGTTCCACAGGACAGTGGTTTATGAAATGATTATGAGAAACAAAATGCGGGTAAGGTAATAGTTAATCCTAGACTTGAACATGTTAAGATTGTAATGATTAGGGGTGCAACCTCTTGGGATTCAGTTCCACAGGACAGTGGTTTATGAAATGATTATGAGAAACAAAATGGGGGTAAGGTAATAGTTAATCCTAGACGTGAGCATGTTAAGATTGTAATGATTAGGGATACAACCTCTTGGGATTCAGTTCCACATGACAGTGGTTTATGAAATAAATATGAGAAACAAAATGGCGGTAAGGTAATAGTTAATCCTAGACTTGAACATGTGAAGATTGTAATGATTAGGGATGCAACCTCTTGGGATTCAGTTCCACAGGACAGTGGTTTATGAAATGATTATGAGAAACAAAATGGGGGTAAGGTAATTGTTAAACCGTAGATGTGAACATGTTAAGATTGTAATGATTAGGGAAACAACCTCTTGGGATTCAGTTCCACAGGACAGTGGTTTATGAAATGATTATGAGAAACAAAATGGGGGTAAGGTAATAGTTAATCCTAGACTTGAACATGTTAAGATTGTAATGATTAGGGATACAACCTCTTGGGATTCAGTTCCACAGGACAGTGGTTTATGAAATGATTATGAGAAACAAAATCGGGGTAAGGTAATAGTTAATCCTAGACTTGAACATGTTAAGATTGTAATGATTAGGGATACAACCTCTTGGGATTCAGTTCCACAGGACCGTGGTTTATGAAATGATTATGAGAAACAAAATGAGGGTAAGGTAATAGTTAATCCTAGACTTGAACATGTTAAGATTGTAATGATTAGGGATACAACCTATTGGGATTCAGTTCCACAGGACAGTGGTTTATGAAATGATTATGAGAAACAAAATAGGGGTAAGTTAATAGTTAATCCTAGATGTGAACATGTTAAGATAATGGTGATTAGGGATACAACCTCTTGGGATTCAGTTCCACAGGAGAGTGGTTTATGAAATGATTATGAGAAACAAAATGTGGGTAAGGTAATAGTTAATCCTAGAGGTGAACATGTTAAGATTGTAATGATTAGGGATACAACTTCTAGGGATTCAGTTCCACAGGACAGTGGTTTATGAAATGATTATGAGAAACAAAATGGGGGTAAGGTAATAGTTAATCCTAGACTTGAACATGTTAAGATTGTAATGATTAGGGATACAACCTCTTGGGATTCAGTTCCACAGGACAGTGGTTTATGAAATGATTATGAGAAACAAAATGTGGGTAAGGTAATAGTTAATCCTAGACTTGAACATGTTAAGATTGTAATGATTAGGGATACAACCTCTTGGGATTCAGTTCCACAGGACAGTGGTTTATGAAATGATTATGAGAAACAAAATGGGGGTAAGGTAATAGTTAATCCTAGACGTGAACATGTTAAGATTGTAATGATTAGGGATGCAACCTCTTGGGATTCAGTTCCACAGGACAGTGGTTTATGAAATGATTATGAGAAACAAAATGAGGGTAAGGTAATAGTTAATCCTAGACTTGAACATGTTAAGATTGTAATGATTAGGGATACAACCTCTTGGGATTCAGTTCCACAGGACAGTGGTTTATGAAATGATTATGAGAAACAAAATGAGGGTAAGGTAATAGTTAATCCTAGACTTGAACATGTTAAGATTGTAATGATTAGGGATACAACCTCTTGGGATTCAGTTCCACAGGACAGTGGTTTATGAAATGATTATGAGAAACAAAATGCGGGTAAGGTAATAGTTAATCCTAGACTTGAACATGTTAAGATTGTAATGATTAGGGATACAACCTCTTGGGATTCAGTTCCACAGGACAGTGGTTTATGAAATGATTATGAGAAACAAAATGCGGGTAAGGTAATAGTTAATCCTAGACTTGAACATGTTAAGATTGTAATGATTAGGGATACAACCTCTTGGGATTCAGTTCCACAGGACAGTGGTTTATGAAATGATTATGAGAAATAAAATGGGGGTAAGGAATTAGTTAATCCTAGACGTGAGCATGTTAAGATTGTAATGATTAGGGATACAACCTCTTGGGATTCAGTTCCACAGGACAGTGGTTTATGAAATGATTATGAGAAACAAAATGTGGGTAAGGTAATAGTTAATCCTAGACTTGAACATGTTAAGATTGTAATGATTAGGGATACAACCTCTTGGGATTCAGTTCCACAGGACAGTGGTTTATGAAATGATTATGAGAAACAAAATGGGGTTAAGGTAATAGTTAATCCTAGAGGTGAACATGTTAAGATTGTGATGATTAGGGATACAACCTCTTGGGATTCAGTTCCACAGGACAGTGGTTTATGAAATGATTATGAGAAAAAAAAACGGGGGTAAGGTAATAGTTAATCCTAGACTTGAACATGTTAAGATTGTAATGATTAGGGATACAACCTCTTGGGATTCAGTTCCACAGGACAGTGGTTTATGAAATGATTATGAGAAACAAAATGTGGGTAAGTTAATAGTTAATCCTAGAGGTGAACATGTTAAGATTGTGATGATTAGGGATACAACCTCTTGGGATTCAGTTCCACAGGACTGTGGTTTATGAAATGATTATGAGAAACAAAATGTGGGTAAGGTAATAGTTAATCGTAGAGGTGAACATGTTAAGATTGTAATGATTAGGGATAAAACCTCTTGGGATTCAGTTCCACAGGACAGTGGTTTATGAAATGATTATGAGAAACAAAATGTGGGTAAGGTAATAGTTAATCCTAGAGGTGAACATGTTAAGATTGTAATGATTAGGGATACAACCTCTTGGGATTCAGTTCCACAGGACAGTGGTTTATGAAATGATTATGAGAAACAAAATGGGGGTAAGATAATAGTTAATCCTAGAGGTGAACATGTTAAGATTGTGATGATTAGGGATACAACCTCTTGGGATCCAGTTCCACAGGACAGTGATTTATGAAATGATTATGAGAAACAAAATGGGGGTAAGGTAATAGTTAATCCTGGATGTAAACATGTTAACATTGTAATGATTAGGTATACAACCTCTTGGGATTCAGTTCCACAGGACAGTGGTTTATGAAATGATTATGAGAAACAAAATTTGGGTAAGGTAATAGTTAATCCTAGAGGTGAACATGTTAAGATTGTGATGATTGGGGATACAACCTCTTGGGATTCAGATCCACAGGACAGTGGTTTATGAAATGATTATGAGAAACAAAATGCGGGTAAGGTAATAGTTAATCCTAGACTTGAACATGTTAAGATTGTAATGATTAGGGATACAACCTCTTGGGATTCAGTTCCACAGGACAGTGGTTTATGAAATGATTATGAGAAACAAAATGTGGGTAAGGTAATAGTTAATCCTAGACTTGAACATGTTAAGATTGTAATGATTAGGGATACAACCTCTTGGGATTCAGTTCCACAGGACAGTGGTTTATGAAATGATTATGAGAAACAAAATGTGGGTAAGGTAATAGTTAATCCTAGACTTGAACATGTTAAGATTGTAATGATTAGGGATACAACCTCTTGGGATTCAGTTCCACAGGACAGTGGTTTATGAAATGATTATGAGAAACAAAATGGGGGTAAGGTAATAGTTAATCCTAGACGTGAACATGTTAAGATTGTAATGATTAGGGATGCAACCTCTTGGGATTCAGTTCCACAGGACAGTGGTTTATGAAATGATTATGAGAAACAAAATGAGGGTAAGGTAATAGTTAATCCTAGACTTGAACATGTTAAGATTGTAATGATTAGGGATACAACCTCTTGGGATTCAGTTCCACAGGACAGTGGTTTATGAAATGATTATGAGAAACAAAATGAGGGTAAGGTAATAGTTAATCCTAGACTTGAACATGTTAAGATTGTAATGATTAGGGATACAACCTCTTGGGATTCAGTTCCACAGGACAGTGGTTTATGAAATGATTATGAGAAACAAAATGCGGGTAAGGTAATAGTTAATCCTAGACTTGAACATGTTAAGATTGTAATGATTAGGGATACAACCTCTTGGGATTCAGTTCCACAGGACAGTGGTTTATGAAATGATTATGAGAAACAAAATGCGGGTAAGGTAATAGTTAATCCTAGACTTGAACATGTTAAGATTGTAATGATTAGGGATACAACCTCTTGGGATTCAGTTCCACAGGACAGTGGTTTATGAAATGATTATGAGAAATAAAATGGGGGTAAGGAATTAGTTAATCCTAGACGTGAGCATGTTAAGATTGTAATGATTAGGGATACAACCTCTTGGGATTCAGTTCCACAGGACAGTGGTTTATGAAATGATTATGAGAAACAAAATGTGGGTAAGGTAATAGTTAATCCTAGACTTGAACATGTTAAGATTGTAATGATTAGGGATACAACCTCTTGGGATTCAGTTCCACAGGACAGTGGTTTATGAAATGATTATGAGAAACAAAATGGGGTTAAGGTAATAGTTAATCCTAGAGGTGAACATGTTAAGATTGTGATGATTAGGGATACAACCTCTTGGGATTCAGTTCCACAGGACAGTGGTTTATGAAATGATTATGAGAAAAAAAACGGGGGTAAGGTAATAGTTAATCCTAGACTTGAACATGTTAAGATTGTAATGATTAGGGATACAACCTCTTGGGATTCAGTTCCACAGGACAGTGGTTTATGAAATGATTATGAGAAACAAAATGTGGGTAAGTTAATAGTTAATCCTAGAGGTGAACATGTTAAGATTGTGATGATTAGGGATACAACCTCTTGGGATTCAGTTCCACAGGACTGTGGTTTATGAAATGATTATGAGAAACAAAATGTGGGTAAGGTAATAGTTAATCGTAGAGGTGAACATGTTAAGATTGTAATGATTAGGGATAAAACCTCTTGGGATTCAGTTCCACAGGACAGTGGTTTATGAAATGATTATGAGAAACAAAATGTGGGTAAGGTAATAGTTAATCCTAGAGGTGAACATGTTAAGATTGTAATGATTAGGGATACAACCTCTTGGGATTCAGTTCCACAGGACAGTGGTTTATGAAATGATTATGAGAAACAAAATGGGGGTAAGATAATAGTTAATCCTAGAGGTGAACATGTTAAGATTGTGATGATTAGGGATACAACCTCTTGGGATCCAGTTCCACAGGACAGTGATTTATGAAATGATTATGAGAAACAAAATGGGGGTAAGGTAATAGTTAATCCTGGATGTAAACATGTTAACATTGTAATGATTAGGTATACAACCTCTTGGGATTCAGTTCCACAGGACAGTGGTTTATGAAATGATTATGAGAAACAAAATTTGGGTAAGGTAATAGTTAATCCTAGAGGTGAACATGTTAAGATTGTGATGATTGGGGATACAACCTCTTGGGATTCAGATCCACAGGACAGTGGTTTATGAAATGATTATGAGAAACAAAATGCGGGTAAGGTAATAGTTAATCCTAGACTTGAACATGTTAAGATTGTAATGATTAGGGATACAACCTCTTGGGATTCAGTTCCACAGGACAGTGGTTTATGAAATGATTATGAGAAACAAAATGTGGGTAAGGTAATAGTTAATCCTAGACTTGAACATGTTAAGATTGTAATGATTAGGGATACAACCTCTTGGGATTCAGTTCCACAGGACAGTGGTTTATGAAATGATTATGAGAAACAAAATGGGGGTAAGGTAATAGTTAATCCTAGACTTGAACATGTTAAGATTGTAATGATTAGGGATACAACCTCTTGGGATTCAGTTCCACAGGACAGTGGTTTATGAAATGATTATGAGAAACAAAATGGGGGTAAGGTAATAGTTAATCCTAGACTTGAACATGTTAAGATTGTAATGATTAGGGATACAACCTCTTGGGATTCAGTTCCACAGGACCGTGGTTTATGAAATGATTATGAGAAACAAAATGAGGGTAAGGTAATAGTTAATCCTAGACTTGAACATGTTAAGATTGTAATGATTAGGGATACAACCTCTTGGGATTCAGTTCCACAGGACAGTGGTTTATGAAATGATTATGAGAAACAAAATGGGGGTAAGTTAATAGTTAATCCTAGATGTGAACATGTTAAGATTATGATGATTAGGGATACAACCTCTTGGGATTCAGTTCCACAGGACAGTGGTTTATGAAATGATTATGAGAAACAAAATGTGGGTAAGGTAATAGTTAATCCTAGAGGTGAACATGTTAAGATTGTAATGATTAGGGATACAACTTCTAGGGATTCAGTTCCACAGGACAGTGGTTTATGAAATGATTATGAGAAACAAAATGGGGGTAAGGTAATAGTTAATCCTAGACTTGAACATGTTAAGATTGTAATGATTAGGGATACAACCTCTTGGGATTCAGTTCCACAGGACAGTGGTTTATGAAATGATTATGAGAAACAAAATGTGGGTAAGGTAATAGTTAATCCTAGACTTGAACATGTTAAGATTGTAATGATTAGGGATACAACCTCTTGGGATTCAGTTCCACAGGACAGTGGTTTATGAAATGATTATGAGAAACAAAATGTGGGTAAGGTAATAGTTAATCCTAGACGTGAACATGTTAAGATTGTAATGATTAGGGATGCAACCTCTTGGGATTCAGTTCCACAGGACAGTGGTTTATGAAATGATTATGAGAAACAAAATGAGGGTAAGGTAATAGTTAATCCTAGACTTGAACATGTTAAGATTGTAATGATTAGGGATACAAATCCTCTTGGGATTCAGTTCCACAGGACAGTGGTTTATGAAATGATTATGAGAAACAAAATGAGGGTAAGGTAATGTTAATCCTAGACTTGAACATGTTAAGATTGTAATGATTAGGATACAAACTTGGGATTCAGTTCCAAGGGTGACAGTGGTTTATGAAATGATTATGAGAAACAAAATGAGGGTAAGGTAATAGTTAATCCTAGACTTGAACATGTTAAGATTGTAATGATTAGGGATACAACCTCTTGGGATTCAGTTCCACAGGACAGTGGTTTATGAAATGATTATGAGAAACAAAAATGGGGGTAAGTTAATAGTTAATCCTAGATGTGAACATGTTAAGATTGTGATGATTAGGAATACAACCTCTTGGGATTCAGTTCCACAGGACAGTGGTTTATGAAATGATTATGAGAAACAAAAATGTGGGTAAGGTAATAGTTAATCCTAGACTTGAACATGTTAAGATTGTAATGATTAGGGATACAACCTCTTGGGATTCAGTACCATGACAGTGGTTTATGAAATGATTATATAAAACAAATGGGGGAAGTAATAGTTAATCCTAGATGTGAACCTGTTAAGATTGTGATGATTAGGGACAACCTCTTGGGATTCAGTTCCACAGGACAGTGGTTTATGAAAATGATTATGAGAAACAAAATGAGGGTAAGGTAATAGTTAATCCCAGACTTGAACATGTTAAGATTGTAATGATTAGGGATACAACCTCTTGGGATTCAGTTCCACAGGACAGTGGTTTATGAAATGATTATGAGAAACAAAATGGGGGTAAGTTAATAGTTAATCCTAGATGTGAACATGTTAAGATTGTGATGATTAAGGATACAACCTCTTGGGATTCAGTTCCACAGGACAGTGGTTTATGAAATGATTATGAGAAACAAAATGGGGGTAAGGTAATAGTTAATCCTAGACTTGAACATGTTAAGATTGTAATGATTAGGATACAACTCCTTGGGATTCAGTTCCACAGGACAGTGGTTTATGAAATGATTATGAGAAACAAAATGAGGGTAAGGTAATAGTTAATCCTAGACTTGAACATGTTAAGATTGTAATGATTAGGGATACAACCTCTTGGGATTCAGTTCCACAGGACAGTGGTTTATGAAAATGATTATGAGAAACAAAATGGGGGTAAGTTAATAGTTAATCCTAGATGTGAACATGTTAAGATTGTGATGATTAGGGATACAACCTCTTGGGATTCAGTTCCACAGGACAGTGGTTTATGAAATGATTATGAGAAACAAATGGGCAGGTAATAGGTTAATCCTAGAGGTGAACATGTTAAGATTGTAATGATTAGGGATACAACCTCTAGGGATTCAGTTCCACAGGACAGTGGTTTATGAAATGATTATGAGAAACAAAATGGGGGTAAGGTAATAGTTAATCCTAGACTTGAACATGTTAAGATTGTAATGATTAGGGATACAAGCTCTTGGGATTCAGTTCCACAGGACAGTGGTTTATGAAATGATTAAGAGAAACAAAATGTGGGTAAGGTAATAGTTAATCCTAGAGGTGAACATGTTAAGATTATAATGATTAGGGATACAACCTCTTGGGATTCAGTTCCACAGGACCGTGGTTTATGAAATGATTATGAGAAACAAAATGAGGGTAAGGTAATAGTTAATCCTAGACTTGAACATGTTAAGATTGTAATGATTAGGGATACAACCTCTTGGGATTCAGTTCCACAGGACAGTGGTTTATGAAATGATTATGAGAAACAAAATGGGGGTAAGTTAATAGTTAATCCTAGATGTGAACATGTTAAGATTATGATGATTAGGGATACAACCTCTTGGGATTCAGTTCCACAGGACAGTGGTTTATGAAATGATTATGAGAAACAAAATGTGGGTAAGGTAATAGTTAATCCTAGAGGTGAACATTTTAAGATTGTGATGATTAGGGATACAACCTCTTGGGATTCAGTTCCACAGGACAGTGGTTTATGAAATGATTATGAGAAACAAAATGTGGGCAAGGTAATAGTTAATCCTAGACGTGAACATGTTAAGATTGTAATGATTAGGGATGCAACCTCTTGGGATTCAGTTCCACAGGACAGTGGTTTATGAAATGATTATGAGAAACAACATGGGGGTAAGGCAATAGTTAATCCTAGAGGTGAACATGTTAAGATTATAATGATTAGGGATACAACCTCTTGGGATTCAGTTCCACAGGACAGTGGTTTATGAAATGATTATGAGAAACAAAATGTGGGCAAGGTAATAGTTAATCCTAGACTTGAACATGTTAAGATTGTAATGATTAGGGATGCAACCTCTTGGGATTCAGTTCCACAGGACAGTGGTTTATGAAATGATTATGAGAAACAACATGGGGGTAAGGCAATAGTTAATCCTAGAGGTGAACATGTTAAGATTATAATGATTAGGGATACAACCTCTTGGGATTCAGTTCCACATGACAGTTGTTTATGAAATGATTATGAGAAACAAAATGTGGGTAAGGTAATAGTTAATCCTAGACGTGAACATGTTAAGATTGTAATGATTAGGGATGCAACCTCTTGATTCCAGTTCCACACAGGACAGTGGTTTATGAAATGATTATGAGAAACAAAATGTGGGCAAGGTAATAGTTAATCCTAGACGTGAACATGTTAAGATTGTAATGATTAGGGATGCAACCTCTTGGGATTCAGTTCCACAGGACAGTGAGTTTATGAAATGATTATGAGAAACAACATGGGGGTAAGGCAATAGTTAATCCTAGAGGTGAACATGTTAAGATTATAATGATTAGGGATACAACCTCTTGGGATTCAGTTCCACAGGACAGTGGTTTATGAAATGATTATGAGAAACAAAATGGGGGTAAGTTAATAGTTAATCCTAGACTTGAACATGTTAAGATTGTAATGATTAGGGATACAACCTCTTGGGATTCAGTTCCACAGGACAGTGGTTTATGAAATGATTATGAGAAACAAAATGAGGGTAAGGTAATAGTTAATCCTAGACTTGAACATGTTAAGATTGTAATGATTAGGGATACAGCCTCTTGGGATTCAGTTCCACAGGACATCAGTGGTTTATGAAATGATTATGAGAAACAAAATGAGGGTAAGGTAATAGTTAATCCTAGACTTGAACATGTTAAGATTGTAATGATTAGGGATACAACCTCTTGGGATTCAGTTCCACAGGACAGTGGTTTATGAAATGATTATGAGAAACAAAATGGGGGTAAGTTAATAGTTAATCCTAGATGTGAACATGTTAAGATTGTGATGATTAGGAATACAACCTCTTGGGATTCAGTTCCACAGGACAGTGGTTTATGAAATGATTATGAAATGCAAAATGTGGGTAAGGTAATAGTTAATCCTAGACTTGAACATGTTAAGATTGTAATGATTAGGGATACAACCTCTTGGGATTCAGTACCACAGGACAGTAGTTTATGAAATGATTATGAGAAACAAAATGGGGGTAAGTTAATAGTTAATCCTAGATGTGAACATGTTAAGATTGTGATGATTAGGGATACAACCTCTTGGGATTCAGTTCCACAGGACAGTAGTTTATGAAATGATTATGAGAAACAAAATGAGGTAAGGTAATAGTTAATCCTAGACTTGAACATGTTAAGATTGTAATGATTAGGGATACAATCTCTTGGGATTCAGTTCCACAGGATGGTGGTTTATGAAATGATTATGAGAAACAAAATGGGGGTAAGTTAATAGTTAATCCTAGATGTGAACATGTTAAGATTGTGATGATTAGGGATACAACCTCTTGGGATTCAGTTCCACAGGACAGTGGTTTACGAAATGATTATGAGAAACAAATGGGGTAAGGTAATAGTTAATCCTAGACTTGAACATGTTAAGATTGTAATGATTAAGGGATACAACCTCTTGGGATTCAGTTCCACAGGACAGTGGTTTATGAAATGATTATGAGAAACAAATGGGGTAAGTTAATAGTTAATCCTAGATGTGAACATGTTAAGATTGTGATGATTAGGGATACAACCTCTTGGGATTCAGTTCCACAGGACAGTGGTTTATGAAATGATTATGAGAAACAAAATGTGGGTAAAATTAATAGTTAATCCTAGAGGTAGACATGTTAAGATTGTAATGATTAGGGATACAACCTCTAGGGATTCTGGTTCCACAGGACAGTGGATTATGAAATGATTATGAGAAACAAAATGGGAGTAAGGTAATAGTTAATCCTAGACTTGAACATGTTAAGATTGTAATGATTAGGGATACAACCTCTTGGGATTCAGTTCCACAGGACAGTGGTTTATGAAATGATTATGAGAAACAAAATGTGGGTAAGGTAATAGTTAATCCTAGACTTGAACATGTTAAGATTGTAATGATTAGGGATACAACCTCTTGGGATTCAGTTCCACAGGACAGTGGTTTATGAAATGATTATGAGAAACAAAATGTGGGTAAGGTAATAGTTAATCCTAGACGTGAACATGTTAAGATTGTAATGATTAGGGATACAACCTCTTGGGATTCAGTTCCACAGGACAGTGGTTTATGAAATGATTATGAGAAACAAAATGAGGGTAAGGTAATAGTTAATCCTAGACGTGAAAATGTTAAGATTATAATGATTAGGGATACAACCTCTTGGGATTCAGTTCCACAGGACAGTGGTTTATGAAATGATTATGAGAAACAAAATGGGGGTAAGTTAATAGTTAATCCTAGATGTGAACATGTTAAGATTGTGATGATTAGGGATACAACCTCTTGGGATTCAGTTCCACAGGACAGTGGTTTATGAAATGATTATGAGAAACAAAATGTGGGTAAGGTAATAGTTAATCCTAGAGGTGAACATGTTAAGATTGTAATGATTAGGGATACAACCTCTAGGGATTCAGTTCCACAGGACAGTGGTTTATGAAATGATTATGAGAAACAAAATGGGGGTAAGGTAATAGTTAATCCTAGACTTGAACATGTTAAGATTGTAATGATTAGGGATACAACCTCTTGGGATTCAGTTCCACAGGACAGTGGTTTATGAAATGATTATGAGAAACAAAATGTGGGTAAGGTAATAGTTAATCCTAGAGGTGAACATGTTAAGATTGTGATGATTAGGGATACAACCTCTAGGGATTCATTTCCACAGGACAGTGGTTTATGAAATGATTATGAGAAACAAAATGGGGGTAAGGTAATAGTTAATCCTAGATGTGAACATGTTAAGATTGTGATGATTAGGGATACAACCTCTTGGGATTCAGTTCCACAGGACAGTGGTTTATGAAATGATTATGAGAAACAAAATGTGGGTAAGGTAATAGTTAATCCTAGAGGTGAACATGTTAAGATTGTAATGATTAGGGATACAACCTCTAGGGATTCAGTTCCACAGGACAGTGGTTTATGAAATGATTATGAGAAACAAAATGGGGGTAAGGTAATAGTTCATCCTAGACTTGAACATGTTAAGATTGTAATGATTAGGGATACAACCTCTTGGGATTCAGTTCCACAGGAGAGTGGTTTATGAAATGATTATGAGAAACAAAATGGGGGTAAGTTAATAGTTAATCCTAGATGTGAACATGTTAAGATTGTGATGATTAGGGATACAACCTCTTGGGATTCAGTTCCACAGGACCATGGTTTATGAAATGATTATGAGAAACAAAATGTGGGTAAGGTAATAGTTAATCCTAGAGGTGAACATGTTAAGATTGTAATGATTAGGGATACAACCTCTTGGGATTCAGTTCCACAGGAGAGTGGTTTATGAAATGATTATGAGAAACAAAATGTGGGTAATGTAATAGTTAATTCTAGAGGTGAACATGTTAAGATTGTAATGATTAGGGATACAACCTCTTGGGATTCAGTTCCACAGGACAGTGGTTTATGAAATGATTATGAGAAACAAAATGCGGGTAAGGTAATAGTTAATCCTAGACTTGAACATGTTAAGATTGTAATGATTAGGGATACAACCTCTTGGGATTCAGTTCCACAGGACAGTGGTTTATGAAATGATTATGAGAAACAAAATGTGGGTAAGGTAATAGTTAATCCTAGAGGTGAACATGTTAAGATTGTGATGATTAGGGATACAACCTCTTGGGATTCAGTTCCACAGGACAGTGGTTTATGAAATGATTATGAGAAACAAAATGTGGGTAAGGTAATAGTTAATCCTAGAGGTGAACATGTTAAGATTGTAATGATTAGGGATACAACCTCTAGGGATTCAGTTCCACAGGACAGTGGTTTATGAAATGATTATGAGAAACAAAATGGGGGTAAGGTAATAGTTAATCCTAGACTTGAACATGTTAAGATTGTAATGATTAGGGATACAACCTCTAGGGATTCAGTTCCACAGGACAGTGGTTTATGAAATGATTATGAGAAACAAAATGTGGGTAAGGTAATAGTTAATCCTAGAGGTGAACATGTTAAGATTGTAATGATTAGGGATACAACCTCTAGGGATTCAGTTCCACAGGACAGTGGTTTATGAAATGATTATGAGAAACAAAATGTGGGTAAGGTAATAGTTAATCCTAGAGGTGAACATGTTAAGATTGTGATGATTAGGGATACAACCTCTAGGGATTCATTTCCACAGGACAGTGGTTTATGAAATGATTATGAGAAACAAAATGGGGGTAAGGTAATAGTTAATCCTAGATGTGAACATGTTAAGATTGTGATGATTAGGGATGCAACCTCTTGGGATTCAGTTCCACAGGACAGTGGTTTATGAAATGATTATGAGAAACAAAATGGGGGTAAGTTAATAGTTAATCCTAGATGTGAACATGTTAAGATTGTGATGATTAGGGATACAACCTCTTGGGATTCAGTTCCACAGGACAGTGGTTTATGAAATGATTATGAGAAACAAAATGTGGGTAAGGTAATAGTTAATCCTAGAGGTGAACATGTTAAGATTGTAATGATTAGCGATACAACCTCTAGGGATTCAGTTCCACAGGACAGTGGTTTATGAAATGATTATGAGAAGCAAAATGGGGGTAAGGTAATAGTTAATCCTAGACTTGAACATGTTAAGATTGTAATGATTAGGGATACAACCTCTTGGGATTCAGTTCCACAGGACAGTGGTTTATGAAATGATTATGAGAAACAAAATGGGGGTAAGTTAATAGTTAATCCTAGATGTGAACATGTTAAGATTGTGATGATTAGGGATACAACCTCTTGGGATTCAGTTCCACAGGACCATGGTTTATGAAATGATTATGAGAAACAAAATGTGGGTAAGGTAATAGTTAATCCTAGAGGTGAACATGTTAAGATTGTAATGATTAGGGATACAACCTCTTGGGATTCAGTTCCACAGGAGAGTGGTTTATGAAATGATTATGAGAAACAAAATGTGGGTAAGGTAATAGTTAATTCTAGAGGTGAACATGTTAAGATTGTAATGATTAGGGATACAACCTCTTGGGATTCAGTTCCACAGGACAGTGGTTTATGAAATGATTATGAGAAACAAAATGCGGGTAAGGTAATAGTTAATCCTAGACTTGAACATGTTAAGATTGTAATGATTAGGGATACAACCTCTTGGGATTCAGTTCCACAGGACAGTGGTTTATGAAATGATTATGAGAAACAAAATGTGGGTAAGGTAATAGTTAATCCTAGAGGTGAACATGTTAAGATTGTGATGATTAGGGATACAACCTCTTGGGATTCAGTTCCACAGGACAGTGCTTTATGAAAATGATTATGAGAAACAAAATGTGGGTAAGGTAATAGTTAATTCTAGAGGTGAACATGTTAAGATTGTAATGATTAGGGATACAACCTCTTGGGATTCAGTTCCACAGGACAGTGGTTTATGAAATGATTATGAGAAACAAAATGTGGGTAAGGTAATAGTTAATCCTAGAGGTGAACATGTTAAGATTGTGATGATTAGGGATACAACCTCTTGGGATTCAGTTCCACAGGACAGTGCTTTATGAAAATGATTATGAGAAACAAAATGTGGGTAAGGTAATAGTTAATTCTAGAGGTGAACATGTTAAGATTGTAATGATTAGGGATACAACCTCTTGGGATTCAGTTCCACAGGACAGTGGTTTATGAAATGATTATGAGAAACAAAATGCGGGTAAGGTAATAGTTAATCCTAGACTTGAACATGTTAAGATTGTAATGATTAGGGATACAACCTCTTGGGATTCAGTTCCACAGGACAGTGGTTTATGAAATGATTATGAGAAATAAAATGGGGGTAAGGAATTAGTTAATCCTAGACGTGAACATGTTAAAATTGTAATGATTAGGGATACAACCTCTTGGGATTCAGTTCCACATGACAGTGGTTTATGAAATGATTATGAGAAACAAAATGTGGGTAAGGTAATAGTTAATCCTAAAGGTGAACATGTTAAGATTGTAATGATTAGGGATACAACCTCTTGGGATTCAGTTCCACAGGACAGTGGTTTATGAAATGATTATGAGAAACAAAATGTGGGTAAGGTAATAGTTAATCCTATAGGTGAACATGTTAAGATTGTGATGATTAGGGATACAACCTCTTGGGATTCACTTCCACAGGACAGTGGTTTATGAAATGATTATGAGAAACAAAATGTGGGTAAGGTAATAGTTAATCCTAGAGGTGAACATGTTAAGATTGTAATGATTAGGGATACAACCTCTTGGGATACAGTTCCACGGGACAGTGGTTTATGAAATGATTATGAGAAACAAAATGGGGGTAAGATAATAGTTAATCCTAGAGCTGAACATGTTAAGATTGTGATGATTAGGGATACAACCTCTTGGGATTCAGTTCCACAGGACAGTGGTTTATGAAATGATTATGAGAAACTAAATGCGGGTAAGGTAATAGTTAATCCTAGACTTGAACATGTTAAGATTGTAATGATTAGGGATACAACCTCTTGGGATTCAGTTCCACAGGACAGTGGTTTATGAAATGATTATGAGAAACAAAATGAGGGTAAGGTAATAGTTAATCCTAGACTTGAACATGTTAAGACTGTAATGATTAGGGATACAACCTCTTGGGATTCAGTTCCACAGGACAGTGGTTTATGAAATGATTATGAGAAACAAAATGGGGGTAAGTTAATAGTTAATCCTAGATGTGAACATGTTAAGATTGTGATGATTAGGGATACAACCTCTTGGGATTCAGTTCCACAGGACAGTGGTTTATGAAATGATTATGAGAAACAAATTGTGGGTAAGGTAATAGTTAATCCTAGAGGTGAACATGTTAAGATTGTAATGATTAGGGATACAACCTCTAGGGATTCAGTTCCACAGGACAGTGGTTTATGAAATGATTATGAGAAACAAAATGGGGGTAAGGTAATAGTTAATCCTAGACTTGAACATGTTAAGATTGTAATGATTAGGGATACAACCTCTTGGGATTCAGTTCCACAGGACAGTGGTTTATGAAATGATTATGAGAAACAAAATGGGGGTAAGTTAATAGTTAATCCTAGATGTGAACATGTTAAGATTGTGATGATTAGGGATACAACCTCTTGGGATTCAGTTCCACAGTACCATGGTTTATGAAATGATTATGAGAAACAAAATGTGGGTAAGGTAATAGTTAATCCTAGACGTGAACATGTTAAGATTGTAATGATTAGGGATACAACCTCTTGGGATTCAGTTCCACAGGAGAGTGGTTTATGAAATGATTATGAGAAACAAAATGTGGGTAAGGTAATAGTTAATCCTAGAGGTGAACATGTTAAGATTGTGATGATTAGGGATACAACCTCTTGGGATTCAGTTCCACAGGACAGTGGTTTATGAAATGATTATGAGAAACAAAATGTGGGTAAGGTAATAGTTAATGCTAGACTTGAACATGTTAAGATTGTAATGATTAGGGATACAACCTCTTGGGATTCAGTTCCACAGGACAGTGGTTTATGAAATGATTATGAGAAACAAAATGTGGGTAAGGTAATAGTTAATCCTAGAGGTGAACATGTTAAGATTGTGATGATTAGGGATACAACCTCTTGGGATTCAGTTCCACAGGACAGTGGTTTATGAAATGATTATGAGAAACAAAATGTGGGTAAGGTAATAGTTAATCCTATAGGTGAACATGTTAAGATTGTAATGATTAGGGATACAACCTCTTGGGATTCAGTTCCACAGGACAGTGGTTTATGAAATGATTATGAGAAACAAAATGTGGGTAAGGTAATAGTTAATCCTAGAGGTGAACATGTTAAGATTGTGATGATTAGGGATACAACCTCTTGGGATTCAGTTCCACAGGACAGTGCTTTATGAAAATGATTATGAGAAACAAAATGTGGGTAAGGTAATAGTTAATTCTAGAGGTGAACATGTTAAGATTGTAATGATTAGGGATACAACCTCTTGGGATTCAGTTCCACAGGACAGTGGTTTATGAAATGATTATGAGAAACAAAATGTGGGTAAGGTAATAGTTAATCCTAGAGGTGAACATGTTAAGATTGTGATGATTAGGGATACAACCTCTTGGGATTCAGTTCCACAGGACAGTGCTTTATGAAAATGATTATGAGAAACAAAATGTGGGTAAGGTAATAGTTAATTCTAGAGGTGAACATGTTAAGATTGTAATGATTAGGGATACAACCTCTTGGGATTCAGTTCCACAGGACAGTGGTTTATGAAATGATTATGAGAAACAAAATGCGGGTAAGGTAATAGTTAATCCTAGACTTGAACATGTTAAGATTGTAATGATTAGGGATACAACCTCTTGGGATTCAGTTCCACAGGACAGTGGTTTATGAAATGATTATGAGAAACAAAATGTGGGTAAGGTAATAGTTAATCCTAGAGGTGAACATGTTAAGATTGTGATGATTAGGGATACATCCTCTTGGGATTCAGTTCCACAGGACAGTGCTTTATGAAAATGATTATGAGAAACAAAATGTGGGTAAGGTAATAGTTAATTCTAGAGGTGAACATGTTAAGATTGTAATGATTAGGGATACAACCTCTTGGGATTCAGTTCCACAGGACAGTGGTTTATGAAATGATTATGAGAAACAAAATGTGGGTAAGGTAATAGTTAATCCTAGAGGTGAACATGTTAAGATTGTGATGATTAGGGATACAACCTCTTGGGATTCAGTTCCACAGGACAGTGCTTTATGAAAATGATTATGAGAAACAAAATGTGGGTAAGGTAATAGTTAATTCTAGAGGTGAACATGTTAAGATTGTAATGATTAGGGATACAACCTCTTGGGATTCAGTTCCACAGGACAGTGGTTTATGAAATGATTATGAGAAACAAAATGCGGGTAAGGTAATAGTTAATCCTAGACTTGAACATGTTAAGATTGTAATGATTAGGGATACAACCTCTTGGGATTCAGTTCCACAGGACAGTGGTTTATGAAATGATTATGAGAAATAAAATGGGGGTAAGGAATTAGTTAATCCTAGACGTGAACATGTTAAAATTGTAATGATTAGGGATACAACCTCTTGGGATTCAGTTCCACATGACAGTGGTTTATGAAATGATTATGAGAAACAAAATGTGGGTAAGGTAATAGTTAATCCTAGAGGTGAACATGTTAAGATTGTAATGATTAGGGATACAACCTCTTGGGATTCAGTTCCACAGGAGAGTGGTTTATGAAATGATTATGAGAAACAAAATGTGGGTAAGGTAATAGTTAATCCTATAGGTGAACATGTTAAGATTGTGATGATTAGGGATACAACCTCTTGGGATTCACTTCCACAGGACAGTGGTTTATGAAATGATTATGAGAAACAAAATGTGGGTAAGGTAATAGTTAATCCTAGAGGTGAACATGTTAAGATTGTAATGATTAGGGATACAACCTCTTGGGATTCAGTTCCACGGGACAGTGGTTTATGAAATGATTATGAGAAACAAAATGGGGGTAAGATAATAGTTAATCCTAGAGCTGAACATGTTAAGATTGTGATGATTAGGGATACAACCTCTTGGGATTCAGTTCCACAGGACAGTGGTTTATGAAATGATTATGAGAAACAAAATGCGGGTAAGGTAATAGTTAATCCTAGACTTGAACATGTTAAGATTGTAATGATTAGGGATACAACCTCTTGGGATTCAGTTCCACAGGACAGTGGTTTATGAAATGATTATGAGAAATAAAATGGGGGTAAGGAATTAGTTAATCCTAGACGTGAACATGTTAAAATTGTAATGATTAGGGATACAACCTCTTGGGATTCAGTTCCACATGACAGTGGTTTATGAAATGATTATGAGAAACAAAATGTGGGTAAGGTAATAGTTAATCCTAGAGGTGAACATGTTAAGATTGTAATGATTAGGGATACAACCTCTTGGGATTCAGTTCCACAGGAGAGTGGTTTATGAAATGATTATGAGAAACAAAATGTGGGTAAGGTAATAGTTAATCCTATAGGTGAACATGTTAAGATTGTGATGATTAGGGATACAACCTCTTGGGATTCACTTCCACAGGACAGTGGTTTATGAAATGATTATGAGAAACAAAATGTGGGTAAGGTAATAGTTAATCCTAGAGGTGAACATGTTAAGATTGTAATGATTAGGGATACAACCTCTTGGGATTCAGTTCCACGGGACAGTGGTTTATGAAATGATTATGAGAAACAAAATGGGGGTAAGATAATAGTTAATCCTAGAGCTGAACATGTTAAGATTGTGATGATTAGGGATACAACCTCTTGGGATTCAGTTCCACAGGACAGTGATTTATGAAATGATTATGAGAAACAAAATGGGGGTAAGGTAATAGTTAATCCTATAGGTGAACATGTTAAGATTGTGATGATTAGGGACACAACCTCTTGGGATTCAGTTCCACAGGACAGTGGTTTATGAAATGATTATGAGAAACAAAATGTGGGTAAGGTAATAGTTAATCCTAGAAGTGAACATGTTAAGATTGTAATGATTAGGGATACAACCTCTTGGGATTCAGTTCCACGGGACAGTGGTTTATGAAATGATTATGAGAAACAAAATGGGGGTAAGATAATAGTTAATCCTAGAGGTGAACATGTTAAGATTGTGATGATTAGGGATACAACCTCTTGGGCTTCAGTTCCACAGGACAGTGATTTATGAAATGATTATGAGAAACAAAATGGGGGTAAGGTAATAGTTAATCCTGGATGTAAACATGTTAACATTGTAATGATTAGGTATACAACCTCTTGGGATTCAGTTCCACAGGACAGTGGTTTATGAAATGATTATGAGAAACAAAATGGGGTTAAGGTAATAGTTAATACTAGACTTGAATATGTTAAGATTGTAATGATTAGGGATACAACCTCTTGGGATTCAGTTCCACAGGACAGTGGTTTATGAAATGGTTATGAGAAACAAAATGGGGTTAAGGTAATAGTTAATCCTAGACTTGAATATGTTAAGATTGTAATGATTAGTTATACAACCTCTTGGGATTCAGTTCCACAGGACAGTGGTTTATGAAAATATTATGAGAAACAAAATGGGGTTAAGGTAATAGTTAATCCTAGACTTGAATATGTTAAGATTGTAATGATTAGGGATACAACCTCTTGGGATTCAGTTCCACAGGACAGTGGTTTATGAAAATATTATGAGAAACAAAATGGGGTTAAGGTAATAGTTAATCCTAGACTTGAATATGTTAACATTGTAATGATTAGGGATACAACCTCTTGGGATTCAGTTCCACAGGACAGTGGTTTATGAAATGATTATGAGAAACAAAATGCGGGTAAGGTAATAGTTAATCCTAGACTTGAACATGTTAAGATTGTAATGACTAGGGATACAACCACTTGGGATTCAGTTCCACAGGACAGTGGTTTATGAAAATATTATGAGAAACAAAATGGTGTTAAGGTAATAGTTAATCCTAGACTTGAATATGTTAAGATTGTAATGATTAGGGATACAACCTCTTGGGATTCAGTTCCACAGGACAGTGGTTTATGAAAATATTATGAGAAACAAAATGGGGTTAAGGTAATAGTTAATCCTAGACTTGAATATGTTAAGATTGTAATGATTAGGGATACAACCTCTTGGGATTCAGTTCCACAGGACAGTGGTTTATGAAAATATTATGAGAAACAAAATGGGGTTAAGGTAATAGTTAATCCTAGACTTGAATATGTTAAGATTGTAATGATTAGGGATACAACCTCTTGGGATTCAGTTCCACAGGACAGTGGTTTATGAAAATATTATGAGAAACAAAATGGGGTTAAGGTAATAGTTAATCCTAGACTTGAATATGTTAAGATTGTAATGATTAGGGATACAACCTCTTGGGATTCAGTTCCACAGGACAGTGGTTTATGAAAATATTATGAGAAACAAAATGGGGTTAAGGTAATAGTTAATCCTAGACTTGAATATGTTAAGATTGTAATGATTAGGGATACAACCTCTTGGGATTCAGTTCCACAGGACAGTGGTTTATGAAATGATTATGAGAAACAAAATGCGGGTAAGGTAATAGGTAATCCTAGACTTGAACATGTTAAGATTGTAATGATTAGGGATACAACCTCTTGGGATTCAGTTCCACAGGACAGTGGTTTATGAAATGATTATGAGAAACAAAATGTGGGTAAGGTAATAGTTAATCCTAGAGGTGAACATGTTAAGATTGTAATGATTAGGGATACAACCTCTAGGGATTCAGTTCCACAGGACAGTGGTTTATGAAATGATTATGAGAAACAAAATGAGGGTAAGGTAATAGTTAATCCTAGACTTGAACATGTTAAGATTGTAATGATTAGGGATACAACCTCTTGGGATTCAGTTCCACAGGACAGTGGTTTATGAAATGATTATGAGAAACAAAATGGGGGTAAGTTAATAGTTAATCCTAGACGTGAACATGTTAAGATTGTGATGATTAGGGATACAACCTCTTGGGATTCAGTTCCACAGGACAGTGGTTTATGAAATGATTATGAGAAACAAAATGTGGGTAAGGTAATAGTTAATCCTAGAGGTGAACATGTTAAGATTGTAATGATTAGGGATACAACCTCTTGGGATTCAGTTCCACAGGAGAGTGGTTTATGAAATGATTATGAGAAACAAAATGTGGGTAAGGTAATAGTTAATCCTAGAGGTGAACATGTTAAGATTGTGATGATTAGGGATACAACCTCTTGGGATTCAGTTCCACAGGACAGTGGTTTATGAAATGATTATGAGAAACAAAATGTGGGTAAGGTAATAGTTAATCCTAGACTTGAACATGTTAAGATTGTAATGATTAGGGATACAACCTCTTGGGATTCAGTTCCACAGGACAGTGGTTTATGAAATGATTATGAGAAACAAAATGGGGGTAAGGTAATAGTTAATCCTAGAGGTGAACATGTTAAGATTGTGATGATTAGGGATACAACCTCTTGGGATTCAGTTCCACAGGAGAGTGGTTTATGAAATGATTATGAGAAACAAAATGTGGGTAAGGTAATAGTTAATCCTATAGGTGAACATGTTAAGATTGTAATGGTTAGGGATACAACCTCTTGGGATTCAGTTCCACAGGACAGTGGTTTATGAAATGATTATGAGAAACAAAATGTGAGTAAGGTAATAGTTAATCCTAGAGGTGAACATGTTAAGATTGTGATGATTAGGGATACAACCTCTTGGGATTCAGTTCCACAGGACAGTGCTTTATGAAATGATTATGAGAAACAAAATGTGGGTAAGGTAATAGTTAATTCTAGAGGTGAACATGTTAAGATTGTAATGATTAGGGATACAACCTCTTGGGATTCAGTTCCACAGGACAGTGGTTTATGAAATGATTATGAGAAAAAAAATGCGGGTAAGGTAATAGTTAATCCTAGAGGTGAACATGTTAAGATTGTAATGATTAGGGATACTACCTCTTGGGATTCAGTTCCACAGGACAGTGGTTTATGAAATGATTATGAGAAAAAAAATGCGGGTAAGGTAATAGTTAATCCTAGACTTGAACATGTTAAGATTGTAATGATTAGGGATACAACCTCTTGGGATTCAGTTCCACAGGACAGTGGTTTATGAAATGATTATGAGAAATAAAATGGGGGTAAGGAATTAGTTAATCCTAGACGTGAACATGTTAAGATTGTAATGATTAGGGATACAACCTCTTGGGATTCAGTTCCACATGACAGTGGTTTATGAAATGATTATGAGAAACAAAATGTGGGTAAGGTAATAGTTAATCCTAGAGGTGAATATGTTAAGATTGTAATGATTAGGGATACAACCTCTTGGGATTCAGTTCCACAGGACAGTGGTTTATGAAATGATTATGAGAAATAAAATGGGGGTAAGGAATTAGTTAATCCTAGACGTGAACATGTTAAGATTGTAATGATTAGGGATACAACCTCTTCTGATTCAGTTCCACATGACAGTGGTTTATGAAATGATTATGAGAAACAAAATGTGGGTAAGGTAATAGTTAATCCTAGAGGTGAACATGTTAAGATTGTAATGATTAGGGATACAACCTCTTGGGATTCAGTTCCACAGGACAGTGGTTTATGAAATGATTATGAGAAACAAAATGGGGGTAAGGTAATAGTAATTCGTAGACGTGAACATGTTACGATTATGATGATTAGGGATACAACCTCTTGGGATTCAGTTCCACAGGACAGTGGTTTATGAAATGATTATGAGAAACAAAATGGGGGTAATGTAATAGTTAATCCTAGACTTGAACATGTTAAGATTGTGATGATTAGGGATACAACCTCTTGGGATTCAGTTCCACAGGACAGTGGTTTATGAAATGATTATGAGAAACAAAATGGGGGTAAGGTAATAGTTAATCCTAGACTTGAACATGTTAAGATTGTAATGATTAGGGATACAACCTCTTGGGATTCAGTTCCACAGGACAGTGGTTTATGAAATGATTATGAGAAATAAAATGGGGGTAAGGAATTAGTTAATCCTAGACGTGAACATGTTAAAATTGTAATGATTAGGGATACAACCTCTTGGGATTCAGTTCCACATGACAGTGGTTTATGAAATGATTATGAGAAACAAAATGTGGGTAAGGTAATAGTTAATCCTAGAGGTGAACATGTTAAGATTGTAATGATTAGGGATACAACCTCTTGGGATTCAGTTCCACAGGAGAGTGGTTTATGAAATGATTATGAGAAACAAAATGTGGGTAAGGTAATAGTTAATCCTATAGGTGAACATGTTAAGATTGTGATGATTAGGGATACAACCTCTTGGGATTCACTTCCACAGGACAGTGGTTTATGAAATGATTATGAGAAACAAAATGTGGGTAAGGTAATAGTTAATCCTAGAGGTGAACATGTTAAGATTGTAATGATTAGGGATACAACCTCTTGGGATTCAGTTCCACGGGACAGTGGTTTATGAAATGATTATGAGAAACAAAATGGGGGTAAGATAATAGTTAATCCTAGAGCTGAACATGTTAAGATTGTGATGATTAGGGATACAACCTCTTGGGATTCAGTTCCACAGGACAGTGATTTATGAAATGATTATGAGAAACAAAATGGGGGTAAGGTAATAGTTAATCCTATAGGTGAACATGTTAAGATTGTGATGATTAGGGACACAACCTCTTGGGATTCAGTTCCACAGGACAGTGGTTTATGAAATGATTATGAGAAACAAAATGTGGGTAAGGTAATAGTTAATCCTAGAAGTGAACATGTTAAGATTGTAATGATTAGGGATACAACCTCTTGGGATTCAGTTCCACGGGACAGTGGTTTATGAAATGATTATGAGAAACAAAATGGGGGTAAGATAATAGTTAATCCTAGAGGTGAACATGTTAAGATTGTGATGATTAGGGATACAACCTCTTGGGCTTCAGTTCCACAGGACAGTGATTTATGAAATGATTATGAGAAACAAAATGGGGGTAAGGTAATAGTTAATCCTGGATGTAAACATGTTAACATTGTAATGATTAGGTATACAACCTTTTGGGATTCAGTTCCACAGGACAGTGGTTTATGAAATGATTATGAGAAACAAAATGGGGTTAAGGTAATAGTTAATACTAGACTTGAATATGTTAAGATTGTAATGGTTAGGGATACAACCTCTTGGGATTCAGTTCCACAGGACAGTGGTTTATGAAATGGTTATGAGAAACAAAATGGGGTTAAGGTAATAGTTAATCCTAGACTTGAATATGTTAAGATTGTAATGATTAGTTATACAACCTCTTGGGATTCAGTTCCACAGGACAGTGGTTTATGAAAATATTATGAGAAACAAAATGGGGTTAAGGTAATAGTTAATCCTAGACTTGAATATGTTAAGATTGTAATGATTAGGGATACAACCTCTTGGGATTCAGTTCCACAGGACAGTGGTTTATGAAAATATTATGAGAAACAAAATGGGGTTAAGGTAATAGTTAATCCTAGACTTGAATATGTTAACATTGTAATGATTAGGGATACAACCTCTTGGGATTCAGTTCCACAGGACAGTGGTTTATGAAATGATTATGAGAAACAAAATGCGGGTAAGGTAATAGTTAATCCTAGACTTGAACATGTTAAGATTGTAATGACTAGGGATACAACCACTTGGGATTCAGTTCCACAGGACAGTGGTTTATGAAAATATTATGAGAAACAAAATGGGGTTAAGGTAATAGTTAATCCTAGACTTGAATATGTTAAGATTGTAATGATTAGGGATACAACCTCTTGGGATTCAGTTCCACAGGACAGTGGTTTATGAAAATATTATGAGAAACAAAATGGGGTTAAGGTAATAGTTAATCCTAGACTTGAATATGTTAAGATTGTAATGATTAGGGATACAACCTCTTGGGATTCAGTTCCACAGGACAGTGGTTTATGAAAATATTATGAGAAACAAAATGGGGTTAAGGTAATAGTTAATCCTAGACTTGAATATGTTAAGATTGTAATGATTAGGGATACAACCTCTTGGGATTCAGTTCCACAGGACAGTGGTTTATGAAAATATTATGAGAAACAAAATGGGGTTAAGGTAATAGTTAATCCTAGACTTGAATATGTTAAGATTGTAATGATTAGGGATACAACCTCTTGGGATTCAGTTCCACAGGACAGTGGTTTATGAAAATATTATGAGAAACAAAATGGGGTTAAGGTAATAGTTAATCCTAGACTTGAATATGTTAAGATTGTAATGATTAGGGATACAACCTCTTGGGATTCAGTTCCACAGGACAGTGGTTTATGAAATGATTATGAGAAACAAAATGCGGGTAAGGTAATAGGTAATCCTAGACTTGAACATGTTAAGATTGTAATGATTAGGGATACAACCTCTTGGGATTCAGTTCCACAGGACAGTGGTTTATGAAATGATTATGAGAAACAAAATGTGGGTAAGGTAATAGTTAATCCTAGAGGTGAACATGTTAAGATTGTAATGATTAGGGATACAACCTCTAGGGATTCAGTTCCACAGGACAGTGGTTTATGAAATGATTATGAGAAACAAAATGAGGGTAAGGTAATAGTTAATCCTAGACTTGAACATGTTAAGATTGTAATGATTAGGGATACAACCTCTTGGGATTCAGTTCCACAGGACAGTGGTTTATGAAATGATTATGAGAAACAAAATGGGGGTAAGTTAATAGTTAATCCTAGACGTGAACATGTTAAGATTGTGATGATTAGGGATACAACCTCTTGGGATTCAGTTCCACAGGACAGTGGTTTATGAAATGATTATGAGAAACAAAATGTGGGTAAGGTAATAGTTAATCCTAGAGGTGAACATGTTAAGATTGTAATGATTAGGGATACAACCTCTTGGGATTCAGTTCCACAGGAGAGTGGTTTATGAAATGATTATGAGAAACAAAATGTGGGTAAGGTAATAGTTAATCCTAGAGGTGAACATGTTAAGATTGTGATGATTAGGGATACAACCTCTTGGGATTCAGTTCCACAGGACAGTGGTTTATGAAATGATTATGAGAAACAAAATGTGGGTAAGGTAATAGTTAATCCTAGACTTGAACATGTTAAGATTGTAATGATTAGGGATACAACCTCTTGGGATTCAGTTCCACAGGACAGTGGTTTATGAAATGATTATGAGAAACAAAATGGGGGTAAGGTAATAGTTAATCCTAGAGGTGAACATGTTAAGATTGTGATGATTAGGGATACAACCTCTTGGGATTCAGTTCCACAGGAGAGTGGTTTATGAAATGATTATGAGAAACAAAATGTGGGTAAGGTAATAGTTAATCCTATAGGTGAACATGTTAAGATTGTAATGGTTAGGGATACAACCTCTTGGGATTCAGTTCCACAGGACAGTGGTTTATGAAATGATTATGAGAAACAAAATGTGAGTAAGGTAATAGTTAATCCTAGAGGTGAACATGTTAAGATTGTGATGATTAGGGATACAACCTCTTGGGATTCAGTTCCACAGGACAGTGCTTTATGAAATGTTTATGAGAAACAAAATGTGGGTAAGGTAATAGTTACTTCTAGAGGTGAACATGTTAAGATTGTAATGATTAGGGATACAACCTCTTGGGATTCAGTTCCACAGGACAGTGGTTTATGAAATGATTATGAGAAAAAAAAATGCGGGTAAGGTAATAGTTAATCCTAGAGGTGAACATGTTAAGATTGTAATGATTAGGGATACTACCTCTTGGGATTCAGTTCCACAGGACAGTGGTTTATGAAATGATTATGAGAAAAAAAATGCGGGTAAGGTAATAGTTAATCCTAGACTTGAACATGTTAAGATTGTAATGATTAGGGATACAACCTCTTGGGATTCAGTTCCACAGGACAGTGGTTTATGAAATGATTATGAGAAATAAAATGGGGGTAAGGAATTAGTTAATCCTAGACGTGAACATGTTAAGATTGTAATGATTAGGGATACAACCTCTTGGGATTCAGTTCCACATGACAGTGGTTTATGAAATGATTATGAGAAACAAAATGTGGGTAAGGTAATAGTTAATCCTAGAGGTGAATATGTTAAGATTGTAATGATTAGGGATACAACCTCTTGGGATTCAGTTCCACAGGACAGTGGTTTATGAAATGATTATGAGAAATAAAATGGGGGTAAGGAATTAGTTAATCCTAGACGTGAACATGTTAAGATTGTAATGATTAGGGATACAACCTCTTCTGATTCAGTTCCACATGACAGTGGTTTATGAAATGATTATGAGAAACAAAATGTGGGTAAGGTAATAGTTAATCCTAGAGGTGAACATGTTAAGATTGTAATGATTAGGGATACAACCTCTTGGGATTCAGTTCCACAGGACAGTGGTTTATGAAATGATTATGAGAAACAAAATGGGGGTAAGGTAATAGTAATTCGTAGACGTGAACATGTTACGATTATGATGATTAGGGATACAACCTCTTGGGATTCAGTTCCACAGGACAGTGGTTTATGAAATGATTATGAGAAACAAAATGGGGGTAATGTAATAGTTAATCCTAGACTTGAACATGTTAAGATTGTGATGATTAGGGATACAACCTCTTGGGATTCAGTTCCACAGGACAGTGGTTTATGAAATGATTATGAGAAACAAAATGGGGGTAAGGTAATAGTTAATCCTAGACTTGAACATGTTAAGATTGTAATGATTAGGGATACAACCTCTTGGGATTCAGTTCCACAGGACAGTGGTTTATGAAATGATTATGAGAAACAAAATGGGGGTAAGGAATTAGTTGATCCTAGACGTGAACATGTTAAGATTGTAATGATTAGGGATACAACCTCTTGGGATTCAGTTCCACATGACAGTGGTTTATGAAATGATTATGAGAAACAAAATGTGGGTAAGGTAATAGTTAATCCTAGAGGTGAATATGTTAAGATTGTAATGATTAGGGATACAACCTCTTGGGATTCAGTTCCACAGGAGAGTGGTTTATGAAATGATTATGAGAAACAAAATGTGGGTAAGGTAATAGTTAATCCTATAGGTGAACATGTTAAGATTGTGATGATTAGGGATACAACCTCTTGGGATTCAGTTCCACAGGACAGTGGTTTATGAAATGATTATGAGAAACAAAATGTGGGTAAGGTAATAGTTAATCCTAGAGGTGAACATGTTAAGATTGTAATGATTAGGGATACAACCTCTTGGGATTCAGTTCCACAGGACAGTGGTTTATGAAATGATTATGAGAAACAAAATGGGGGTAAGATAATAGTTAATCCTAGAGGTGAACATGTTAAGATTGTAATGATTAGGGATACAACCTCTTGGGATTCAGTTCCACAGGACAGTGGTTTATGAAATGATTATGAGAAACAAAATGGGGGTAAGATAATAGTTAATCCTAGAGGTGAACATGTTAAGATTGTAATGATTAGGGATACAACCTCTTGGGATTCAGTTCCACAGGACAGTGATTTATGAAATGATTATGAGAAACAAAATGGGGGTAAGGTAATAGTTAATCCTGGATGTAAACATGTTAACATTGTAATGATTAGGTATACAACCTCTTGGGATTCAGTTCCACAGGACAGTGGTTTATGAAATGATTATGAGAAACAAAATGGGGTTAAGGTAATAGTTAATCCTAGACTTGAACATGTTAAGATTGTAATGATTAGGGATACAACCTCTTGGGATTCAGTTCCACAGGACAGTCGTTTATGAAATGATTATGAGAAACAAAATTTGGGTAAGGTAATAGTTAATCCTAGAGGTGAACATGTTAAGATTGTGATGATTGGGGATACAACCTCTTGGGATTCAGTTCCACAGGACAGTGGTTTATGAAATGATTATGAGAAACAAAATGGGGGTAAGGTAATAGTTAATCCTAGACTTGAACATGTTAAGATTGTAATGATTAGGGATACAACCTCTTGGGATTCAGTTCCACAGGACAGTGGTTTATGAAATGATTATGAGAAACAAAATGTGGGTAAGGTAATAGTTAATCCTAGAGGTGAACATGTTAAGATTGTAATGATTAGGGATACAACCTCTAGGGATTCAGTTCCACAGGACAGTGGTTTATGAAGTGATTATGAGAAACAAAATGAGGGTAAGGTAATAGTTAATCCTAGACGTGAACATGTTAAGATTGTGATGATTAGGGATACAACCTCTTGGGATTCAGTTCCACAGGACAGTGGTTTATGAAATGATTATGAGAAACAAAATGTGGGTAAGGTAATAGTTAATCCTAGACTTGAACATGTTAAGATTGTAATGATTAGGGATACAACCTCTTGGGATTCAGTTCCACAGGACAGTGTTTTATGAAATGATTATGAGAAACAAAATGGGGGTAAGTTAATAGTTAATCCTAGACGTGAACATGTTAAGATTGTGATGATTAGGGATACAACCTCTTGGGATTCAGTTCCACAGGACAGTGGTTTATGAAATGATTATGAGAAACAAAATGTGGGTAAGGTAATAGTTAATCCTAGAGGTGAACATGTTAAGATTGTAATGATTAGGGATACAACCTCTTGGGATTCAGTTCCACAGCAGAGTGGTTTATGAAATGATTATGAGAAACAAAATGTGGGTAAGGTAATAGTTAATCCTAGAGGTGAACATGTTAAGATTGTGATGATTAGGGATACAACCTCTTGGGATTCAGTTCCACAGGACAGTGGTTTATGAAATGATTATGAGAAACAAAATGTGGGTAAGGTAATAGTTAATCCTAGACTTGAACATGTTAAGATTGTAATGATTAGGGATACAACCTCTTGGGATTCAGTTCCACAGGACAGTGGTTTATGAAATGATTATGAGAAACAAAATGTGGGTAAGGTAATAGTTAATCCTAGAGGTGAACATGTTAAGATTGTGATGATTAGGGATACAACCTCTTGGGATTCAGTTCCACAGGACAGTGGTTTATGAAATGATTATGAGAAACAAAATGGGGGTAAGGTAATAGTTAATCCTATAGGTGAACATGTTAAGATTGTAATGATTAGGGATACAACCTCTTGGGATTCAGTTCCACAGGACAGTGGTTTATGAAATGATTATGAGAAACAAAATGTGGGTAAGGTAATAGTTAATCCTAGAGGTGAACATGTTAAGATTGTGAAGATTAGGGATACAACCTCTTGGGATTCAGTTCCACAGGACAGTGGTTTATGAAATGATTATGAGAAACAAAATGTGGGTAAGGTAATAGTTAATTCTAGAGGTGAACATGTTAAGATTGTAATGATTAGGGATACAACCTCTTGGGATTCAGTTCCACAGGACAGTGGTTTATGAAATGATTATGAGAATCAAAATGCGGGTAAGGTAATAGTTAATCCTAGACTTGAACATGTTAAGATTGTAATGATTAGGGATACAACCTCTTGGGATTCAGTTCCACAGGACAGTGGTTTACGAAATGATTATGAGAAATAAAATGGGGGTAAGGAATTAGTTAATCCTAGACGTGAACATGTTAAGATTGTAATGATTAGGGATACAACCTCTTGGGATTCAGTTCCACATGACAGTGGTTTATGAAATGATTATGAGAAACAAAATGTGGGTAAGGTAATAGTTAATCCTAGAGGTGAACATGTTAAGATTGTAATGATTAGGGATACAACCTCTTGGGATTCAGTTCCACAGGAGAGTGGTTTATGAAATGATTATGAGAAACAAAATGGGGGTAAGGTAATAGTTAATCCTAGAGGTGAACATGTTAAGATTATAATGATTAGGGATACAACCTCTTGGGATTCAGTTCCACATGACAGTGGTTTATGAAATGATTATGAGAAACAAAATGGGGGTAAGGTAATAGTTAATCCTAGACGTGAACATGTTAAGATTGTAATGATTAGGGATACAACCTCTTGGGATTCAGTTCCACAGGACAGTGGTTTATGAAATGATTATGAGAAACAAAATGCGGGTAAGGTAATAGTTAATCCTAGACTTGAACATGTTAAGATTGTAATGATTAGGGATACAACCTCTTGGGATTCAGTTCCACAGGAGAGTGGTTTATGAAATGATTATGAGAAAAAAAATGCGGGTAAGGTAATAGTTAATCCTAGACTTGAACATGTTAAGATTGTAATGATTAGGGATACAACCTCTTGGGATTCAGTTCCACAGGACAGTGGTTTATGAAATGATTATGAGAAACAAAATGCGGGTAAGGTAATAGTTAATCCTAGACTTGAACATGTTAAGATTGTAATGATTAGGGATACAACCTCTTGGGATTCAGTTCCACAGGACAGTGGTTTATGAAATGATTATGAGAAATAAAATGGGGGTAAGGAATTAGTTAATCCTAGACGTGAACATGTTAAAATTGTAATGATTAGGGATACAACCTCTTGGGATTCAGTTCCACATGACAGTGGTTTATGAAATGATTATGAGAAACAAAATGTGGGTAAGGTAATAGTTAATCCTAGAGCTGAACATGTTAAGATTGTAATGATTAGGGATACAACCTCTTGGGATTCAGTTCCACAGGAGAGTGGTTTATGAAATGATTATGAGAAACAAAATGGGGGTAAGGTAATAGTAATTCGTAGACGTGAACATGTTACGATTATGATGATTAGGGATACAACCTCTTGGGATTCAGTTCCACTGGACAGTGGTTTATGAAATGATTATGAGAAACAAAATGGGGGTAAGGTAATAGTTAATCCTAGACTTGAACATGTTAAGATTGTAATGATTAGGGATACAACCTCTTGGGATTCAGTTCCACAGGACAGTGGTTTATGAAATGATTATGAGAAAAAAAATGCGGGTAAGGTAATAGTTAATCCTAGACTTGAACATGTTAAGATTGTAATGATTAGGGATACAACCTCTTGGGATTCAGTTCCACAGGACAGTGGTTTAAGAAATGATTATGAGAAATAAAATGGGGGTAAGGAATTAGTTAATCCTAGACGTGAACATGTTAAGATTGTAATGATTAGGGATACAACCTCTTTGGATTCAGTTCCACATGACAGTGGTTTATGAAATGTTTATGAGAAACAAAATGTGGGTAAGGTAATAGTTAATCCTAGAGGTGAACATGTTAAGATTGTAATGATTAGGGATACAACCTCTTGGGATTCAGTTCCACAGGAGAGTGGTTTATGAAATGATTATGAGAAACAAAATGGGGGTAAGGTAATAGTTAATCCTAGAGGTGAACATGTTAAGATTGTAATGATTAGGGATACAACCTCTTGGGATTCAGTTCCACAGGAGAGTGGTTTATGAAATGATTATGAGAAACAAAATGTGGGTAAGGTAATAGTTAATCCTAGAGGTGAACATGTTAAGATTATAATGATTAGTGATACAACCTCTTGGGATTCAGTTCCACAGGACAGTGGTTTATGAAATGATTATGAGAAACAAAATGGGGGTAAGGTAATAGTTAATCCTAGACTTGAACATGTTAAGATTGTAATGATTAGGGATACAACCTCTTGGGATTCAGTTCCACAGGACAGTGGTTTATGAAATGATTATGAGAAACAAAATGCGGGTAAGGTAATAGTTAATCCTAGACTTGAACATGTTAAGATTGTAATGATTAGGGATACAACCTCTTGGGATTCAGTTCCACAGGACAGTGGTTTATGAAATGATTATGAGAAATAAAATGGGGGTAAGGAATTAGTTAATCCTAGACGTGAACATGTTAAAATTGTAATGATTAGGGATACAACCTCTTGGGATTCAGTTCCACATGACAGTGGTTTATGAAATGATTATGAGAAACAAAATGTGGGTAAGGTAATAGTTAATCCTAGAGGTGAACATGTTAAGATTGTAATGATTAGGGATACAACCTCTTGGGATTCAGTTCCACAGGAGAGTGGTTTATGAAATGATTATGAGAAACAAAATGGGGGTAAGGTAATAGTAATTCGTAGAAGTGAACATGTTACGATTATGATGATTAGGGATACAACCTCTTGGGATTCAGTTCCACTGGACAGTGGTTTATGAAATGATTATGAGAAACAAAATGGGGGTAAGGTAATAGTTAATCCTAGACTTGAACATGTTAAGATTGTAATGATTAGGGATACAACCTCTTGGGATTCAGTTCCACAGGACAGTGGTTTATGAAATGATTATGAGAAACAAAATGTGGGTAAAGTAATAGTTAATCCTCGACATGAACATGTTAAGATTGTAATGATTATGGATGCAACCTCTTGGGATTCAGTTCCACAGGACAGTGGTTTATGAAATGATTATGAGAAACAAAATGGGGGTAAGGTAATAGTTAATCCTAGACGTGAACATGTTAAGATTGTGATGATTAGGGATACAACCTCTTGGGATTCAGTTCCACAGGACAGTGGTTTATGAAATGATTATGAGAAACAAAATGGGGGTAAGGTAATAGTTAATCCTAGACTTGAACATGTTAAGATTGTGATGATTAGGGATACAACCTCTTGGGATTCAGTTCCACAGGACAGTGGTTTATGAAATGATTATGAGAAACAAAATGGGGGTAAGGTAATAGTTAATCCTAGACGTGAACATGTTAAGATTGTAATGATTAGGGATGCAACCTCTTGGGATTCAGTTCCACAGGACAATGGTTTATGAAATGATTATGAGAAACAAAATGGGGGTAAGGTAATAGTTAATCCTAGACTTAAACATGTTAAGATTGTAATGATTAGGGAAACAACCTCTTGGGATTCAGTTCCACAGGACAGTGGTTTATGAAATGATTATGAGAAACAAAATGGGGGTAAGGTAATAGTTAATCCTCGACGTGAACATGTTAAGATTGTAATGATTATGGATGCAACCTCTTGGGATTCAGTTCCACATCACAGTGGTTTATGAAATGATTATGAGAAACAAAATGTGGGTAAGGTAATTGTTAATCCTAGACGTGAACATGTTAAGATTGTAATGATTAGGGATACAACCTCTTGGGATTCAGTTCCACAGGACAGTGGTTTATGAAATGATTATTAGAAACAAAATGTGGGTAAGGTAACAGTTAATCCTAGACGTGAACATGTTAAGATTGTAATGATTAGGGATACAACCTCTTGGGATTCAGTTCCACAGGACTGTGGTTTATGAAATGATTATGAGAAATAAAATGGGGGTAAGGTAATAGTTAATCCTAGACGTGAACATGTTAAGTTTGTAATGATTAGGGATGCAACCTCTTGGGATTCAGTTCCACAGGACAGTGGTTTATGAAATGATTATGAGAAACAAAATGTGGGTAAGGTAATAGTTAATCCTAGACGTGAACATGTTACGATTGTAATGATTAGGGATACACCATCTTGGGATTCAGTTCCACAGGACAGTGGTTTATGAAATGATTATGAGAAAAAAAATGCGGGTAAGGTAATAGTTAATCCAAGACGTGAACATGTTAAGGTTGTAATGATTAGGGATACAACCTCTTGGGATTCAATTCCACAGGACAGTGGTTTATGAAATGATTATGAGAAACAAAATGGCGGTATGGTAATAGTTAATCCTAGACTTGAACATGTTAAGATTGTAATGATTAGGGATACAACCTCTTGGGATTCAGTTCCACAGGACAGTGGTTTATGAAATGATTATGAGAAACAAAATGGGGGTAAGGTAATAGTTAATCCTAGACGTGAACATGTTAAGATTGTAATGATTAGGGATACAACCTCTTGGGATTCAGTTCCACAGGACAGTGGTTTATGAAATGATTATGAGAAACAAAATGGGGGTAAGGTAATAGTTAATCCTAGACGTGAACATGTTAAGATTGTAATGATTAGGGATACAACCTCTTGGGATTCAGTTCCACAGGACAGTGGTTTATGAAATGATTATGAGAAACAAAATGGGGGTAAGGTAATAGTTAATCCTAGACTTGAACATGTTAAGATTGTAATGATTAGGGATGCAAACTCTTGGGATTCAGTTCCACAGGACAGTGGTTTATGAAATGATTATTAGAAACAAAATGGGGGTAAGGTAATAGTTAATCCTAGACGTGAACATGTTAAGATTGTAATGATTAGGGATGCAAACTCTTGGGTTTCAGTTCCACAGGACAGTGGTTTATGAAATGATTATGAGAAACAAAATGGGGGTAAGGTAATAGTTAATCCTAGATGTGAACATGTTAAGATTGTAATGATTAGGGATGCAAACTCTTGGGATTCAGTTCCACAGGACAGTGGTTTATGAAATGATTATGAGAAACAAAATGGGGGTAAGGTAATAGTTAATCCTAGACTTGAACATGTTAAGATTGTAATGATTAGGGATGCAAACTCTTGGGATTCAGTTCCACAGGACAGTGGTTTATGAAATGATTATGAGAAACAAAATGGGGGTAAGGTAATAGTTAATCCTAGACGTGAACATGTTAAGATTGTAATGATTAGGGATACAACCTCTTGGGATTCAGTTCCACAGGACAGTGGTTTATGAAATGGTTATTAGAAACAAAATGTGGGTAAGGTAATAGTTAATCCTAGACGTGAACACGTTAAGATTGTAATAATTAGGGATGCAAACTCTTGGGATTCAGTTCCACAGGACAGTGGTTTATGAAATGATTATGAGAAACAAAATGGGGGTAAGGTAATAGTTAATCCTAGACATGAACATGTTAAGATTGTAATGATTAGGGATACAACCTCTTGGGATTCAGTTCCACAGGACAGTGGTTTATGAAATGGTTATTAGAAACAAAATGGGGGTAAGGTAATAGTTAATCCTAGACGTGAACATGTTAAGATTGTAATGATTAGGGATGCAAACTCTTGGGATTCAGTTCCACAGGACAGTGGTTTATGAAATGATTATGAGAAACAATATGGAGGAAAGGTAATACTTAATCCTAGATGTGAACATGTTAAGATTGTAATGATTAGGGATACAACCTCTTTGGATTCAGTTCCACAGGACAGTGGTTTATGAAATGATTATGAGAAACAAAATGTGGGTAAGGTAATAGTTAATCCTAGACGTGAACACGTTAAGATTGTAATAATTAGGGATACAACCTCTTGGGATTCAGTTCCACAGGACAGTGGTTTATGAAATGGTTATTAGAAACAAAATGTGGGTAAGGTAATAGTTAATCCTAGACGTGAACATGTTAAGATTGTAATGATTAGTGATACAACCTTCTGGGATTCAGGTCCACAGGACAGTGGTTTATGAAATGATTATGAGAAACAAAATGGGGGTAAGGTAATAGTTAATCCTTGACGTGAACATGTTACGATTGTAATGATTAGGGATACAACCTCTTGGGATTCAGTTCCACAGGACAATGGTTTATGAAATGATTATGAGAAACAAAATGGGGGTGAGGTAATAGTTAATCCTAGACGTGAACATGTTACGATTGTAATGATTAGGGATACACCATCTTGGGATTCAGTTCCACAGGACAGTGGTTTATGAAATGATTATGAGAAATAAAATGGGGGTAAGGTAATAGTTAATCCTAGACGTGAACATGTTAAGATTGTAATGATTAGGGATGCAACCTCTTGGGATTCAGTTCCACAGGACAGTTGTTTATGAAATGATTATGAGAAACAAAATGTGGGTAAGGTAATAGTTAATCCTAGACGTGAACATCTTAAGATTGTAATGATTAGGGATACATCCTCTTGGGATTCAATTCCACAGGACAGTGGTTCATGAAATGATTATGAGAAACAAAATGGCGGTAAGGTTATAGTTAATCTTAGACTTGAACATGTTAAGATTGTAACGATTAGGGTTACAACCTATTGGGATTCAGTTCCACAGGACAGTGGTTTATGAAATGATTATGAGAAACAAATGGGGGTAAGGTAATAGTTAATCCTAGACGTGAACATGTTAAGATTGTAATGATTAGGGATACAACCTCTTGGGATTCAGTTCCACAGGACAGTGGTTTATGAAATGATTATGAGAAACAACATGGGCGTAAGGTAATAGTTAATCCTAGACGTGAACATGTTAAGATTGTAATGATTAGGGATGCAAACTCTTGGGATTCAATTCCACAGGACAGTGGTTTATGAAATGATTATGAGAAACAAAATGTGGGTAAGGTAATAGTTAATCCTAGACGTGAATATCTTAAGATTGTAATGATTAGGGATACATCCTCTTGGGATTCAATTCCACAGGACAGTGGTTTATGAAATGATTATGAGAAACAAAATGGCGGTAAGGTTATAGTTAATCCTAGACTTGAACATGTTAAGATTGTAATGATTAGGGTTACAACCTATTGGGATTCAGTTCCACAGGACAGTGGTTTATGAAATGATTATGAGAAACAAATGGGGGTAAGGTAATAGTTAATCCTAGACGTGAACATGTTAAGATTGTAATGATTAGGGATACAACCTCTTGGGATTCAGTTCCACAGGACAGTGGTTTATGAAATGATTATGAGAAACAACATGGGCGTAAGGTAATAGTTAATCCTAGACGTGAACATGTTAAGATTGTAATGATTAGGGATGCAACCTCTTGGGATTCAGTTCCACAGGACAGTTGTTTATGAAATGATTATGAGAAACAAAATGTGGGTAAGGTAATAGTTAATCCTAGACGTGAACATGTTAAGATTGTAATGATTAGGGATGCAAACTCTTGGGATTCAGTTCCACAGGACAGTGGTTTATGAAATGATTATGAGAAACAAAATGGGGGTAAGGTAATAGTTAATCCTAGACTTGAACATGTTAAGATTGTGATGATTAGGGATACAACCTCTTGGGATTCAGTTCCACAGGACAGTGGTTTATGAAATGATTATGAGAAACAAAATGGGGTTAAGGTAATAGTTAATCCTAGACGTGAACATGTTAAGATTGTAATGATTAGGGATACAACCTCTTGGGATTCAGTTCCACAGGAGAGTGGTTTATGAAATGATTATGAGAAACAAAATGAGGGTAAGGTAATAGTTAATCCTAGACGTGAACATGTTAAGATTGTAATGATTAGGGATACAACCTCTTGGGATTCAGTTCCACAGGAGAGTGGTTTATGAAATGATTATGAGAAACAAAATGGGGGTAAGGTAATAGTTAATCCTAGAGGTGAACATGTTAAGATTATAATGATTAGGGATACAACCTCTTGGGATTCAGTTCCACAGGACAGTGGTTTATGAAATGATTATGAGAAACAAAATGGGGGTAAGGTAATAGTTAATCCTAGACGTGAACATGTTAAGGTTGTAATGATTAGGGATGCAACCTCTTGGGATTCAGTTCCACAGGACAGTTGTTTATGAAATGATTATGAGAAACAAAATGTGGGTAAGGTAATAGTTAATCCTAGACGTGAACATCTTAAGATTGTAATGATTAGGGATACATCCTCTTGGGATTCAATTCCACAGGACAGTGGTTCATGAAATGATTATGAGAAACAAAATGGCGGTAAGGTTATAGTTAATCCTAGACTTGAACATGTTAAGATTGTAACGATTAGGGTTACAACCTATTGGGATTCAGTTCCACAGGACAGTGGTTTATGAAATGATTATGAGAAACAAATGGGGGTAAGGTAATAGTTAATCCTAGACGTGAACATGTTAAGATTGTAATGATTAGGGATACAACCTCTTGGGATTCAGTTCCAAAGGACAGTGGTTTATGAAATGATTATGAGAAACAACATGGGCGTAAGGTAATAGTTAATCCTAGACGTGAACATGTTAAGATTGTAATGATTAGGGATGCAAACTCTTGGGATTCAATTCCATAGGACAGTGGTTTATGAAATGATTATGAGAAACAAAATGGGGGTAAGGTAATAGTTAATCCTAGATGTGAACATGTTAAGATTGTAATGATTAGGGATACATCCTCTTGGGATTCAATTCCACAGGACAGTGGTTTATGAAATGATTATGAGAAACAAAATGGGAGTAAGTTAATAGTTTATACTAGACTTGAACATGTTAAGATTGTAATGATTAGGGTTACAACCTATTGGGATTCAGTTCCACAGGACAGTGGTTTATGAAATGATTATGAGAAACAAATGGGGGTAAGGTAATAGTTAATCCTAGACGTGAACATGTTAAGATTGTAATGATTAGGGATACAACCTCTTGGGATTTAGTTCCACAGGACAGTGGTTTATGAAATGATTATGAGAAACAACATGGGCGTAAGGTAATAGTTAATCCTAGACGTGAACATGTTAGGATTGTAATGATTAGGGATGCAACCTCTTGGGATTGAGTTCCACAAGACAGTGGTTTATGAAATGATTATGAGAAACAAAATGGGGGGTAAGGTAATAGTTAATCCTAGACGTGAACATGTTAAGATTGTAATGATTAGGGATGCAACCTCTAGGGATTCAGTTCCACAGGACAGTGGTTTATGAAATGATTATGAGAAACAAAATGGGGGTAAGGTAATAGTTAATCCTAGACTTGAACATGTTAAGATTGTAATGATTAGGGATACAACCACTTGGGATTCAGTTCCACAGGACAGTGGTTTATGAAATGATTATGAGAAACAAAATGGGGGTAAGGTAATAGTTAATCCTAGACGTGAACATGTTAAGATTGTAATGATTAGGGATACAACCTCTTGGGATTCAGTTCCACTGGACAGTGGTTTATGAAATGATTATGAGAAACAAAATGGGGGTAAGTATTAGTTAACTATTTTAAACATGTTAAGATTGTAATGATTTTAGGATACAACCACTGATTCAGTTCAATAGGACAGTGGTTTATGAAATGATTATGAGAAACAAAATGTAGTATAATAGTTAATCCTAGACTTGAACATGTTAAGATTGTAATGATTAGGGATACAAACCTTGGGATTCAGTTCCACAGGACAGTGGTATGAAAATGGACAGAGAACAAAATGGGGGTAAGGTAATAGTTAATCCTAGAGTTGAACATGTTAAGATTGTAATGATTAGGGATACAACCTTTTGGGATTCAGTTCCACAGGACAGTGGTTTATGAAATGACTTCCATGAGAAACAAAATGTGGGTAAGGTAATAGTTAATCCTAGATGTGAACACAAGGAGATTGTAATGATTAGGGATACAACTCCTTGGGATTCAGTTCCAGAGGAGGTGGTTTATGAAATGATTATGAGAAACAAAATGGGGGTAAGGTAATAGTTAATCCTAGACGTGAACATGTTAAGATTGTAATGATTAGGGATGCAACCTCTTTGGGATTGAGTTCCACAAGACAGTGTTTATGAAATGATTATGAGAAACAAAATGGGGGGTAAGGTAATAGTTAATCCTAGACGTGAACATGTTAAGATTGTAATGATTAGGGACATAAACTTCAGATCAGTTCCACAGGACAGCAGCCAGAAATTATTGTTATAAACAAAAGGTCAGGTAAGGTATATTAATCCTAGACTTGAACATGTTAAGATTGTAATGATTAGGGATACAACCTCTTGGGATTCAGTTCCACAGGACAGTGGTTTATGAAATGATTATGAGAAACAAAATGGGGTGCAAGGTAAATAAGCATCCCAGACTTGAACATGTTAAGATCAGAAGATTAGATGCAACCTTTGGGATTCAGTTTCCACAGGACAGTGGTTACAGAAACATTTGAGAAAACAAAATGGGGGTAAGGTAATAGTTAATCCTAGAGTTGAACATGTGCAGATTGTAATGATTAGGGATATTAACCTCGCATTCCAGTTACACAGGACAGTGGTTTATGAAATGATCATGAGAAACAAAATGGGGTAAGGTATTAATCCTAGATGTGAACATGTTAAGATTGTAATGATTAGGATACAACTCTTGGATTCAGTTCTGTACAGACAGTGGTTTTATGAAACACGTTAGAAACAAAAATGGGGGTAAGGTAATAGTTAATCCTAGACGTGAACATGTTAAGATTGTAATGATTAGGGATACAACCTCTTGGGATTCAGTTCCACAGGACAGTGGTTTATGAAATGATTATGAGAAACAAAATGGGGGTAAGGTAATAGTTAACTTAGATGTGAACATGTTAAGATTATAATGATTAGGATACAACTCCTGGGATTCAGTTCCACAGGACAGTGGTTTATGAAATGATTATGAGAAACAAAATGTGTAAGGTAATAGTTAATCCTAGACGTGAACATGTTAAGATTGGTGTAATGATTAGGATACAACCTCTTGGGATTCAGTTCCACAGGACAGTGGTTTATGAAATGATTATGAGAAACAAAATGGGGTAAGGTGAAGTAGACCCTAGACTTGAACATGTTGATTGTAATGATTAGGGATACAACCTCTTGGATTCAGTTCATGAGGACAGTAGTCAGTATGAAACAGATTATGAGAAACAAAAATGGGGTAAGGTAATAGTTAATCCTAGACTTGAACATGTTAGATTGTAATGATTAGGATACAACCTCTGGATTCAGTTCCACAGGACAGTGGTTTATGAAATGATTATGAGAAACAAAAATGGGAAAAGGGTAATAGTTAATCCTAGAGTTGAACATGTTAAGATTGTAATGATTAGGGATACAACCTCTTGGGATTCAGCATAACAGACAGTGTCATAAAATGATCATGAGAAACAAATGGGGGTAGGTAATAGGTTAATCCTAGATGTGAACATGTTAAGATTGTAATGATTAGGGATACAATCCTCTGGGATTCAGTTCCACAGGACAGTGGTTTATGAAATGATTATGAGAAACAAAATGGGGGTGGCGTAATAGTTAATCCTAGACGTGAACATGTTAAGATTGTAATGATTATGGATACAACCTTTAGATTCAGTTCCACAGATAGGAGTTTATGAAATGATTATGAGAAACAAAATGTATGTATTAATCCTAGATGAACATGTTAAGATTATAAATGATTAGGGATACAACCTCTTGGGATTCAGTTCACAGGATAGTGGTTTGTGAATGATTATGAGAAACAAAATGAGTGTATAGTTAACCTAGACTGGAACATGTTAGGAAGATTATATTGATTAGGGATAGAACCTCTTGGGATTCAGTTCCACAGGACAGTGGTTTATGAAATGATTATGAGAAACAAAATGGGGGTAAGGTAATAGTTAATCCTAGACTTGAACATGTTAAGATTGTGATGATTAGGGATACAACCTCTTGGGATTCAGTTCCACAAGACAGTGGTTTATGAAATGATTATGAGAAACAAAATGGGGGTAAGGTAATAGTTAATCCTAGACGTGAACATGTTAAGACTGTAATGATTAGGGATACAACCTCTTGGGATTCAGTTCCACAGGACAGTGGTTTATGAAATGATTATGAGAAACAAAATGGGTGTAAGTTAATAGTTAATCCTAGACTTGAACATGTTAGGATTGTAATGATTAGGGATGCAACCTCTTGGGATTGAGTTCCACAAGACAGTGGTTTATGAAATGATTATGAGAAACAAAATGGGGGTAAGATAATAGTTAATCCTAGACTTGAACATGTTAAGATTGTAATGATTAGGGATACAATCTCTTGGGATTCAGTTCCACAGGACAGTGGTTTATGAAATGATTATGAGAAACAAAATGGGGGTAAGGTAATAGTTAATCCTAGACGTGAACATGTTAAGGTTGTAATGATTAGGGATGCAACCTCTTGGGATTCAGTTCCACAGGACAGTGGTTTATGAAATGATTATGAGAAACAAAATGGGGGTAAGGTAATAGTTAATCCTAGATGTGAACATGTTACGATTGTGATGATTAGGGATACAACCTCCTGGGATTCAGTTCCACAGGACAGTGGTTTATGAAATGATTATGAGAAACAAAATGGGGGTAAGGTAATAGTTAATCCTAGATGTGAACATGTTAAGATTATAATGATTAGGGATACAACCTCTTGGGATTTAGTTCCACAGGTCAGTGGTTTATGAAATGATTATGACAAACAAAATGAGGGTAAGGTAATAGTTAATCCTAGACGTGAACATGTTAAGATTGTAATGATTAGGGATACAACCTCTTGGGATTCAGTTCCACATGACAGTGGTTTATGAAATGATTATGAGAAACAAAATGGGAGTAAGTTAATAGTTTATACTAGACTTGAACATGTTAAGATTGTAATGATTAGGGATGCAACCTCTTGGGATTCAGTTCCACAGGACAGTGGTTTATGAAATGATTTTGAGAAACAAAATGGGGGTAAGGTAATAGTTAATCCTAGACGTGAACATGTTAAGATTGTAATGATTAGGGATACAACCTCTTGGGATTCAGTTCCACATGACAGTGGTTTATGAAATGATTATGAGAAACAAAATGTGGGTAAGGTAATAGTTAATCCTAGAGGTGAACATGTTAAGATTGTAATGATTAGGGATACAACCTCTTGGGATTCAGTTCCACAGGAGAGTGGTTTATGAAATGATTATGAGAAACAAAATGGGGGTAAGGTAATAGTTAATCCTAGAGGTGAACATGTTAAGATTATAATGATTAGGGATACAAGCTCTTGGGATTCAGTTCCACATGACAGTGGTTTATGAAATGATTATGAGAAACAAAATGGGGGTAAGGTAATAGTTAATCCTAGACGTGAACATGTTAAGACTGTAATGATTAGGGATACAACCTCTTTGGATCAATTCCACAGGACAGTGGTTTATGAAATGATTATGAGAAACAAAATGGGTGTAAGTTAATAGTTAATCCTAGACTTGAACATGTTAGGATTGTAATGATTAGGGATGCAACCTCTTGGGATTGAGTTCCACAAGACAGTGGTTTATGAAATGATTATGAGAAACAAAATGGGGGTAAGATAATAGGTTAATCCTAGACTTGAACATGTTAAGATTGTAATGATTAGGATACAACCTCTTGGGATTCAGTTCCACAGGACAGTGGTTTATGAAATGATTATGAGAAACAAAATGGGGTAAGGTAATAGTTAATCCTAGACGTGAACATGTTAAGATTGTAATGATTAGGGATGCAACCTCTTGGGATTCAGTTCCACAGGACAGTGGTTTATGAAAATGATTATGAGAAACAAAATGGGGGTAAGGTAATAGTTAATCCTAGACTTGAACATGTTAAGATTGTAATGATTAGGGATACAATCTCTTGGGATTCAGTTCCCACAGACAGTGGTTTATGAAATGATTATGAGAAACAAAATGGGGGTAAGGTAATAGTTAATCCTAGACGTGAACATGTTAAGGTTGTAATGATTAGGATGCAACCTCTTGGGATTCAGTTCCCACAGGACAGTGGTTTATGAAATGATTATGAGAAACAAAATGGGGTAAGGTAATAGTTAATCCTAGATGTGAACATGTTACGATTGTGATGATTAGGGATACAACTCCCTCTGGGATTCAGTTCCACAGGACAGTGGTTTATGAAATGGATTACAGAAACAAAATGGGGGTAAGGTAATAGTTAATCCTAGATGTGAACATGTTAAGATTATAATGATTAGGGATACAACCTCTTGGGATTTAGTTCCACAGGTCAGTGGTTTATGAAATGATTGGTGACAAACAAAATGAGGTAAGGTAATAGTTAATCCTAGACGTGAACATGTTAAGATTGTAATGATTAGGATAAGCAACCTCTTGGGATTCAGTTCCACATGACAGTGGTTTATGAAATGATTATGAGAAACAAAATGGGAGTAAGTTAATAGTTTATACTAGACTTGAACATGTTAAGATTGTAATGATTAGGGATGCAACCTCTTTGGGATTCAGTTCCACAAGACAGTGGTTTAGAAATGATTTTGAGAAACAAAATGGGGGTAAGGTAATAGTTAATCCTAGACGTGAACATGTTAAGATTGTAATGATTAGGATGCAACCTCTTGGGATTCAGTTCCACAGGACAGTGGTTTATGAATGATTTTTGAGAAACAAAATGGGGGTAAGGTAATAGTTAATCCTAGACGTGAACATGTTAAGATTGTAATGATTAGGGATGCAACCTCTTGGGATTCAGTTCCACAGGACAGTGGTTTATGAAATGATTTTGAGAAACAAAATGGGGGTAAGGTATTGTTGGAATCCTAGACGTGAACATGTTAAGATTGTAATGATTAGGGATACAACCTCTTGGGATTCAGTTCCACATGACAGTGGTTTATGAAATGATTATGAGAAACAAAATGTGGGTAAGGTAATAGTTAATCCTAGAGGTGGAACATGTTAAGATTGTAATGATTAGGGATACAACCTCTTGGGATTCAGTTCCACAGGAGAGTGGTTTATGAAATGATTATGAGAAACAAAATGGGGGTAAGGTAATAGTTAATCCTAGAGGTGAACATGTTAAGATTATAATGATTAGGGATACAAGCTTCCAGATTCAGTTCCACATGACAGTGGTTTATGAAATGATTATGAGAAACAAAATGGGGGCAAGGTAATAGTTAATCCTAGACGTGAACATGTTAAGATTGTAATGACTAGGGATAACCCTGGGATTCAGTTCCACAGGACAGTGGTTTATGAAATGATTATGAGAAACAAAATCAGGGCAAGGTAATAGTTAATCCTAGACTTGAACATGTTAAGATTATAATGATTAGGGATACAACCTCTTGGGATTCAGTTCCACAGGACAGTGGTTTATGAAAATGATTATGAGAAACAAAATGGGGGTAAGGTAATAGTTAATCCTAGACTTGAACATGTTAAGATTGTAATGATTAGGATACAACCTCTTGGGATTCAGTTCCACAGGACAGTGGTTTATGAAATGATTATGAGAAACAAAATGGGGGTAAGGTAATAGTTAATCCTAGATGTGAACATCTTAAGATTGTAATGATTAGGGACACAACCTATTGGGATTCAGTTCCACAGGACAGTGGTTTATGAAATGATTATGAGAAACAAAATGGGGGTAAGGTAATAGTTAATCCTAGACTTGAACATGATAAGATTGTAATGATTAGGGATACAACCTCTTGGGATTCAGTTCCACAGGACAGTGGTTTATGAAATGATTATGAGAAACAAAATGGGGGTAAGGTAATAGTTAATCCTAGACTTGAACATGTTAAGATTATAATGATTAGGGATACAACCTCTTGGGATTCAGTTCCACAGGACAGTGGTTTATGAAATGATTATGAGAAACAAAATGAGGGTAAGGTAATAGTTAATCCTAGACGTGAACATGTTAAGATTATAATGATTAGGGCTACAACCTCTTGGGATTCAGTTCCACAGGACATTGGTTTATGAAATGATTATGAGAAACAAAATGGGGGTAAGGTAACAGTTAATCCTAGACTTGAACATGTTAAGATTGTGATGATTAGGGATACAACCTCTGATTCAGTTCCACAGGACAGTGGTTTATGAAATGATTATGAGAAACAAAAATGGGGGTAAGGTAATAGTTAATCCTAGACGTGAACATGTTAAGATTGTAATGATTAGGATACAACCTCTCTTGGATTCAGTTCCACAGGACAGTGGTTTATGAAATGATTATGAGAAACAAAATGGGTGTAAGTTAATAGTTAATCCTAGACTTGAACATGTTAGGATTGTAATGATTAGGATGCAACCTCTTTGGGATTGAGTTCCACAAGACAGTGGTTTATGAAATGATTATGAGAAACAAAATGGGGGTAAGATAATAGTTAATCCTAGACTTGAACATGTTAAGATTGTAATGATTAGGGATACAACCTCTTGGGATTCAGTTCCACAGGACAGTGTGGTTTATGAAATGATTATGAGAAACAAAATGGGGGTAAGGTAATAGTTAATCCTAGACGTGAACATGTTAAGATTGTAATGATTAGATGCAACCTCTGGGATTCAGTTCCACAGGACAGTGGTTGCTTATGAAATGATTATGAGAAACAAAATGGGGGTAAGGTAATAGTTAATCCTAGACTTGAACATGTTAAGATTGTAATGATTAGGGATACAATCTCTTGGGATTCATTTCCACAGGACAGTGGTTTATGAAATGATTATGAGAAACAAAATGGGGGTAAGGTAATAGTTAATCCTAGACGTGAACATGTTAAGGTTGTAATGATTAGGATGCAACCTCTTGGGATTCAGTTCCACAGACAGTGGTTTATGAAATGATTATGAGAAACAAAATGGGGGTAAGGTAATAGTTAATCCTAGATGTGAACATGTTAAGATTGTGATGATTAGGGATACAACCTCCTGGGATTCAGTTCCACAGGACAGTGGTTTATGAAATGATTATGAGAAACAAAATGGGGGTAAGGTAATAGTTAATCCTAGATGGAACATGTTAAGATTATAATGTGATTAGGGATACAACCTCTTGGGATTTAGTTCCACAGGACAGTGGTTTATGAAATGATTATGAGAAACAAAAATGAGGGTAAGGTAATAGTTAATCCTAGGACGTGAACATGTTAAGATTGTAATGATTAGGATACAACCTCTTGGGATTCAGTTCCACAGGAGAGTGGTTTATGAAATGATTATGAGAAACAAAATGGGGTAAGGTAATAGTTTATCCTAGACGTGAACATGTTAAGATTGTGATGATTAGGGATACAAACTCTTGGGATTCAGTTCCACAGGAGAGTGGTTTATGAAATGATTATGAGAAACAAAATGGGGGTAAGGTGGGTTAATCCTAGACGTGAACATGTTAAGATTGTAATGATTAGGATACAACCTCTTGGGATTCAGTTCCACAGGACAGTGAGTTTATGAAATGATTATGAGAAACAAAATGAGGGTAAGGTAATAGTTAATCCTAGACGTGGAACATGTTAAGATTGTAATGATTAGGGATACAACCTCTTGGGATTCAGTTCCACAGGAGAGTGGTTTATGAAATGATTATGAGAAACAAAATGGGGGTAAGGTAATAGTTAATCCTAGCAGAACATGTTAAGATTATAATGATTAGGGATACAACCCTGGGATTTAGTTCCACAGGACAGTGGTTTATGAAATGATTATGAGAAACAAATGAGGGTAAGGTAATAGTTAACTTAGACTTGAACATGTTAAGATTGTGATGATTAGGGATACAACCTCTGGGATTCAGTTCCACAGGACAGTGGTTTATGAAATGATTATGAGAAACAAAATGGGGGTAAGGTAATAGTTAATCTCAGAGGTGAACATGTTAAGATTATAATGATTAGGGATACAACCTCTTGGGATTTAGTTCCACAGGACAGTGGTTTATGAAATGATTATGAGAAACAAAATGAGGGTAAGGTAATAGTTAATCCTAGACTTGAACATGTTAAGATTGTGATGATTAGGATACAACCTCTTGGGATTTAGTTCCACAGGACAGTGGTTTATGAAATGATTATGAGAAACAAAATGAGGGTAAGGTAATAGTTAATCCTAGACTTGAACATGTTAAGATTGTGATGATTAGGGATACAACCTCTTGGGATTTAGTTCCACAGGACAGTGGTTTATGAAATGATTAGAGAAACAAAATGGGGGTAAGGTAATAGTTAATCCTAGATGTGAACATGTTAAGATTATAATGATTAGGGATACAACCTCTTGGGATTTAGTTCCACAGGACAGTGGCTTATGAAATGATTATGAGAAACAAAATGAGGGTAAGGTAATAGTTAATCCTAGACTTGAACATGTTAAGATTGTGATGATTAGGATACAACCTCTTGGGATTTAGTTCCACAGAACAGTGGTTTATGAAATGATTATGAGAAACAAAATGGGGGTAAGGTAATAGTTAATCCTAGATGTGAACATGTTAAGATTATAATGATTAGGGATACAACCTCTTGGGATTTAGTTCCAGGACAGTGGTTTATGAAATGATTATGAGAAACAAAATGTGGTAAGGTAATAGTTAATCCTAGACTTGAACATGTTAAGATTGTGATGATTAGGATACAACCTCTTGGGATTTAGTTCCACAGGACAGTGGTTTATGAAATGATTATGAGAAACAAAATGAGGGTAAGGTAATAGTTAACTTAGAGGTGAACATGTTAAGATTATAATGATTAGGGATACAACCTCTCTTGGGATTTAGTTCCACAGGACAGTGGTTTATGAAATGATTAGTGAGAAACAAAATGAGGGTAAGGTAATAGTTAATCCTAGACTTGAACATGTTAAGATTGTGATGATTAGGGATACAACCCCTTGGGATTCAGTTCCACAGGACAGTGGTTTATGAAATGATTATGAGAAACAAAATGGGGTTAAGGTAATAGTCCTAGACGTGAACATGTTAAGATTGTAATGATTAGGGATACAACCTCTTGGGATTCAGTTCCACAGAGAGCAGTTTATGAAATGATTATGAGAAACAAAATGAGGGTAAGGTAATAGTTAATCCTAGACGTGAACATAAGGATTGTAATGATTATGGATACAACCTCTTGGGATTCAGTTCCACAGGAGAGTGGTTTATGAAAATGATTATGAGAAACAAAATGGGGGTAAGGTAATAGTTAATCCTAGAGGTGAACATGTTAAGATTATAATGATTAGGGATACAACCTTGGGATTCAGTTCCACAGGACAGTGGTTTATGAAATGATTATGAGAAACAAAAATGGGGTAAGGTAATAGTTAATCCTAGACGTGAACATGTTAAGGTTGTAATGATTAGGGATGCAACCTCTTGGGATTCAGTTCCCACAGGACAGTGGTTTATGAAATGATTATGAGAAACAAAATGGGGGTAAGGTAATAGTTAATCCTAGATGTGAACATGTTAAGATTGTGATGATTAGGGATACAAACTCCTGGGATTCAGTTCCCACAGGACAGTGGTTTATGAAATGATTATGAGAAACAAAATGGGGGTAAGGTAATAGTTAATCCTAGATGTGAACATGTTAAGATTATAATGATTAGGTATACAACCTCTTGGGATTTAGTTCCACAGGACAGTGGTTTATGAAATGATTATGAGAAACAAAATGAGGGTAAGGTAATAGTTAATCCTAGACGTGAACATGTTAAGATTATAATGATTAGGGATACAACCTCTTGGGATTCAGTTCCACAGGACAGTGGTTTATGAAATGATTATGAGAAACAAATGGGGGTAAGGTAATAGTTAATCCTAGAGTGTGAACATGTTAAGATTATAATGATTAGGGATACAACCTCTTGGGATTCAGTTCCACAGGACAGTGGTTTATGAAAATGATTATGAGAAACAAAATGGGGGTAAGGTAATAGTTAATCCTAGACGTGAACATGTTAAGGTTGTAATGATTAGGATGCAACCCCTTGGGATTCAGTTCCACAGGACAGTGGTTTATGAAATGATTATGAGAAACAAAATGGGGGTAAGGTAATAGTTAATCCTAGATGTGAACATGTTAAGATTGTGATGATTAGGGATACAACCTCCTGGGATTCAGTTCCACAGGACAGTGGTTTATGAAATGATTATGAGAAACAAAATGGGGGTAAGGTAATAGTTAATCCTAGATGTGAACATGTTAAGATTATAATGATTAGGATACAACCTCTTGGGATTTAGTTCCACAGGACAGTGGTTTATGAAATGATTAAGTAGAAACAAAATGAGGGTAAGGTAATAGTTAATCCAAGAGGTGAACATGTTAAGATTATAATGATTAGGATACAACCTCTTGGGATTTAGTTCCACAGGACAGTGGTTTCTTATGAAATGATTATGTGAAACAAAATGAGGGTAAGGTAATAGTTAATCCTAGACTTGAACATGTTAAGATTGTGATGATTAGGGATACAACCTCTTGGGATTCAGTTGACAGGACAGTGGTTTATGAAATGATTATGAGAAACAAAATGGGGGTAAGGTAATAGATAATCCTAGACGTGAACATGTTAAGATTGTAATGATTAGGGATACAACCTCTTGGGATTCAGTTCCACAGGAGAGTGGTTTATGAAATGATTATGAGAAACAAAATGAGGGTAAGGTAATAGTTAATCCTAGACGTGAACATGTTAAGATTGTAATGATTAGGGATACAACCTCTTGGGATTCAGTTCCACAGGAGAGTGGTTTATGAAATGATTATGAGAAACAAAATGGGGGTAAGGTAATAGTTAATCCTAGAGGTAGACATGTTAAGATTATAATGATTAGGGATACAACCTCTTGGGATTCAGTTCCACAGGACAGTAGTTTATGAAATGATTATGAGAAACAAAATGGGGTAAATTAATAGTTAATCCTAAATACGTGAACATGTTAAGGTTTTGTAATGATTAGGATGCAACCTCTTGGGGGATTCAGTTCCACAGGACAGTGGTTTATGAAATGATTATGAGAAACAAAATGGGGGGTAAGGTAATAGTTAATCCTAGATGTGAACATGTTAAGATTGTGATGATTAGGGATACAACCTCTGGGGGATTCAGTTCAGGATAATTGGTTTATGAAATGATTATGAGAAACAAAATGGGGGTAAGGTAATATTTAATCCTAGATGTGAACATGTTAAGATTATAATGATTAGGGATACAACCTCTTAGGATTTAGTTCCACAGGACAGTGGTTTATGAAATGATTATGAGAAACAAAATGAGGGTAAGGTAATAGTTAATCCTAGACGTGAACATGTTGAATTATAATGATTAGGGATACAAACTCTTGGGATTCAGTTCCACAGGACATTGGTTTTATGAAATGATTATGAGAAACAAAATGAAATTAAGGTAATAGTTAATGCAGGGTGAACATGTTAAGATTATAATGATTAGGGATACAACCTCTTGGGATTACAGTTCCACAGGACAGTGGTTTATGAAAGGATTATGAGAAACAAAATGGGGGGTAAGGTAATAGTTAATCCTAGACGTGAACATGTTAAGGTTGTAATGATTAGGGATGCAACCTCTTGGGATTCCAGTTTCACAGGGCAGTGGTTGTAGATGATTATAGAAATATAAAATGGGATTGAAGGTAATAGTATCTAATGTGAACATGTAAAATTGTGACAATGTGAACACTTCTCTGGGATTCAGTTCACAGGACAGTGGTTGCAAATGAATTTATAGAAACAAAAATGGGGTGAATAATAGTTAATCCTAAAATGTGGTTTCAAGATATAATAGTTAGGCGTTTAACCTCTCTTTGGGATTTTAGTCCCTGGGACAGTGGACTATGAAATGAATTGCCAGAAACTGGCTGGGGGCAGGTATTCGTGGCTCCTGTGTGTGTAATGATTAGGGATACAACCTCTTGGGATTCAGTTCCACAGGAAGGTGGTTTATGAAATGATTATGAGAAACAAAATGGGGGTAAGGTAATAGTTAATCCTAGATGTGAACATGTTAAGATTGTAATGATTAGGGATACAATCTCTTGGGATTCAGTTCCACAGGATAGTGGTTTTGTAAATGATTATGAGAAACGATGGGGGTAAGGTAATAGTTAATCCTAGACGTGAACATATTAGTTGTAATGATTAGGGATGCAACCTCTTGGGATTCAGTTCCACAGGACAGTGGTTTATGAAATGATTATGAGAAACAAAATGGGGGTAAGTGTAGATTAATCCTAGATGTGAACATGTTAAGATTGTGATGATTAGGGATACAACCTCCTGGGATTCAGTTCCACAGGACAGTGGTTTATGAAATGATTATGAAAATAAAATGGGGAAGTAGGAAGTAATAGTTAATCCTAGATGTGAACATGTTAAGATTATAATGATTAGGGATAGCCTCTTAGGATTTAGTTCCACAGGACAGTGGTTTATGAAATGATTATGAGAAACAAAATGAAATTGAGTAATAGTTAATCCTAGACGTGAACATGTTAAGATTGTAATGATTAGGGATACAACCTCTTGGGATTCAGTTCCACAGGACAGTGGTTTATGAAATGATTATGAGAAACAAAATGGGGGTAAGGTAATAGTTAATCCTAGATGTGAACATGTTAAGATTGTAATGATTAGGGATACAATCTCTTGGGATTCAGTTCCACAGGACAGTGGTTTATGAAATGATTATGAGAAACAAAATGGGGGTAAGGTAATAGTTAATCCTAGATGTGAACATGTTAAGATTGTAATGATTAGGGATACAACCTCTTGGGATTCAGTTCCACAGGAGAGTGGTTTATGAAATGATTATGAGAAACAAAATGTGGGTAAGTTAATAGTTTATCCTAGACTTGAACATGTTAAGATTGTAATGATTAGGGATGCAACCTCTTGGGATTCAGTTCCACAAGACAGTGGTTTATGAAATGATTTTGAGAAACAAAATGGGGGTAAGGTAGTAGTTAATCCTAGACGTGAACATGTTAAGATTGTAATGATTAGGGATACAACCTCTTGGGATTCAGTTCCACATGACAATGGTTTATGAAATGATTATGAGAAACAAAATGGGGGTAAGGTAATAGTTAATCCTAGACGTGAACATGTTAAGATTGTAATGATTAGGGATACAACCTCTTGGAATTCAGTTCCACAGGACAGTGGTTTATGAAATGATTATGAGAAACAAAATGGGGGTAATGTAATAGTTAATCCTAGAAGTGAACATGTTATGATTGTGATGATTAGGGATACAACCTCTTGGGATTCAGTTCCACAGGACAGTGGTTTATGAAATGATTATGAGAAACAAAATCAGGGTAAGGTAATAGTTAATCCTAGACTTGAACATGTTAAGATTATAATGAGTAGGGATACAACCTCTTGGGATTCAGTTCCACAGGACAGTGGTTTATGAAATGATTATGAGAAACAAAATGGGGGTAAGGTAATAGTTAATCCTAGACTTGAACATGTTAAGATTGTTATGATTAGGGATACAACCTCTTGGGATTCAGTTCCACAGGACAGTGGTTTATGAAATGATTATGAGAAACAAAATGGGGGTAAGGTAATAGTTAATCCTAGACGTGAACATCTTAAGATTGTAATGATTAGGGATACAACCTCTTGGGATTCAGTTCCACAGGACAGTGGTTTATGAAATGATTATGAGAAACAAAATGGGGGTAAGGTAATAGTTAATCCTAGATGTGAACATGTTAAGATTGTAATGATTAGGGATACAACCTCTTGGGATTCAGTTCCACAGGAGAGTGGTTCATGAAATGATTATGAGAAACAAAATGTGGGTAAGTTAATAGTTTATCCTAGACTTGAACATGTCAAGATTGTAATGATTAGGGATGCAACCTCTTGGGATTCAGTTCCCACAAGACAGTGGTTTATGAAATGATTTTGAGAAACAAAATGGGGGTAGGTAATAGTTGATAGGCGTGGACATGTTAGCAATGATTAGGGATACAACCTCTTGAGGTTCAGTTCATGACAATGGTTTATGAAATGATTATGAGAAACAAAAAATGGGGTAAGAATGAAAATAGTTAATCTTAGACGTGAACATGTTAGGTGTAATGATTGAATGTAACCTCTTGGAATTCAGTTCCACAGGATAGTGGTTTATAGAAATGATTATGAGAAACAAAATGGGGGTAATCAATAGTTAATCCTAGGAGTGAACATGTTAAGATTGTGATGATTAGGGATACAACCTCTTGGGATTCAGTTCCACAGGACAGTGGTTTATGAAATGATTATGAGAAACAAAATCAGGGTAGGTAATAGTTAATCTAGACTTGAACATGTTAAGATTATAATGAGTAGGGATACAACCTCTTGGGATTCAGTTCACTGGACAGTGGTTTATGAAATGATTATGAGAAACAAAATGGGGGTAAGGTAATAGTTAATCTAGACTTGAACATTTAAATTGTGATGATTAGGGATGCAACCTCTTGGGGATTCCATTTAGGACAGTGGTTTATGAAATGATTGAGAAACAAAATGGGAGTAAGGTAATAGTTAATCCTAGATTGAACATGTTGGTGTAATGATTAGGGATACAACCTCTTGGGATTCAGTTTCCACAGGACAGTGGTTATAGAAATGATTATGAGAAACAAAATGGGGGTAAGGTAATAGTTAATCCTAGATGTGAACATGTTAAGATTGTAATGATTAGGGATACAACCTCTTAGGATTCAGTTCCACAGGACAGTGGTTTATGAAATGATTATGAGAAACAAAATGGGGGTAAGGTAATAGTTAATCCTAGACGTGAACATGTTAGGATTGTAATGATTGGGATGCAACCTCTTGGGATTGAGTTCCACAAGACAGTGGTTTATGAAGGAAATGATTATGAGAAACAAAATGGGGGTAAGGTAATAGTTAATCCTAGACGTATTGACATGTTAAGATTGTAATGATTAGGGATGCAACCTCTTGGGATTCAGTTCCACAGGACAGTGGTTTATGAAATGATTATGAGAAACAAAATGGGGGTAAGGTAATAGTTAATCCTAGACTTGAACATGTTAAGATTGTAATGCTTAGGATACAACCTCTTGGGATTCAGTTCCACAGGAGAGTGGTTTTATGAAATTATTATATGAGGAAACAAAATGGGCAGTGTGGATTAATCCTAGACGTGAACAGCATGTTAAAGTTGTAATGATTAGAGATGTAACCTCTTGGAATTCAGTTCCACAGGACAATTGGTTTATGAAATGATTATGAGAAACAAAAATGGGGGTAATGTAATAGTTAATCCTAGGAGTGAACATGTTAAGATTGTGATGATTAGGGATACAACCTCTTGGGATTCAGTTCCACAGGACAGTGGTTTATGAAATGATTATGAGAAACAAAATCAGGGTAAGGTAATAGTTAATCCTAGACTTGAACATGTTAAGATTATAATGAGTAGGGATACAACCTCTTGGGATTCAGTTCCACTGGACAGTGGTTTATGAAATGATTATGAGAAACAAAATGGGGGTAAGGTAATAGTTAATCCTAGACTTGAACATTTAAATTGTGATGATTAGGGATACAACCTCTTGGGATTCAGTTCCACAGGACAGTGGTTTATGAAATGATTATGAGAAACAAAATGGGGGTAAGGTAATAGTTAATCCTAGATTGAACATGTTAAGATTGTAATGATTAGGGATACAACCTCTTGGGATTCAGTTCCACAGGACAGTGGTTTATGAAATGATTATGAGAAACAAAATGGGGGTAAGGTAATAGTTAATCCTAGATGTGAACATGTTAAGATTGTAATGATTAGGGATACAACCTCTTAGGATTCAGTTCCACAGGACAGTGGTTTATGAAATGATTATGAGAAACAAAATGGGGGTAAGGTAATAGTTAATCCTAGACGTGAACATGTTAGGATTGTAATGATTAGGGATGCAACCTCTTGGGATTGAGTTCCACAAGACAGTGGTTTATGAAATGATTATGAGAAACAAAATGGGGGTAAGGTAATAGTTAATCCTAGACGTGAACATGTTAAGATTGTAATGATTAGGGATGCAACCTCTTGGGATTCAGTTCCACAGGACAGTGGTTTATGAAATGATTATGAGAAACAAAATGGGGGTAAGGTAATAGTTAATCCTAGACTTGAACATGTTAAGATTGTAATGCTTAGGGATACAACCTCTTGGGATTCAGTTCCACAGGAGAGTGGTTTATGAAATTATTATGAGAAACAAAATGGGGGTAAGGTAATAGTTAATCCTAGACGTGAACATGTCAAGATTGTAATGATTAGGGATACAACCTCTTCGGATTCAGTTCCACAGGACAGTGGTTTATGAAATGATTATGAGAAACAAAATGGGGGTAAGGTAATAGTTAATCCTAGATGTGAACATGTTAAGATTGTAATGATTAGGGATACAACCTCTTGGGATTCAGTTCCACAGGAGAGTGGTTTATGAAATGATTATGAGAAACAAAATGTGGTTAAGTTAATAGTTTATCCTAGACTTGAACATGTTAAGATTGTAATGATTAGGGATGCAACCTCTTGGGATTCAGTTCCACAAGACAGTGGTTTATGAAATGATTTTGAGAAACAAAATGGGGGTAAGGTAATAGTTAATCCTAGACGTGAACATGTTAAGATTGTAATGATTAGGGATACAACCTCTTGGGATTCAGTTCCACATGACAATGGTTTATGAAATGATTATGAGAAACAAAATGGGGGTAAGGTAATAGTTAATCCTAGACGTGAACATGTTAAGATTGTAATGATTAGGGATACAACCTCTTGGAATTCAGTTCCACAGGACAGTGGTTTATGAAATGATTATGAGAAACAAAATGGGGGTAATGTAATAGTTAATCCTAGAAGTGAACATGTTAAGATTGTGATGATTAGGGATACAACCTCTTGGGATTCAGTTCCACAGGACAGTGGTTTATGAAATGATTATGAGAAACAAAATCAGGGTAAGGTAATAGTTAATCTAGACTTGAACGTAAGATTATAATGAGTAGGGATACAACCTCTTGGGATTCAGTTCCACAGGACAGTGGTTTTATGAAATGATTATGAGAAACAAAATGGGGGTAAGGTAATAGTTAATCCTAGACTTGAACATGTTAAGATTGTAATGATTAGGGATACAACCTCTTGGGGATTCAGTTCCACAGGACAGTGGTTTATGAAATGATTATGAGAAACAAAATGGGGGATCAAGGTAATAGTTAATCCTAGACGTGAACATCTTAAGATTGTAATGATTAGGGATACAACCTCTTGGGATTCAGTTCCCACAGGACAGTGGTTTATGAAATGATTATGAGAAACAAAATGGGGGTAAGGTAATAGTTAATCCTAGACTTGAACATGTTAAGTTTATAATGATTAGGGATACAACCTCTTGGGATTCAGTTCCACAGGACAGTGGTTTATGAAATGATTATGAGAAACAAAATGGGGGTAAGGTAATGATAGTTAATCCTAGACTTGAACATGTTAAGATTGTAATGATTAAGGGATACAACCTCTTGGGATTCAGTTCCACAGGACAGTGGTTTATGAAATGATTATGAGAAACAAAATGGGGTAAGGTAATAGTTAATCCTAGACTTGAACATGTTAAGTTTATAATGATTAGGGATACAACCTCTTGGGATTCAGTTCCACAAGACAGTAGTTTATGGGAAATGATTTTGAGAAACAAAATGGGAGTAAGGTAATAGTTAATCTAGACGTGAACATGTTAAGATTGTAATGATTAAGGATACAACCTCTTAGGATTCAGTTCCACATGACAATGGTTTATGAAATGATTATGAGAAACAAAATGGGGGTAAGGTAATAGTTAATCCTAGACGTGAACATGTTAAGATTGTAATGATTAGGGATACAACCTCTTGGAATTCAGTTCCACAGGACAGTGGTTTATGAAATGATTATGAGAAACAAAATGGGGGTAATGTAATAGTTAATCCTAGAAGTGAACATGTTAAGATTGTGATGATTAGGGATACAACCTCTTGGATTCAGTTCCACAGGACAGTGGTTTATGAAATGATTATGAGAAACAAAATCAGGGTAAGGTAATAGTTAATCCTAGACTTGAACATGTTAAGATTATAATGAGTAGGGATACAACCTCTTGGGATTCAGTTCCACAGGACAGTGGTTTATGAAATGATTATGAGAAACAAAATGGGGGTAAGGTAATAGTTAATCCTAGACTTGAACATGTTAAGATTGTAATGATTAGGGATACAACCTCTTGGGATTCAGTTCCACAGGACAGTGGTTTATGAAATGATTATGAGAAACAAAATGGGGGGTAAGGTAATAGTTAATCCTAGACGTGAACATCTTAAGATTGTAATGATTAGGGATACAACCTCTTGGATTCAGTTCCACAGGACAGTGGTTTATGAAATGATTATGAGAAACAAAATGGGGGGTAAGGTAATAGTTAATCCTAGACTTGAACATGTTAAGTTTATAATGATTAGGGATACAACCCTCTTGGGATTCAGTTCCACAGGACATTGGTTTATGAAATGATTATGAGAAACAAAATGGGGGTAAGGTAATAGTTAATCCTAGACTTGAACATGTTAAATTGTGATGATTGAGGATACCAACCTCTTGGGATTCAGTTCCACAGGACAGTTTATGAAATGATTATGAGAAACAAAATGGGGGTAAGGTAATAGTTAATCCTAGATTGAACATGTTAAGATTGTAATGATTAGGGATACAACCTCTTGGGATTCATTTCCACAGGACAATGGTTTATGAAATGATTATGTGAAACAAAATGGGGGTAAGGTAATAGTTAATCCTAGACGTGAACATCTTAAGATTGTAATGATTAGGGATACAACCTCTTGGGATTCAGTTCCACAGGACAGTGGTTTATGAAATGATTATGAGAAACAAAATGGGGGTAAGGTAATAGTTAATCCTAGATGTGAACATGTTAAGATTGTAATGATTAGGGATACAACCTCTTAGGATTCAGTTCCACAGGACAGTGGTTTATGAAATGATTATGAGAAACAAAGTGGGGGTAAGGTAATAGTTAATCCTAGACGTGAACATGTTAGGATTGTAATGATTAGGGATGCAACCTCTTGGGATTGAGTTCCACAAGACAGTGGTTTATGAAATGATTATGATAAACAAAATGGGGGTAAGGTAATAGTTAATCCTAGACGTGAACATGTTAAGATTGTAATGATTAGGGATACAACCTCTTGGGATTCAGTTCCACAGGACAGTGGTTTATGAAATGATTATGAGAAACAAAATGGGGGTAAGGTAATAGTTAATCCTAGACTTGAACATGTTAAGATTGCAATGATTAGGGATGCAACCTCTTGGGATTCAGTTCCACAGGACAGTGGTTTATGAAATGATTATGAGAAACAAAATGGGGGTAAGGTAATAGTTAATCCTAGACTTGAACATGTTAAGATTGTAATGCTTAGGGATACAACCTCTTGGGATTGAGTTCCACAAGACAGTGGTTTATGAAATGATTATGATAAACAAAATGGGGGTAAGGTAATAGTTAATCCTAGATGTGAACATGTTAAGGTTGTAATGATTAGGGATGCAACCTCTTGGGATTCAGTTCCACAGGACAGTGGTTTATGAAATGATTATGAGAAACAAAATGGGATTAAGGTAATAGTTAATCCTAGACGTGAACATGTTAAGATTGTAATGATTAGGGATGCAACCTCTTGGGATTCAGTTCCACAGGACAGTGGTTTATGAAATGATTATGAGAAACAAAATGGGGGTAAGGTAATAGTTAATCCTAGACTTGAACATGTTAAGATTGTAATGATTAGGGATACAACCTCTTGGGATTCAGTTCCACAGGACAGTGGTTTATGAAATGATTATGAGAAACAAAATGGGGGTAAGGTAATAGTTAATCCTAGACGTGAACATCTTAAGATTGTAATGATTAGGGATACAACCTCTTGGGATTCAGTTCCACAGGACAGTGGTTTATGAAATGATTATGAGAAACAAAATGGGGGTAAGGTAATAGTTAATCCTAGACTTGAACATGTTAAGTTTATAATGATTAGGGATACAACCTCTTGGGATTCAGTTCCACAGGACAGTGGTTTATGAAATGATTATGAGAAACAAAATGGGGGTAAGGTAATAGTTAATCCTAGACTTGAACATGTTAAGATTGTAATGATTAGGGATACAACCTCTTGGGATTCAGTTCCACAGGACAGTGGTTTATGAAATGATTATGAGAAACAAAATGGGGGTAAGGTAATAGTTAATCCTAGACTTGAACATGTTAAGTTTATAATGATTAGGGATACAACCTCTTGGGATTCAGTTCCACAAGACAGTGGTTTATGAAATGATTTTGAGAAACAAAATGGGGGTAAGGTAATAGTTAATCCTAGACGTGAACATGTTAAGATTGTAATGATTAGGGATACAACCTCTTGGGATTCAGTTCCACATGACAATGGTTTATGAAATGATTATGAGAAACAAAATGGGGGTAAGGTAATAGTTAATCCTAGACGTGAACATGTTAAGATTGTAATGATTAGGGATACAACCTCTTGGAATTCAGTTCCACAGGACAGTGGTTTATGAAATGATTATGAGAAACAAAATGGGGGTAATGTAATAGTTAATCCTAGAAGTGAACATGTTAAGATTGTGATGATTAGGGATACAACCTCTTGGGATTCAGTTCCACAGGACAGTGGTTTATGAAATGATTATGAGAAACAAAATCAGGGTAAGGTAATAGTTAATCCTAGACTTGAACATGTTAAGATTATAATGAGTAGGGATACAACCTCTTGGGATTCAGTTCCACAGGACAGTGGTTTATGAAATGATTATGAGAAACAAAATGGGGGTAAGGTAATAGTTAATCCTAGACTTGAACATGTTAAGATTGTAATGATTAGGGATACAACCTCTTGGGATTCAGTTCCACAGGACAGTGGTTTATGAAATGATTATGAGAAACAAAATGGGGGTAAGGTAATAGTTAATCCTAGACGTGAACATCTTAAGATTGTAATGATTAGGGATACAACCTCTTGGGATTCAGTTCCACAGGACAGTGGTTTATGAAATGATTATGAGAAACAAAATGGGGGTAAGGTAATAGTTAATCCTAGACTTGAACATGTTAAGTTTATAATGATTAGGGATACAACCTCTTGGGATTCAGTTCCACAGGACAGTGGTTTATGAAATGATTATGAGAAACAAAATGGGGGTAAGGTAATAGTTAATCCTAGACTTGAACATGTTAAATTGTGATGATTAGGGATACAACCTCTTGGGATTCAGTTCCACAGGACAGTGGTTTATGAAATGATTATGAGAAACAAAATGGGGGTAAGGTAATAGTTAATCCTAGATTGAACATGTTAAGATTGTAATGATTAGGGATACAACCTCTTGGGATTCATTTCCACAGGACAATGGTTTATGAAATGATTATGAGAAACAAAATGGGGGTAAGGTAATAGTTAATCCTAGACGTGAACATGTTAAGATTGTAATGATTAGGGATACAACCTCTTGGGATTCAGTTCCACAGGACAGTGGTTTATGAAATGATTATGAGAAACAAAATGTGGGTAAGGTAATAGTTAATCCTAGACTTGAACATGTTAAGATTGCAATGATTAGGGATGCAACCTCTTGGGATTCAGTTCCACAGGACAGTGGTTTATGAAATGATTATGAGAAACAAAATGGGGGTAAGGTAATAGTTAATCCTAGACTTGAACATGTTAAGATTGTAATGCTTAGGGATACAACCTCTTGGGATTGAGTTCCACAAGACAGTGGTTTATGAAATGATTATGATAAACAAAATGGGGGTAAGGTAATAGTTAATCCTAGATGTGAACATGTTAAGGTTGTAATGATTAGGGATGCAACCTCTTGGGATTCAGTTCCACAGGACAGTGGTTTATGAAATGATTATGAGAAACAAAATGGGATTAAGGTAATAGTTAATCCTAGACGTGAACATGTTAAGATTGTAATGATTAGGGATGCAACCTCTTGGGATTCAGTTCCACAGGACAGTGGTTTATGAAATGATTATGAGAAACAAAATGGGGGTAAGGTAATAGTTAATCCTAGATGTCAACATGTTAAGATTGTGATGATTAGGGATACAACCTCTTGGGATTCAGTTCCACAGGAGAGTGGTTTATGAAATGTTTATGAGAAACAAAATGAGGGTAAGGTAATAGTTAATCCTAGACGTGAACATGTTAAGATTGTAATGATTAGGGATACAACCTCTTGGGATTCAGTTCCACAGGAGAGTGGTTTATGAAATGATTATTAGAAACAAAATGGGGGTAAGGTAATAGTTAATCCTAGACTTGAACATGTTAAGATTGTAATGATTAGGGATGCAACCTCTTGGGATTCAGTTCCACAGGACAGTGGTTTATGAAATGATTATGAGAAACAAAATGGGGGTAAGGTAATAGTTAATCCTAGACGTGAACATGTTAAGATTGTAATGATTAGGGATGCAACCTCTTGGGATTCAGTTCCACAGGAGAGTGGTTTATGAAATGATTATGAGAAACAAAATGGGGGTAAGGTAATAGTTAATCCTAGACTTGAACATGTTAAATTGTGATGATTAGGGATACAACCTCTTGGGATTCAGTTCCACAGGACAGTGGTTTATGAAATGATTATGAGAAACAAAATGGGGGTAAGGTAATAGTTAATCCTAGATTGAACATGTTAAGATTGTAATGATTAGGGATACAACCTCTTGGGATTCAGTTCCACAGGACAGTGGTTTATGAAATGATTATGAGAAACAAAATGGGGGTAAGGTAATAGTTAATCCTAGATGTGAACATGTTAAGATTGTAATGATTAGGGATACAACCTCTTAGGATTCAGTTCCACAGGACTGTGGTTTATGAAATGATTATGAGAAACAAAAAGGGTGTAAGGTAATAGTTAATCCTAGACTTGAACATGTTAGGATTGTAATGTTTAGGGATGCAACCTCTTGGGATTGAGTTCCACAAGACAGTGGTTTATGAAATGATTATGAGAACAAAATGGGGGTAAGGTAATAGTTAATCCTAGACGTGAACATGTTAAGATTGTAATGATTAGGGATGCAACCTCTTGGGATTCAGTTCCACAGGACAGTGGTTTATGAAATGATTATGAGAAACAAAATGGGGGTAAGGTAATAGTTAATCCTAGACTTGAACATGTTAAGATTGTAATGCTTAGGGATACAACCTCTTGGGATTGAGTTCCACAAGAAAGTGGTTTATGAAATGATTATGAGAAACAAAATGGGGGTAAGGTAATAGTTAATCCTAGACGTGAACATGTTAAGATTGTAATGATTAGGGATACAACCTCTTGGGATTCAGTTCCACAGGACAGTGGTTTATGAAATGATTATGAGAAACAAAATGGGGGTAAGTTAATAGTTAATCCTAGACTTGAACATGTTAAGATTGTAATGATTAGGGATACAACCTCTTGGGATTCAGTTCCACAGGACAGTGGTTTATGAAATTATTATGATAAACAAAATGGGGGTAAGGTAATAGTTAATCCTAGACGTGAACATGTTAAGGTTGTAATGATTAGGGATGCAACCTCTTGGGATTCAGTTCCACAGGACAGTGGTTTATGACATGATTATGAGAAACAAAATGGGGGTAAGGTAATAGTTAATCCTAGACGTGAACATGTTAAGATTGTAATGATTAGGGATACAACCTCTTGGGATTCAGTTCCACAGGACAGTGGTTTATGAAATGGTTATGAGAAACAAAATGGGGGTAAGGTAATAGTTAATCCTAGACGTGAACATGTTAAGATTGTAATGATTAGGGATACAACCTCTTGGGATTCAGTTCCACAGGACAGTGGTTTATGAAATGATTATGAGAAACAAAATGGGGGTAAGGTAATAATTAATCCTAGACGTGAACATGTTAAGATTGTAATGATTAGGGATGCAACCTCTTGAGATTCAGTTCCACAGGACAGTGGTTTATGAAATGATTATGAGAAACAAAATGGGGGTAAGGTAATAGTTAATCCTAGACGTGAACATGTTAGGATTGTAATGATTAGGGATGCAACCTTTTGGGATTCATTTCCACAGGACAATGGTTTATGAAATGATTATGAGAAAAAAAATGAGGGTAAGGTAATAGTTAATCCTAGACATGAACATGTTAAGATTGTAATGATTAGGGATACAACCTCTTGGGATTCAGTTCCACAGGACAGTGGTTTATGAAATGATTATGAGAAACAAAATGGGCATTAGGTAATAGTTAATCCTAGACGTGAACATGTTAAGATTGTAATGATTAGGGATACAACCTCTTGGGATTCAGTTCCACAGGACAGTGGTTTATGAAATGATTATGAGAAACAAAATGGGCATTAGGTAATAGTTAATCCTAGATGTGAACATGTTAAGATTGTAATGATTAGGGATACAACCTCTTGGGATTCAGTTCCACAGGACAGTGGTTTATGGAAATAAGTTGCTCAAGTGGAACTTAAATCTCACCAATGGAATACAAAAGGAATGACGGTGGCTCACTACAATGTGCCTGGAGTGGTGGGTCTTAGGTATGAAGGTTAGAACTGATGGAACTAAGGAATGAAGCAGTACTCCATTTTTGGCCATATCTGGCTCTTGTAAAGGTAACAGCAGTAAAGGTCAGGATCAACAATGTAATCGGTCCAGTATTTTCACGGCTTCTGCTCTGACGAGCTTCATTCCATAGTGCCCCGCCCTCATGACTGTACCCGTGTAACTAGATTGGCAACTAGGTCCCACACTTTTACCAGCAAAATATTCAAATGTAACCGCCACTTCTTCTTTGCTGTTTTCTTCACTCACACTTCCAGCCTTAAATTCTCTTCCTCATGCCTGCTTCCCTGACAGCACCAATCTTCAAAATTTTAAGTGCAACATATATTTCCACCTTCTATCTCCTTGACTCCCTCCTCTGTCTTACCCTTTCTTCAACATGCCCTGTTCCATTGTTTTTGTTTTTTTTGTCTCCCCCTTTACTGTACCCCCCCTGTGCACCAGTTACATTTCTGCCTTAGTTGGGGTGAAACGATTATAGAATAACAAAATTTAAATGGCAAGAATTTTATTTTCAGAATAATAATTGTTTAGTGATACAAGTATTACTAATTAACACAAAGCTAGTGTAGAAGAGGTGGACCTATACGCTTCCCAAGAATATTTTATTGCGCCTTCTCGAACAAAGGTTTTCCACTAAAATGAAATGGAAAGATTATGTTGAATCAACTACTAGGTCTGCTGCTAGAAAACTTGGTTTACTGTGTCGTGCTAGACAATTTTTCTAGCCAGTATCAATCATACATATTTATAAAGTCTACTATTCGTCCTTGATGTGAATATTTCTGCCATATTTGGTTTGGTGCTCCTGTTATATATTTAGATATTCTTCAAATGGGCGTTGCGGTGGCGTAGTGATTACAACTTGCAACTTGCAACTCTCCTGTGATTTATGTAGAGTACCGTGTTGTATGACAGTTTCTTTTTAATCGTTCCACCCCGAGTAAGGCATTCCACTGCTACTATTGCGCAGGGGGCTACATAGGGTCAGGGAAGTGATGGGAAAAGGATGGCTAGATATAGGAAATGTCAGAAGGAGGGTGATAGACGGGTAAGGATACCGAGAATGATGGTTGGTTAGATGGTGAGAGTGTTTGAGAGAATAGATGCAAGTTAGTGTGTTAGGAGGTGTCTATTGACCTTACATTTAAACTCCTGGAGATTGTAGCTGTCGGGGAAGCAGGCATGTGGAAGGGAATTCCACAGGCGGGAAGTGCGAGAAAAGAAGCTGTTGGAGTAGAAATTACAGTTACATCTTATTTGTTTCACTGTAAAAGGATGGGACCTAGTTGCTAATCTAGTATCTCATGTAAATTCGTACCTAGGCGGCACCAATGACCTAAGTTCATCGGAGCAGAAGCCGTGAAAGTACTTATAGAAGAGGCACAGGGAAGCCAGGTCACGCCTGTGAGAGTGTGGTTTCAGCCGGTCCGCCAAGTCAGGATCGGTCACGTTATAGATTATCCGTTGTATTTTGTCAATAAGCCCGAGGAGATTAGCAGGGGCACCCATCAGATGTGGCAGCAGTATTCAATACACGGGCGAATGGTAGATGTATATATGGGCAGGATAGATTTCCGGGCCCTGCACAGAGAACCGACCTTCATACCAGCGGACTTAGCAATGGATTCGATATAGTCATTACATTTGAGGTCCGCCGAGAGCGTAAGGCCAAGGAGGCGTAGAGTTTTACTCTCAGGGAGGCAAGCCTGTTCCATGCTAATGGGAGGTAGGCGCGATTGTCTATGATGGGTAATTGTTAGCAGCTTCGTTTTGGAAGTATTGAAATTCACGAGCTACTTCCTACCCCAGTCCACCACGGATTGGAGGTCCTTTTCAAGCTCGGCAGCGAGCTTCGCTTTGTCACTCGCACCAGGTTTTTGATCGAGGCGAGAGTAAATTGTGGTGTCATCGGCGTACATGCCTACTTCGGATCTAATGGCATATGGGAGATCATTAATGTAGATCAGAAAGAACATGGGACCTAGGATAGAGCCTTGAGGGACACCAGCGTTCGTATGGCAGTTTTGGGAGGCATGTCCGTTTAATACGACCATGGATGATATTTGTCAGCGTGTCTATTTGGCCATTCTCAATGACTGCCGGAATGTTTTCGGTCGTCTATATTTCCACCCCCCGGGTCAATATTTTATCACTTGTAGAATAGTTCTTTCAGCGATGGCACCATCGACATAAACAGCACACTTCTGTTTTGCGATTGCACAGCGTTGATTTTTCCGAAAAAAAAAAACGAGCATAAGATGTTGAAAATGCATCTCATTTTAAGATACATACAGTTAGCTTTCATAATCCATGCCCGAATCATCTGGAAAGTCGTGTTGAGACGTTACCTTTCAGAATATGTACGTGTCTCGTAAATTTGATAGACTTCTGAAATAATATTAATGTTCACGTCCCACCTACAGAATGACGATACTGCATTTCCAGTTATTGATCTCCCCGTTTCTAATGAGTCTAAGTTTTACACTGCTCGACACAGGGACTGTATTCTCAATTATTATGCAACAAATACTATAGACCAACGCTCTAGTCAACTTGAGTGTCTTCATGTTTGAATAGACGGAAGATATTCTGCTCTAATACGGCCTTAACTCGAAGGAGACTAACCGTGTCAATTTTCTGCTCTTTTTCCGAGATCATTCTACTGTCGCTTACAAGGTATATTTGCAGGGGAGCTGTTATTTCATAGGGCAAACATGATTCTAAACGTTTCCTGTAGGCATGTACTTGTATCGCCACTTATGATTTTTTGCACCCGACAGTAAGCATCAAATGATCCATTTATTCAGACGGTTTGAGAGCAATAACAATAAAGATATTCAGACAGTCAGTTAAGTGCCATACGTGATACACGCCTGGGCAATTATGTCTCGAAAGAGACATGACTGACGGGGCAGAAGATTATCCTGCAGTTGGTTGCCATTACTTTCTGCGGTAGACATACCGGCAGATAAACAGACACACACACAAACATCTTGCCCTATATATATATATATATATATATATATATATATTACCGATTTTCTGCACTATTGTAAGAACTGCAACCTTAAGACTTCTGAAAATCGTTTCTTATCTCTTTGTCTATGAGTGTATTTTTTTTTATCATTTCACCCCAAGCAAGGCTTTCTACTGCCACTATTGCGCAGGGTGTTACATAGGGGAAGGTGGTGAGATAGAGTGGTTAGATATAGGAAATGCCAGAAGGAGGGTGACAGACAGGTAAGGGTGGAGATGGAAATAGTATTTGAGAGAATTGATGCGAGTTAGTGTGTTAGGAGGTGTCTATTGACCTTATATTTAAACTCCTGGAGATTGTAGCTGTCTAGTATGTGGAAGGGAATACCACAGGCGGGAAGTGCGAGAAAAGAAGCTGTTGGAGTAGAAATTGCGGTTACACTTTATCGGTTTCACTGTAAAAGGGTGGGACCTAGTTGCTAATCTAGTATCTCGTGCAAATTCGTATCTAGGGGGCACCAGTGATCTAAGTTCATCGGAGCAGAAGCCTGAAAGTATTTATAGAAGAGGCACAGAGAAGCCACGTCACGACGGTGTGAGAGTGATTGCAGGCGGTCTGCCAAGTCGGTATCGATCACAACAGATTCTCCGTGGTATTTTGTCAAGAACCCCGAGGAAAATAGCAGGGGCAACCGACCAGATGTGGCAGCAGTATTCAGTACACGGGCAGATGGTAGATTTATATACGTGCAGGATAGAACTTGCAGAAGTATGAGGTATATTTGCAGGAGAGCTGTTATTTTATAGGGTAAACATGATTCTAACCATTTCCTGTAGGTATGTGCTTGGATCGCCACTTATGATTTTTTGCACCGTTCAGTAAGCATCAAATGATCCATTTATTCAGATGGTTTGAGAGCAACAACAATGGAGACATTCAGTCAGTCAGTTAAGGGCTATACGTGATACACGCTTGGGCGATCATGTCCTGAAAGAGACATGACTGACTGGGCAGAAGATTATCCTGCATTAGGTTGCAATTACTTTCCGCAGTAGACTGGTTGCCAGCCAAGGCTATAGAACCCAATCTGTCCTATTATTTAACCCATAACAGGAAGGAAGAGACGGATTAATACCTTTCCTAAGGGTATTCAACCGTAAGTGAATGCAAGGAATTCAGCTGGAATTTGAACTCGGCTCTCCGATTTCTCGTTCCAAGCCGATATTCACTGCACCAACACCGCACATCCAATAAAAACATTAATCCGATTTTAATGTAATTAACGTAAGCATTGTTGGTTTATTTTTTACTATACCTTGCTTAGTGATAGGTAAATATTGGTTGTTTATTTTTGTGTCTGTAAGCATTTACTTGATTCCGAAATAAATATATTAACAACTAGCAATATAGGCCGGCGTTGCTCGGGTGTAATGAAAGCTTTAAAACTAATACATGATCCTGGAGCTCAGACACTTTGGACGTTGGCACGAAAGACGAAAAAGCAATAGTTGTTTCCAGTTAAAGCTAAACCGTAGATTGAAAGAAAAATGAATGGATGTAAGTCAAATTTTGATTTCCTGGTATCGATATCAAATAAGCGTTTTTCGTCGTAAACTGAATTTTGAAGGCTAAATAAGTCGTCTGGAGAAATGTTATCATGGCTGAGACTAAGAACTACAATTATACCTACTTAGAGCCAAACCTGAAGCTAAAAACTAAAATAAAAGGGCTGAAAGAATTACAGACATACAGGCAGATAAACAGACACACGCACAAACATCTAGCCTTATATATATATATATATATATATATATATATTATCGATTTTCTGCACCATTGTAAGAACTGCAACCTTGAAACTTCTGAATATCGCTTCTTATGTCTTTGTCTATGAGTGTATGAAATTTGATTAAAATCGGATCACTCCTTCTATAACCCGATTTTTTCGATTATGGAATTTCGATATTTATCGGGGGTACCTCGACACAAAACCTACTAAGAACACTCGCAGACGCTTATAGTACAACTGTGTAAATCTTCAAGAAAATCGTTTCAGCCGTTTCGGAGTCTATAGATAACGGACACACACACACACAGATACACACACATATCCCGGTTCACACTCCACCCACGTCTATTGAACAGGTGAAGAGGCTCATCCCTTGTTCCCTGTTTAGGATGTGGTTTCCGGCTTTATCTTTTCCAATCTTTTCACTATTACGTAGCCCCCTGCACATCAGTGGCGTTACCGCCTTGCTCGGTGTGATACGATTAAAAAAAAATACGCACACACACACACACACACACACACACACACACACACACACACACACACACACACCACACACACAGACAAAGTTCTATTTATAAATAAGTTTAGATATTTATGTAAAAATAATAACTACTTCATTAATTTTATTCTCAACCTTGGACTAAAAAAAAAAAAAACGAAATTCATAATCAAAATTCTTTTTAGTTTAACTGCCACTGAAATTTTCCTGACATTTTGTGAGTACTGCGCGATAACTATAAACATATTTCGCGAAAACATATCCGCGTTTTAAGGTCAAGTTTCCCACCCACTTCTCGCTTTTTTCAAATGAAACAAACACACCAGAGAAATGTTTATGAATACAAACAACCATACTGAGAACTAAAAAAGAGTTTCTAGTTGCAGTATTCCAGAAAAGATTTTAAAAAGAAAACTCTGTGCAACAACCAAATCAAGTTAGATCCATTACAAGTTCAAAGAGAAAAATACATCTTCAAAAAGTGGCCATTGTCATGTCTCTCATCTGCTATACGCTGTCTAGCGTATCAAATATGACTTGATTTATGTGAACTGCACAACAGAAAAATTGAACAAAAGATTTAATGGTAGCAGATATGATATCCGACACAGCCATGTGACATCAACAGAGTATGCGAAACATGCTATCACAAACGACTGTAACTTCGGCAGACATATTAATATTCAGTCAGTCAGTTAAGTGCCGTACGTGATACACGCTTGGGTGATCATTTCTCGAAAGAGACATGACTGACTGGGCAGAAGATTATCCCGCATTAGGTTGCCATTGCTTTCTGCGGTAGATTGGTTGCCGACCAAGGCTATAGAACCCAATCTGTCCTGTTATTTAACCCATAACTGGAAGGAAGAGACGGATTAATACCTTTCCCAAGGCTATTTGCGCGTAAGTGAAGGCAATAAATTCAACTGGAATTCGAACTCGGCTCTCCAATTTCTCGTTCCGAGCCGATATCCAATGCACCACAACGCACATCCAATATTAATGTAAACATTCTAAAAAATATCCAGAATCCACCAACCTTCCAACACTTAAAATTCATGAAAATAGTTACTTATTTAAACTACTAACTTCTGACCCCAGGAATGAAAAATAACGGAAGAGTTCCATATATTTTGTACTAAAATATTTGAGTAACTGCTATTGTAGAGATGGTCGGTAATGCCGGGTACAAGGCCATTTCAGAAACATAGCCAACAATCTCCACAATTAAACATATCATCAGAATGTTGATTGGTTGATTGCAGGTTGGAAGAATAAAAGTGCTTTGATTGTAAAATAACTGTAAATTTATTAACTGAACAGAATAACAAATTTGTAAGAAGAAAATGTTCAAGTAGAAAATGTAAGTAGTTAATTAACTTGTAAGAGTTAAATTTTCAAAAGAAAATGTACGTAGTTAAAGCTTGTAGTCATAAGTAGAAGAATTTGTGAATGTAGAAAGTTTGTGTTCCTTTCCTTTTTTATGGCCGACGAGAAAGTGAAAAGGAAGCTGAAGCAATAAACGAAATTGTACTTATCGGACGTTAATGTTTTTAATTGTTGTTGTTGTTGTTATTGTTGTTGTCATCGTCTTACTTGTTGACTGCAATAATGTATAGGATGGAGAAGAAGAGGGAAATTAAATTAGCACGAGTGAAGAAGAAGAACAAATGTGTTATGGGACTTTACGTCCGAGTAAGGCTTGAATTTCTTTTGTTATATTTTAGCCTGTCATCTATCTTCTCCTATCTAACTGTCTTTGGCCGCTCAAGAGACGTAAATGGATAGTGAAATCCAGTGACGTGATCGGCTTGAACCGCGTACCCATTGTTTTAGGCGTTAAAAAATTTGACCGGGGTCATAGTTCAATTTGCTATTGCCCACCCGATCAGAATCTAGAATCTTAATTTTCACACCGACTTGGGAAATTTGCCTCGGTCTGGTTTTTTTTTTTCAAAATGTTGTCAGTCATTCTGATCCGATGTTGCGGGTGGGCAATTTTACTTTTTTGCATTTCAGTTAATTGTTGGATTATATAGGATTTGAATCCGATATTATGACTAACAATTCAACTAAGAGAAAATGTCAAGATAAGCATATGATCCCCATTATACTACTCACGTTTCTGTTGCATTACAGTTTTACGTTTGTGTTTGTCATTACCAGATCACACATTTATTCAAAACAACCTACATTTGTAAAAACACTTGTATTTTTCAAAATATTTTAATATTTATATCTCAATGTAATTTTTAAACATTATTTAAGACAGAAGTGATGTCGGGTTATTGTTAAACATTTTTAAAAACTATCTTTTCTTTCCCTTTCCTTAAATTGCGTGCGTCTCTTAGAGTTGAAACAACAACAACAACAACAACAACAACAACAACAATAATAATAATAATAATAATAATAATAATAATAATAATATGTTTTCTTATTATTCATATTTCCCTTAGCTATCGATATTTTGTGATAATTTTTTAAACTATTATAATTTACTTAAAAACAAAAAACAAAACAAAACAGCAGGAAAATAAATTAAATACGATGAAAAACAATTTCTACGATATTCTTTTATAGAAAGAATAGGTATTTATTGATATATTTAATTTTTTATTTATTTATTGACTTTATTTACTTATTTAATTCGTTTTATTTTGATAATCCTATTTTCGACGAACGACTTTAATGAAAAAATAACTGAATATATTGTGGACGAACAAATTATTATTTTTATTTTAAATTTCACAGAACTAATAAACTTAAACGCATGTCAACTTTTTCATTTCCATTAATTTTTTGTTGTTGTTGTTACAAGGACAAGTGATAGTAGCAACAATCTTTTTTAACAAAATACTCTAGTGTAGTGATGTTTTGTTTTGTTGAGCGGTTGCTATGCCCAAGTTATTTTTTTAAACCAGCGTCTTTCTCTTTGAATTCCAAACGCGTCTATGTCAGCTGTCGCTTGACAACCCATTTAGGAGAAGGAAAACTCCGAACAACAACCCGCAACTCAAGGTGTTAATCGTGCCGAGGAGTGAATGGCTACTGCGTTATGAGGTCAGAAACGACCTCCTACAGGCTTCAGGGACCCTGTTTGTAAAAGACCGTTACCCAAAGTGCCGGGCAACTTTGGGTGGACTTTTGGACCCGTGCGTCACTCGTGGGAAAAATATGAGAAATGCAAATAGAAATAAAACGTCCAGTATGGCTCTTCCAGTGGATAAACAGGGAGCCTGTCCTTCAGGAGGGAACCTACCTGAGGTCGAAAAATCTGCCATAGGAACAAACTCCTACAAAAAGAATGAATCTTCAGGTCCCCACAACCAGGATAATCCTAATGATGGCCCTGAAAATTCGCCAGCTAGATCTATAACCGTATATTTAAAGCAAGAAAAAATAAAATGGTCTCGTGAGGAGTACAAAGTCGTTATAACTGCATTTCATGAAGCGTTACTTAAACCTCAAACAAACATGACTCGCAAAACATATGACATCTGGCGTGAAAATGTTGGTCAAGCAAATAGAAAGTATATTGACGAAAATAAATTAGCCAATCTACGAAGATACATCATGCAAAATAACCGACTGACAGAGGCTGAAATTACTGAGATAAAAAGAATTTTAGCCAGAATAGACGAATCAACAAAATATGAAAGGGAACCGGAATGAGAAATAAAAAGTAATAACATCAAACAAGCCACAGGTCATAATGTAGAAACCGTGATACACACAAATCACTGTGAAGATAATGCTGTAAGTTTCAAAGTGCTGGAAAGGTGTGATCTGAGTCAGTTACAAGACGACAATAAAACGAATTCAGAACACATTGAACAGAATTATTTTACGGAAAACAAGAACAGTATACAAGAAGCCAAGGAAGAAATCAAGAACCATATAAGTCAAATACAAAATATTGCAATGGCGGAAAGAGAACAGATCCCAAAATTACAACCAACAAAGCATAACCTCGAAACTATTAAGCTCTACAATGCAGCACTCAAATTAATTGTGCATGAAGAAGACACTCATATAAATCTCAATGAAGCAATATATGCATCAGCAATAGCAGCAACTAAAAAAATGAACATCAAATTAAAAACAAGGCAGTCTCACAGACATGAAGATCCAACTTGGAAAAGAAAAATAGAAAAAGAAATCGAGCAACTTAGAAGTGAACTATCAGTACTGGATGAACTGACAAGAGGAATAAATGTAAGAACTAGAAAAAGCAGAAGAGGCGAAAGAAAATACAACATTAGAAATGAAAAGGAAGTCCTATCGACTAAGGAAAAAATAAAGCAAACAATACAACTGAAGGCTCAAGGAATAAGACGCTCTGAGAAAAGATCAAGATTCTACAGACAAAACAAGATTTTTCAAACCGATCCAAAGAAATTTTACAGGGAAATAGGTAAAAAAAGAATTAAAGAGACAGTCAACCCCAAAATGGAAGAAATTATACAGTTCTGGGAAAAAATATGCGCTTCGCCTAAAGAACATAGCAAAGAAGTAGATTGGAATGCACAAGAGATAGAACGAATAAAAAATAAACCAGAACAGACATACAGGATGTTAAATTTGCACTAAAAACAGCACACAATTGGAAATGTCAAGGTATAGATTAAATTCCTAACTTTTGGCTATATTATTTAAATACAGCACATAAAATCTAACCAAAGAACTTCAAGAAATGGTTGACGATCCCACTAAAATTCCTGCATGGATGACCAAAGGATTTATATTTCTTCTACCCAAGAATAGTGAGACAAACAACCCGAAAAACTACAGACCAATTACATGCCTTCCGATAACATATAAACTATTAACATCTATTTTAACAAAACAGACATATTTATTCTTGGAAAATAATGATATATTACCGCTTAAACAAAATGATGCAAACGTGGCAGTTACGGATGTAAAGACCAATTGCTTATTAAGAGAATGATCCTGGAAAACTGCTACAGAACTAAAAAATCTTAGTACTGCCTGGATAGATTATCGTAAGGCATTCAATAGTGTGCCACATTCCTGGATTTTAAAGATTTTAAATATATACAAGATATCACCCGTCATCATCAATTTCATTAAACAGTGCATGTCGATATGGAAAACAACCCTTTACCTCAATCATATAAATGGAACCTATAAGTCTGATGAAATAAACATCAAAAGAGGTATATTTCAAGGTGATTCATTTTTTTAATTTTTTAATCATATCACCCCGAGCAAGGCTGTAACGCCACTGATGTGCAGGGGGCTATGTAAGAGTGAAAAGATTGGAAAAGAGAAAGCCGGAAACCACATCCTAAACAGGGAACAAGGGATGAGCAGCTTTACCTGTTCAATAGACGTGGGTGGAGTGTGAACCAGGCGACAGTTTAGTCTATCTACTCCAATTGTCTCCCTTACTATTCTGCATATCATTAATAGCACTAACCAGTCAACTTAATAAGACAGAATGTGGTTATAAAATAGGCCAAAAGAAAATAAGTCATCTATTTTCATGGATGACTTGAAGTTGTATGCTAAGAATGATGATGAGCTGGAAGGTCTTCTGCAAACTGTAAAATGCTTCAGCGAAGATATTAGAATGAAATTCAATTTGAATAAATGTGCTAAAGCTACAGTTTTACGTGGATCACTACAAGAAACATGTTTGCCGTAACAATAAAAGAATTAAAGCCAGAAGCTTATAAATACCTAGGTGTAAACGAGAGTGAAAGAATTCACCATAAAAAATGAAAGAAATAGTGCGTAAAGAGTACTATAGAAGGCTACGAATGATATTAAAAACTGAATTGAATTCTCAGAACAGAATTATGGCCATCAATAACCTTGCAATCCCAGTTGTTCAATATAGTTTCAACATCTTAAACTGGACTCTAAACGACATCAGGCGAATGGATTCTAAAACAAGAAAGCTTCTTTCTAAGCATTAGATGCATCATCCTAAGGCTGATGTAGACCGTCTATACATACCCCGTAAAGAAAATGGAAGAGGTCTTATTCAGCTAGAATTGTTATACAAGACAAGACAACAACTATTGGCTTACTAACATACATAGAAACAACAAAGGACTGGATGGTACAATTAGTAAGGCAACATGAAGAAAGAAAGAAAGAAAGAATATTCAATAATAACAGAAAGCAGTAAATATAAACAATATTTACATTTAGTAGATTCTGTAGAAAAGCAAAACAGAAGCTAAGAACCAAATATTGCGGTAAAAAATATGAAAATGAAAGCCAAAGATAAAACTCTTGAACAGATGAAACAACGTTGGCAAGACAAACCTCTGCATGGCCAATATCCAGAACGTGCCAATAAATCCTATGTTGATAAAGTTAATACTCATCGATGGTTACGTGCACCTGGATTAAAGTCCGAGGCTGAAGGCTTTATTTTTGCAGCGCAGGACCAAAGTCGTTTCACTAGAAACATTCAGGCAAATATTATACATAATAATATGGATCCAAAATGCAGGTTTTGTGATAAACACCAAGAAAAAATAGACCTTTAATCTCAGGCTGTTCTGTACTTGCCCCAAATGAATATAAAAATCGCCACGATAGAGGGGGGGGCAATATTTACATTGGACAATGTGCAAACAGTCTGGAAATTCTGTAAACAAACACTGGTATGAACATCACCCAGCATGGGTTACAGAAATAGAATGGAATTACACCATCTACACAGACAGAAAAATTGAAGCAAATAGGCCGGACATTATTGTTAAAAGCCAGAAAGAAAAAACTTGTTTATTAATTGATATGGCTTGTCCAGCGGATTGTAACATAGCAACCAAGGAATTTGAAAAACTGTCAAAATATAAAGACCTGGAAATTGAAATAGAAAAAATGTGGAAATTGAAAACAAACGTTGTGCCAGTGATAGTAGGTGCACTTGGAATGATAAAAAATGGAACAAAACAACACATTGAAAGAATTCCTGGAAACCCCAGCTTAAGAGATATACAAAAATGTGTCTTATTTAGTACAGCTCACACACTAAGGAGGACTTTGTCTATGTAACGCTAGGGACGATGGGGAAGATAGAAAAAACATGAAATGGAGCTATGACAATACGCCACGGCATGCCTTATATCTTCCCGCAGACTTGGTTGGTAGTGCGACCATAGCAGAAATCGAAATATGATGAAAAACGACATAATAACAAATTTGTAAGAATGTATAATATATATAATGTAAAATGTTTAATGTAAAATGTTATATATAATATTAAATGTAAAATGCTAGATATAATATAAAATGTTAGGGAGATATCAAAAACATGAAATAGAGCCATAACAACACACCACGACCTGTCTTAGGTCTTCCTGCAGATTAGTAGGTAGTGCAACCATAGCAGAAATAGAATTATAATAAGAAATGACATAATAACAATATCGTGGAACCTCTACTTAAAAAATTAGTTCCTTCTGGATGTCGTTTCAGAACATGAATATAACAGGAAGCTATTTTTCACTCTAGGTCAGTCAGTGCCATACGTGATACACCCTTTGGGCGATCATGTCTCAGAAGAGACATGATGACTGGGCAGAAGATTATCCTGCAGTAACTTGCCATTTCTTTCTGCGTTGATTGGTAGCCAGCCAAGGCTATAGAACTCAATCTGTTCTGTTATTTAACTTATAAATGGAAGAAAGAGACGGATTAATACCTTTCCCAAAGGTATTTGCGCGTAAGTGAATGCAAGGAATGCAAATGCTATTTTTTTCTGTGGTAGATTGGTAGCCAGTCAAGGCTACAGAACTCAATCTGTCCTGTTATTTAACCCATAACTGGAAGGAAGAGATAGATTAATACCTTTCTCAAAGATATTTTCGCTTAAGTGAATGCATGGCATTCAACTGGAATTAGAACTCGGCTCCCCGATTTCTCGTTCCGAGCTGATATTCACTCCACCACAACGAATATCCTACTCTAGGTTTGGAAACTGGGGAAAATGTGTATACTATAGAAACCAAAGGAAATAATAAGACTAGTACCAATAATGATGATAATATCGAGATGTAGGCTAATTACTGCGCCTCATTTCTCCTTCAAAGTCTGCTGCTTTGTAGAAAAGACACCCGTGAATAAGCTTTCCCGACCTCACCAAATCGAAACTTTTCAAACCTGTGGTGAAGCGTTGTCTGTTCTACTTATGTTTTATAATCTGCCTGCCTGACACTTTTTACTAGCATGGGTCATCATCTCTCAGTCGCGTGTCTGTTCTCGGGCAGAGTGCTACTGGTTTGTATCTTTGTTCGAAGACAGACATGCACATAAGAAAAATTATACTGTAAGGTACCAGGTCCTGGGAAACAGTGTCCCGAGGCTGTATCACCTTATTGCGCCAAAGGTGTGGATCATTGACGCTACCGAAAGCAGCGGAACCAACGTCTGCCGCAATGTTTAACCCTTGTCCATGCCCACGCGTTCGGGCTTCCCACCCTAAAGCTTTACCTTGTGTCGCATCTTGCTCTACCCGGGGAACTGTTAAATATCCCTGATCTACAATTCGTCCCTACATACAAATTTATCCTTTGCCCTTTGCTCTTTGGTGGTGTTTTAGTTTTATCTTCGGTAAACGCCGTTACGTAACAGGCCTTACGAAACATTTCATAGACCCTAATATTTAACTGGCTGTAAGAATATTGCATTTGTCGGAATGACTTCTAAATCGATTTACGTTTGTTTTATATTTAATTGTATTATTTATAAAAGAGATAAAAACGTAAAGTGAAAATACGAGTCATTCATCGCGTTGCATCTGAAAATTTTCTTCAGTGCGACTTCCGTAGATAATGACGTGATCTTTTGAAATAATCTCTTTCTGATAGGTTTTCCGACTGAAATCGGATTACTTATTATGGAGAAGCAAATTGGACGCAGTAAATGATATTAGATGTCTACCCTGCCGAGAGCAAAGTCTTTTAATCTGGTTAAATTAGAATGGAAATAAATACGGCACAAGGCCATGAATGTAGAATAACGACTGAGGAATACAATTAATTGCCTGTGGAATCGTTGCCCGTTTTGTTTGATTCCTCATTTTTTACGACATATCAACCCTTTACAGGGTGTATAAGCCATAAAATATTTTTTGATTGCAAGAATCTTCACTTTTTTTTTTTAGATGATACAAGCATTCCAGTGTATTTACACTACTTACATGAGGGGTCGGCAAATCATTCGAGCACGCATTCCTCTTATAATGCTCTTATAATGAGCATTCCTCTTATAATGACGGATCGCGGGCCGGATCCTCTTATAATGACGGATCGCGGGCCGGATCCTCTTATAATGACGGATCGCGGGCCGGATCCTCTTATAATGACGGATCGCGAGCCGGATCCTCTTATAATGACGGATCGCGGGCCGGATCCTCTTATAATGACGGATCGCGAGCCGGATCCTCTTATAATGACGGATCGCGGGCCGGATCCTCTTATAATGACGGATCGCGGGCCGGACGAACGCCATTAATGAAAAATTAAGGACAATTCCATATACATAACTCTGTCAACTTACATATTTAAAACTATAATGAAAATAAACATTGAAAAATCAGAAAAACAAAAGAAAATCTAAAATTAAAAAACACCTTACAAAAATTACTTTTCCTCAAGGAACATCAAAGTACTTCAAAGTGAAAAGAATCACCCAAAGTGAAATGGATGAAATTATGACGTGTAGGTTTGAAAGTGTTATTGAAAATTGTACCACAAGCAAACCACACACACAGATCAAACGAAAACGAAACACATATATTCATACATACGAGTACAAATATTTGCAAACATATACATTTACGTATGATAAGGGATAAGAACATGGCCCAGTGAAAGATTCCAGCAACTTACATTGGGTAGGTAGCAGGGGTAAGCGATGGCGGGGGTCGTTGTTGGAGGAATTAAATAGAAAGCCGACTGAGACAACATTGTCTCTTTGTAGGTGTCCTCGCCTAATGTCTGTCGCCGGTCGGTCGGTCGGTCTGTCAAATCGGCTCTCAGTTTTTGTTTTATGTTTATTTTTTATTTTTGACGCAGAAATGGAGGTGATTGGGTTTTGATCGTGTTTTTGCGGTCATAAAATTCAAATTCGTTTGGGTGGATCAGAGGAAGATAACAGCATGCCTTTTGTTAAATCCAAAAGCCTAGTCTCTTATGTTAAAAATTGAGTCATTGGTAATCAGGCTCGGGGGCTAGTCGAAATGCCTTCGGGGGCCGGATCCGGCCAGTAGGACGTAGGTTGCCGACCCTTGATTTACACTGTTCGGATGTGTGTTGTGGTGCAATGGATATCGGCCCGCTGATGTTTCTGCGCTTTTCTTAACGGCTTCACCGACGCTTCTAATTGCAATCTGCTTCTAGTAAACCTAAAGAGTGATTCCTTTTTCTCTGATTTTATTTATGGCTCCCATATGATATTTACTTCTCACCTGAGCCTACTAAGGACGTTATATGAACTATTCATTATTTTTAATGTTTTGTAGCGGATGAGGAAATTAATTAAAATCAACCTTCTTTTTTAGTTTTATACAAATTCACAATGACGTGTGAAATCCTGGTTTTCCCAAATAGTAAAAGCATTGACCATGTGCTTAACGAAAAAGTCGAAACCAGATTTCGCAAGTAGATGTTAAAATGCTTTTTGACGATTGGGAGCGACTTGCAAGATCAAAAAGGACTTCTCGAGTAAGTGCGAAAAATCTAGATTACAATCAAAGGACTTCATCAGTGTCAGTCAGACAGAAAGAGATGGGAGCCGCGAGACGAAACAACTAAAAATGTGACCTCAACTTCAAGCGACTCGCACATTGTCCATTTCGCTTTCTTTTTATATCTTGCAACAATTACTACTACGACAATTTCTTCAACTCTCGATGCCCTTAACTCAACTTTATCATTGAACACGAACTCTACTCATCTCTTTGGAATAATTGAGGATTAACTTCTACAACTTGTGTTATTCTTTCCTTATAATAAATTTCTATTTTAACATGAAAAATGTATATTTTATTCTTACACTATTCCACAGATTCCACACACTCCACCCTGCCGACAACCAACCTCCCGATAATTCTCCTGATGATAATTCTGCATAAATCCTGTAAGTTGTGGAGACTTCGGTTAAGTTTGACACAAGGCTGAATCACAGAAACATTAACCAACTCCCTACGCTACATTTTTATTCTCTTCATATCGTGTTCGACTCATACGCGAATCATATAACAGATTAATGATTTCTTGATCAAAAATCGAGAATATGTATTTTATACACGATATACTGATAAATAAACCTTCTTATATATATGAAAAAAATATTTTTTGCTGAAACTTCTTCTCAGGCGTTTCGCTACCCACGCATTGCATTTAGATAAAAACAAATCGATTTGTGAAAAAGATCAAGGCATTACACTGCATCGGTGGCGTAAAACTGAGACATTACATATTAATAACAATTTATTTATTTTTCTATTTGATATATATATATATATATATATATATATGTCAGTGTATTTAATATTTTTCCTATTATTATATATTAAAAAATATTATCTTACGTCTATAAAACGACTATATATATATAACCGTACTGATGAGCTGTGATACAGCAAAACAGATCTGTCTGCGGATGACTGTATATATATATATATATATATATATATATATATATATATAACATCAAGGAATAAGCAGAATTTAGATGACATTCTAAACACTAAAAACTAAAACAACCAGACGGTTTCTTCCTAGATCTTCTCAGGTTTAATTTCTGGGAATTTTATTAATCGAAAATAACAAAATTCTTATGAGAGGGGGTGAGAAAAAATATGAATAGAACTAGAGTCTAAACACATTCAAACATCACAAGAAATCTCTCTGCTTACAGAGAGAAGGCTTGCGAGATTTGATGTAAATGGACTCTAGAACTTTTAGATGACACAAGGAGTGTGATTTGGATAATATTGAAAAACAGTCGGCACTCAATCCAGCCAAACATTCCCTGCTAGTTATAGCATGTTGGGCTATAGATGACCCGGATATATTTACTAGATGACTTTTACTAGTGAACGGATTTAAAATCGTGAGGTCGGGGTAAATGGTGTTTAATTCTAAAATCCAAACGCTGACATGTTCTACCTATGTAGTAGCAACCGCAACTACATAATCGTAATGGCAACTACGTTAGATAGATAGATAGATAGATAGATAGATAGATAGATAGATAGATAGATAGATAGATAATGTATTTATTAATATATACATAACATTGTTATATTCCAGCGAATACTGTGTTTTTATACCAAAAACATATATGTTCGTGTACGTGTAATTTTATATTTATATATATATATATATATCCAAGTGAATAAGGAACGATGAAAATATTAACAACGTTCAAAATATTAACAGTGCTCAGTATAAAATAGGGCTAGGAATATATATCTAATAAAAATAAATGTTTAACAAAATCCCTGGTATATATGTGTTTGATTTCATCCATGGAGGATCTTAAGGATGCTAAAATTTATATCAGAAACACTATAAACATTTTTAAAAAGTGCTTTTACAATCACCTCTTATCCTTCAATAACAAGGACAAACTAAATATGACATCACTTTCTAAATACTTTTGGAAGTTAAAAAACGAAAATAAAACACCTAAACTTAAATGTAAATTCTCAAACGGGCCAGATCATCTAAGTCGGTAAAGGAACCATGTTTCCTTTGTGTTCAAGAAAAAATGGAAATCGTTAAATACATTAGGAACAACATATTACTAAACCAGAGGCATGAAACCACAGGAAACTGCAAACACATTAAAGAACTATCCTTGCAATTATGCTAAAATTACAAAAGCTAACGTTAGGATCTCTAGAAACGATAAACCTTTATAGTGCTAAAATTAGTACCACGATATTCACTTTTAACTGTATGATATTCCCCTTTATATATATATATATATATATATATATACTCTTATACTTAATTTTAACTTTATATATATATATATATATATATATATATATATATATATATATACTCTTATTTTTAATTTTATTTTTATTTCATACTAAAAATTGTGATCTAATTAAAGTTTTATATAAAAAAGAGATTTCCTAAATTTTAAATTAAGGTTAAATATAAAAATATATTAAATATAAAAACTAAATTTAAATACAAAAATATTTTAGCCGTATACTTCATTAAAACAGATGAGTCAGTTAAGTGCCATACGTGATACACACTTGGGCGATCATGCCTCGAAAGAGACATGACTGACTTGGCAGAAGATTATCCCGCAGTAGGCTGCCATTGCTTTCTGTGGTAGACTGGTTGCCGACCAAGGCTATAGAACCAAATCTGTCCTGTTATTTAACCCATAACTTGAAGGAATAGACGGATTAATACCTTTCCCAAGGGTATTTGCGAGTAAGTGAATGCAATGAATTCGGCTGGAATTCGAACTCGGCTCTCCGATTTCTCGTTCCAAGCCGATATCCAACGCACCACAACGCACATAAGATATGTTTACCAAATAGCAATTCCTATTCCTTTTTAGACCATCCCATCTTCTCTCTCTCACCCCATAGACATTTCATTATTTCTTTTCGATTTTTTTCTTTTTCCCCTTTATTTTCTCTTTTTTTCTCTTTGTTAAACCCAAAGAACTTTCTATTAAGGCTGTAAGGGACCATACCTTATCTTATACGGTTAAATCTGTCTATAAAATTTCCAACATGTCCGTTAATCACCACTCTTCTCTTCCCCTCTCTTCCTTTTGTTCTAATTCTAACTTACAACTTACAACTCTGATTTTCTATTTTCTACCCCACTTACCTCTCACACATAATTTGCCAATATAAGGAAAATAATTTTCCATCTACATTCACAATACCTGATGTCCTTTCAATGTCGAAACAAAATGTCCACTTTGTAGTTTTGAGTTTGAGTTTTGTTTAACGGCATATCAACCTCTGTGGGTTATTTAATGCCAAAAAGGTGGGGTTTTAAGGTATTTGTTTTTTAAATTGATTTATCCAGATTTTGATGAAAAATTTTATTTTAGGAATTAAAGATGTATTCTAGTTTTGCATTCAAAAATGTCTTGCTGGTAATAATTAAGTATTATAGCAATTTTTTTAAATGCAGGATGCAGTTTACCGTCATAACCAGGACCAATTTGTAGTAGATGATAATTTTTACATGCTCTAATCTATAATTGATAATATATATATATATATATATATATATAATCATCCGCAGACAGATATGTTTCGCTGTATTGCAGCTCATCAGTACGGCTTAGACTTCGGTCGCTTCCTAGCCCAGGATTGAAAACCGGCCGAATTGGCGTCAGTCGGCTATTGTACCCCTAGGCCACGAGCGTCCAATATATATATATATATATGAGAAAATTTCCAAAATTCAAATGTGCCGGGTGTACATTTCGACATAGGATCTCTAATAGAGACTCTACGTCAAATCAGCGACATTGGCTCTGTAATATACTGAGCTCTCTACCTGCATCACTTTTTAATGTTGGTTAGGATCAGGTTCTTGGAATTTACCTTCCTACTCTTCCACTTCGGATTAAAGTGAAAACAGTATATATTATGGACTCTCCCATCGATTTCGATGTATGAGGGTCTAACCTTAGTTAGACATTCACACAGAGATTTGTTTATAGTGGTGAAGGCATTGTGTAGTACCATCCACACTTTTTAGAACTGCTGATAACAAACAATCGGTGCAGAAATCTGCCACAGATCGCAAAAACAGCAGACCTCAATTATTTAACCCATAATTGGAGGGAACGGACGGATTAATACCTTTCCCAAGGGTACTAGTGCACAAGTGAATGCAGTGTGCTGGACTGGAATTGGAACTCGGCTCACCGATTTCCCCCTCCAAACGTTGCTTCTCTTCGGTGATCGAGCGGGAACCGGTGTATTCAACGTGACATGACCGTGTTATATATATATATATATATATATATATATATATATATATATATATATATATAAGGTTGTTTTTTTTACAGTGGTTTCACTGATAAAATGCATTTTGGCAAGCAGGGCTTTTTTTATCGTAAAGTGCTCGATATTAGGGTGGAGATAAAGCGTTGATAAGTACAAAGTGTTTGCCACTTTAACTCAGCAGATTCATGTCGTCTTCGGAGTTTCGTGTGGACACTGTAATCATGCACTCACTCGTCAGGGCTATTTACCGTGACGTGTGAGAACATCATAACGATATAGAAATGCCGATAAAAATAACGTTCACGTTATTAAATGCCGATGAAGATCTCGTTCTGAACTTTCACGAAGTTTACAAAGAAAAATGCGTATCCTACACGTATTAGTTGAAATATTTAGCGGAATACAAGGACAATGACCGAACTGTAATCAATTAGGCTTTAGATGTTGGCGCTGCAGAAGCAACAAGAAGATCTACATATACAACAACAAGAAATCTAACATTCAAATACATAAACAGCAAATGATTTTCGAATTGTTGTTTAAGAAAACCTAACGGCATTTTACTCCACAATTTGTCCCTCGCCCAGGAAAGAACGACATAAGCAACAGGTGTATCTGGACCGTTACCCTGCGACTGTGCGCATCAAAGACAAAATTACCATCGGAACATGGAACGTCAGGACACTCAAATGTGGACAACTAGAGAATGTCAAGCAGGAAATGAACAGACTGAATATCAACATCCTAGGCATATGTGAAACAAGATGGCCTAATAACGGAGATTTCAGTAGCGACGCCCACAGGATAATATATGCAGGAGGTAAAAAAAATGAAAAAGGGGTCGATTTAATACTAAACAAACAAGTGAAGAGATGTGTACTTGGATACTGGCAACTATCAGAGAGAGTTCTCTTGGTTAAACTGTTGGGAAGGCCCTTCAATATAGCTATTATAGTAGTTTATACGCCGACAACAAGTTCGGAGGACGAAACAGAATCTTTCTATTCAATACTTGACAATGCCAAGGCTCAGTGCAAAAGCCAAGAAATTAGGATTATAATTGGGGACTTAAATGCCAAGGTAGATAAAGATAGAGAAGGGGATACGAACGGCAACTTCAGACTAGGAGAGCGCAACGAATGAGGAGAAAAATGAATCCAATGGTGCTCAGCCAATGACCAGGTTATTACTAACACCTGGTTCTAAGAAGAAGTAGAGTATTGCTCACTTGAAGTTTAGCATCAGCCATGCTGATGGTAGCTGGAAAAAGTTGTCCGTGGTGATTAAATTAAAGTAGTTTAGTTTTGGCGGTGTTAAAATTTACAAGCCATTTCTTGATCTAGTTAACCATTGATTGAAGGTCCTTTTACTAGGTTTATTTTGTTGGGTCTGTTGGACTTGCTACTAAGACAGCAACTGTGGACAACTAGAGAATGTCAAGCAGGAAATGAACAGACTGAATATCAACATCCTAGGCATATGTGAAACAAGATGGCCTAATAACGGAGATTTCAGTAGCGACACCCACAGGATAATATATGCAGGAGGTAAAAAAAAACGAAAAATTCTAGCATTCAGTTACAAAAACAGCAAATGATTTTCGAATTGTTGTTTAAGAAAACCTAACTCATTCACGCCAGACGCCATTGCGAATTTCAATAGCGAATGTTTCTACAATCCGGATGAAGGGATAAATTTTAAACGTATTAAATAAGATATGAAGAAATCTTCAACAAGCATTGTGTGCAGTGGAATTACGAAAAAAAAGTCTGAGTATTATTGAGAAAATGTTCCCCTGCTGAGCATGAGACATTCATAAATTTTCTTTTGCCAAAACAACCAAGCGAAATAAATTTTGAAGGAAATTTGGAGATATTATCAAAAATGTCTGGCGATAGAACCTTATTGTTTAATGTGCGGCGGAATTGTGCAAACCTAGTAAAATGTGACGCTGGCAATTTCGTCACTTACGCAGGAGTTATCAATCGATGATGTGAGAAGTTTAAGCTAAATGTGTTAACTTATGACTCACTTAGATGTCTAATATTCTTTTAAGGCTTAACTTCAAATAACGATGCGTAAATAAGATTCACGATTATGACGCAACTAGAAATGGATACAAAATTAACTCCCCAAAAAATAACCGAAGAATGATGAATTTAAAAACCGACACTGCATGAATTGAGAAGAGAGATATTTTGCAAATACACAGCGTTAAACTGTCTAAGGTGAAAAATAAACTTTTGAAACTCTTAACGATACAGTAAAAAAATAAGATAAAAACCCAAAATACCTAATATTTGCCACAGATGTGGTGGTAAACACTTTAAAAGTGATTGTTTTTTTTTTTGAAAGAATAAATGCGGAAAATTAGGGAATAAGTGTGGTTGTTGTAAATCTAAAAAAAATAGAGGAGAAACAAAATGTATGTCAACAAAATAAATACATTGGGAAAATTCGACAACCAGAAAATAAATAGCAAGACTTCGAACGAAACATCACCAAAGAGAATTTTTTTCTTCTCACGATTTACAATATGAAAATAGAATTACAATTTGATACTGGGTACGATATTATTATAAATAGTGAAAAAAACTAGGTAAGCCTAGTTTATTGACTTTGAGAAAATTTGCTCCTGCTGTTTCAGGGAAGAATGTAATTTTTATATATATATATATATATATATATATATATATATATATATATATATATATATATATATATATATATATATATATAGCTGCAATATTTCTTTCGTTAGACAGACTAAAAGAGCAGTGGTATTCGTATTAAATTATATACAAACAATGATTAGGAACGAATGGCATTTATTTATTTAATCTTTGGGACCTGCCAAGGAATTCATTTTATAACCAAGTAAATATTACCACTGCAAGTACTAGCACGGCATAAGATTTAACACCGAATGTGCGTTGTGGTGCAGTGGATATCGGCACGACAAATCGGGGTGCCGAGTTCGAATTAAAGTTGAATTCTTTGCTTTCACTTACGCACAAATACCCTTGAGAAAGGTATTAATCCGTCTCTTCCCTCCATTTATGGCTTAAATAATAGGACAGATTGGATTCTATAGCCTTGGCTGGTACCCAGTCTACCGCAGAAAGCAATAGCAACCTACTGCGGGATAATCTTCTACCCAGTCAGTCATGTCTCTTTCAAGTACATGATCACCCAAGGTGTATCACTTATGGCACTGACTGACTGAATATAATAGTTGAAAACATGATTAAGGCTTCTACTGGACATAAAGTGAGGGATCATTTTTATATTTTTATCAATTAATAAACTGATCCCCACCTAATTCACTCAGTCAGTTAAGTGCTCAATATTTGCTCAACACCTTGTACACCAGTGAGCCAGGATCGACAAATTGAGTCATTACCTCGACATAGTAATAACACCAGCTCACCCAAATGCACTCCAACTAAATCTTTTTCTATATTAGGAGGCTTTTACTGAACTCTCAATGAAAAATCCTAACAGATTTCAGATGAAAGCTCAACCAAACGGCGTTTGTTCATCTTTCATCTCCGTAAACGTATATGATGGACTCGCCATTAGTCAGGAGCTTATAAATCCTAAGCGGAAAGGAAGCGGCTCTCTTCATTAAAATTTGGCGAAAGGTAGGTGACTGCTTCGTGTTTGGTGCGTGTGAAAGAGGCTAATTTAGAGTTCCATCTGGAGGTGACCTAGGTTAGAGGATAATGATCCCCTACATGAAACATGGTCAGCCCAGCCCAGTGTTAGTTTAGTTTAGGTCAGTTTTTCGTTTCTTTTTGAACAACTAAATTTAACTTAGCTAGAGTATGAATGGTCATAGCCACTCTCCACTTTTATTTTCTCCTCTCTATCTTTGGTTAATGTTCCCCCTCCCCCCCATTTAGGATGCCTTTCGTTTCGAGTGTATGATTTCGTATTTGTTATTGTGTCTAAATGCGTGAGTGGATGTGTAACTAATTGTAGATTGCACAAATAGTACATGTTAATTTTATTAATCTCACAGTATTTTCGTCCAGTTAACCGTGATTTCTGCCACATTTAGACTGTGAGGGCTTCCACATACCACCATCAATTTTGTTTAGTTTTGTAAATAATATTTGAAACATCAAAGAACATTGGGGATTTTTTATCTTTTCAACCAGTCCCCGACAGAAATTGTACAAAATTAGTTTAGGTAGGATCTCCTAGAGCGAATGTTGCATTGTGGTGTTTGTGTAAGATAGCGTTGTCCGACTGAAACGTTTTGGTGAAAGAGACATTATATGAACGATTGGGTCAGTGATAGAGGCTATTTAAGTTAATGATAAGACAAATGATGACCAGCTCCCCAGTCCCCATTTTTAGGCCTTGTGCCGTATTTATACTTTTGTATAATAAATATCTTCAGTATGTTTCTGTGTTCTACAGCATCCTGAGAGCTTAATTGCGTATTATTCGAAAGATTCGTTAATTCATTGACTTTAGGCGAAGATAATGAAATAGCGAGTTATCAATAGTTTCCTTCAGAATGACGTTATGAAAACCAAATTTATAGAGTTACCGACAAAAACAAAGGTTCACACGAAAACATGATGACGGCAATCTTTAGACGATGTGCTAAATGGGCTGTGTATATAGATCAAAAGAAGGTTAAGTTGGCGAAAAAAGGAAAGAGGAATCTATAGTTTCATTTATTTGGGTCTGGTTCGGATTATTATATACATCCATGATATCTCGATTTTATATTTATGATTGTTTGGTGGTGGTAAGAAGTATAAATGTAAATATCTTATGCAAATGTATGTAAGTAAAGTATAATTGGAGTAGATAGACTAAACTATCGCCCGGTTGACACTCCACCCACGTCTATTGAACAGGTGCAGATGCTCATCCCTTGTTTCCTGTTTAGGATGCGGTTTCCGGTTTTCTCTTTTCCAATCTTTTCACTCTTTTCTTTATTTTTTTTCAATTGGAATAGATAGACTAAACTATCGCCCGGTACAAAATCCACCCACATCTTTTGAACAGGTGAAGAGGCTCATCCCTTGTTGCCTGTTTAGGATGTGGTTTCCGACTTTCTCTTCTCCATTCTTTTCACTCTTTTATTTATTTTCCTCAATTAGAGTAGATAGACTAAACTATCGCCCGGTTGACACTCCACCCACGTCTATTGAACAGGTGCAGATGCTCATCCCTTGTTTCCTGTTTAGGATGCGGTTTCCGGTTTTCTCTTTTCCAATCTTTTCACTCTTTTCTTTATTTTTTTTCAATTGGAATAGATAGACTAAACTATCGCCCGGTACAAAATCCACCCACATCTTTTGAACAGGTGAAGAGGCTCATCCCTTGTTGCCTGTTTAGGATGTGGTTTCCGACTTTCTCTTCTCCATTCTTTTCACTCTTTTATTTATTTTCCTCAATTAGAGTAGATAGACTAAACTATCGCCCGGTTGACACTCCACCCACGTCTATTGAACAGGTGCAGAGGCTCATCCCTTGTTTCCTGTTTAGGATGCGGTTTCCGGTTTTCACTTTTCCATTCTTTTCCCTCTTTTCTCTCTTTATTTTTATTTTTATTTTTTCAATTGGAGTAGATAGACTAAACTATCGCCCGGTTCAAACTCCACCCACGTCTATTGAACAGGTGAAGAGGCTCATCCCTTGTTCCCTGTTTAGGATGTGGTTTCCGGCTTTCTCTTTTCCATTCTTTTTACCCTTACGTAGCCCCCTGCGCATCAGTGGCGTTATCGCCTTGCTTGGGGGTGATATGATTAAAAAAAAAAAAAATTAAGCGTTTCAACGGCCTCTCTTTCTCGTTCGTCTGTGTAAGCATAACAATATACGTTATTTCAATGTTCTAAAAGACGAAACGTGATATATGTATATATATATAGTTAAATATCACATTCCAATCTTGTCACAACACATTACATGGATTTGTTGTTAACATATTGTTCTCCAACTTGATGTTACGCCATAGAACTGCATTACTAATTTACAACCTGCGTCTGCTATTCGGTGACTTATCGTCGCATAGCAATGTTTTATGTCAACACAAAAAATATCTTTGATGCTGGATGTCTTTACGTTAACGTCCCTGAAACCACTTTGGAGATGGTTCATATGTGACGAAAAATTAGAGCCAGCGTAATAAAACAATATCCAAATATAGGACAATTTTTGTCCTTATTTTTACCAGAAATTAAAGTCAAAATACGAAGGCTTAGAACGCCTGATGATTAAGTATAAGATATTCATTGTCTGTTATATTTAACAATATACGTTTAGATAATTATCTGCTGCCTCAATATACTATATATATATATATATATATATATGTGTGTGTGTGTGTGTGTGTGTGTGTGTGTGTGTGTGTGTGCTTCGCATCGTAAGGGGTCATCAATGCATCTTATTATACTTCTTGCAACCATTCATCTATTAAATTAAATTATGATTTCTTAGTTATTTCCTGTATTGAAAGCTGCTATTTTATAAATGCGATTTAATTTCCGGGGGGAATAATTTTCTCTTTATTTGAGCAGAAATTTGAACGATTTTGTCAAAAGCTCAGTCGTGAAAAAATTGATATCATTCATAATGTTTACTTTTCATAACGATAAATTGATTACAATTATAATGGTGAAATTAGCCGTTCCCACACAGGAAACATACAGCATTCATTGACCGAACACTCACCATTACAAACAGTTAAAATATACAAATCATTATTCTTAAAAGTTTTCTTCAGAAGATTAAACTCCCTCAGCCACGCTTAGCGCTCATATTCCGATATTTTTCCCGTCTCCTTCTAAACATTATTGTATCATTACTTTTTTAAATATATTACTTTTATCAGCGGAGGTAATTGACAGATACATCTGGCCAGAGGTAAGCTCAACAAAAGACAAGGGTGATTGACATATATATCCGGCCGTAGATAATGTCAACAAAGTGAACCAAAGAAACATCAAGTGACTCCCGGCTTAAAAACCAATGGATCGAGTGTGATTGACAGATACATCCGGCTGTAGACAGTCAGCAAAACGACAACCCGAAAGTAGAAAAACATGCGTGGGAGTTTAAAATTTTTCTCTGAAGAATAAGAAACTGGCTCAAAATTTCCCTGGCATTCTTGTTCTTTCTTTCTTGTCTTGAAGTCAGAATGCTGCAATCCCTTTTCTGTATCCCTCTTGTGAGTTAACGACATACTTACTTTCTAATGTTTTGCATTATTACTGTTACTTTGCCTACTTTTATCTTAAACACACACACACACATATATATATATACACTTATTTATAAATAGAACTTTGTCTGTGTGCGTGTGTGTGTCCGTTACCTATAGACTCCGAAACGACTGAACCGATTTTCTTGAAAATTTACACAGTTGTACTATAAGCGTCTGCGAGTGTTCATAGCTAGGTTTTGTGTCGAGGTATCCCCGATAATTATCGAAAATCGATAATCGAAAAAATCGGGTTATAGAAGGGGTGGTCCGGTTTTAATCAAATTTGATACACTCATAGACAAAGACATAAAAAACGATATTCATAAGTTTCAAAGTTGCGGTTTTTACAATAGTGCAGAAAATCGATAATATATATATATATAAAAGGAAAGATGTTTGTGTGCGTCTGTTTATCTGCCTGTATGTCTGTATTTTTTTCCAGCCCTTTTATTTTAGCTTTTGCTTCGGGTTTGGCTCTAAGTAGGTATAATTGTAGTTCTTATTCTCAGCCATGATACCATTTACTCAGAGGACTTATTTAGCCTTCAAAATTCAGTTTACGACGAAAAACCTTCATTGATATCGATACCAGGAAATCAAAATTTGACTTACATCCATTCATTTTTCTTTCAGTCTGCGGTTTCGCTTTAACTGGAAACTAATATTGCTTTTTAGTCTTTCGTGCCAACGACCAAAGAGTCTGAGCTTCAGGACCATGAATTAGTTTTAAAGCTTTCATTACACCCGAGCAACTCCGGGCTATACTGCTAGTATATATATATATATATGTATAACGTAGAATATTTGGTAAATTCCAGTAGAGACGAACTCAAAATAACTCAATGTTAAATTTATTTATTGAATTTAACAGAGTAATTTTATCTAGAAAATTTTTTAGATATTCTACATTGGGTCATACATTTTTGCGGCTAACAATTTCTGCTTGTCAGACCCAAATGATACAACAGTTAATATTCAAAATCATCCAGAAAAGAATCACATACAGACATTTACGTGCCCATACCGAGAATAGATATTTGAGTTAGTGTCTGTACGTGACCCTTTGGCGGATGATTTTCAATATTAACTGTTGTATCATTTAGGTCTGGCGAGCAGCAGGTTTGGCTGCGAAATATGTATTACCCATGAAATTGTAGAATATTTAAAATTTTTCTAGATTATATATATATATATATATATATATATATATATATAATCTAGAAATTTTTTAGATATTCTACAATTTCATATATATATATATATATATATATATAGATATAGATATTGTTTGCTTCATACTACTTTTCTCTGTTCTTTTCTTCCTTTTGATATTGTTCATTGCAAACTTTATCAATTCTGTTTGTTGGGATCTCTGCCAAATAATACCAATTAATCTACAGGTGACATTGGTCATTTAGTGGTCAATTTGCAAGTGACATTGGTGTAAGGAAGTGGGAAGGAGTAATCTGATATCGTATATAGATTTGTACGATAGATTATATTGGATAATGAAGTTGAAGAGGTAAAAATAGTAGTGGTCTGGGAAGCATCCCCCGGGGAAGTCTGTTCCATAGGTTAACAGTTCTAGTAAAGAAGTTGTCTCAATAAAATGTTTTTCTTGCCAAATAAACGCGAAGCGAAAGGCGATAATTTACCGTCGTGAAAATGGCATGATAGGTGCTGACTATGAAGGTCAGAGCTGCCGGATGTAAATCGTTCAAAATCTTTGCCATATGATTCTGCAGTGCTAGTCTATAGTATTGTGTTCCTTAAAATCTTTATGTTTGATACTTCGCCGCAAGTAAGGCAATGATGCCACTAAGGCGCATGGGTTGCTAGAAGGGAATTGAAAAGACGTTAAGGAAAAAATACAATAGAAGAACAGGTTTCAAGAAGATATAAGATGGCGATTAACGTTGCATTTTCAAAGATGTAGGTGTCAGTGAAGCAAGGAAACGGAAGAGAGTTCCACAGGTGAAAAGTGCAAGAAACAAACTATTAGAAAGTAAATACAATTACATTTAGCTCGTCTATCAATTCGAGATCGGGGTGCCGAGTTCGAATTCCAGTTGAATTCTTTGCATTCACTTACACACAAATACTCTTGGAAAAGTTATTAATCTGTTTCTTTCCTCCAGTTATGGGTTAAATAATAGGACAGATTGGGTTCTATAGCCTTGGCTGGCAACCAATCTACCGCAGAATGCAATGGCCAGCTAATGCGGGATAATCTTCTGCCCAGTCAATCAAGTCTCTTTCAAGACATGATCGCCCAAAGCGTGTATCACGTATGGCACTTGCCTGATCAATCTGGTAGTACGCTTAACCTCATGCAGTCAAAGTACCAAGGAGAAGCGAGCTGGATATAACAAGTGTCATGAAAATATCTATAAACATTACAAAAGGAAACCAAATCAAGGCGTTGGGAAACGGGATGCCAGGTTAGGATCGATAATATTGCAGACTCTTCTTTGGATTATGTCGAGAATCTCTTCTTATTTTCAATATTAATTTTTATTATTTTTATAATGAAAAATTGAATAACTGAAAAAAAACTTTTTAGCAACCAAACATCTGCTTACAGCAACCAATATAGACAATAAAACGCACAGGATATGTGACAAGTGATTTAGTTGTAGGGAGAATAAAAATTTAAAGAGAACTGCTAACAACAGTTAGAAAAATATGTCTGTATTTTTAACGAACACCTAATGAAGAAAGAACGTTTGGAGAAATTAACACTCACGGGACATATCAAAGGTAATAAAACTAAACAAAAATAGCAAGTCTATATAAGATATGCGTTGTGAGGCAGTGATTATCGGCTCGGAAGGAGAAATCAGAGAGCCGAGTTCAAATTCTATTTGAATTCGTTGCATTCACTTACGCGAAAATAACTTTGGGAAAAGTATTAATCTGTTTTTCTCTCTCCAGCTATGGGTAAAATAACAAGATAGATTAAGTTCTGTAGCCTTGGTTGGCAACCAGTACACCGCATAATGTAATAGCAACCTACTACCTGAAAATCTTCTGTCCAGCCAGTCATGTCTCTTTCGAGGCATGATCGCCTAAGCGTGCATCACGTATGGCACTTAACTGACTGGTATATTTGGGAATTTTATGGAAATCGTTCGGTAGACAAGTAACACAAAGAGAAACTAAGAAGATAAATTAACAAGCATTGCGGACAGCTACAGAGGATATAAAGCTGTGGAGGGCCTTGATCGCAAACTTTCTGAAGGGAAACGATGCATGTGAAATTAAATTTTCTGAATAATCTTGTACAGAATGTAAATAACTGATTTAAAAAAAAATAAAGATCTTGTTTTCATTGTTGATATATTGGGAATTAAGTTGCACACAAAAAAGCTTTCTTGCTTTATTGCCCGTTTTCTTAATAGGATTGCATTTCGAAAAGTTTACCACTAGAATTGATACCCTGTCATTTTGTGAGACAATATTCTGTAAACTAAACCCGAAGAAATAAAACAGACAAAAACTGACTTGAAAAGCATTCGTGGGGTTCTGTGCAAGCAACTTTGATTCATGCTGGGAACAACAATAGATGGCTTAATCACTCGAGGCGTGAGGCAGTAAAGTTCTGATAAATCTGCTCATATAACTCGAGTTGGCTGTCTCGGTACTGAAGGGTAGATCATCAGCTGGGTCTTCGGCATTGACTTCGCAACCATTCTGGTAGATAAAGTGATTTAATTACTGATTTTATAGCTTTACTTTCCCCCCCGATAAAATAAAAAGCAAGCCCCCCAAAAAAAGCCAGCAATAAAAAAAAAAAAAATTAAATAATTTTCTATGCTACAGAGTGGCCAAACCCAGCTTAAGTGCCGTTGAAAGTTGAAACCGTCTCTCGTGATTAATTTATTTTAGGAAAGTCTTTTTATTTTAGGCTGAAAACAAGAAAAAAATGATTTGCTTATGACCTTATAAAATCATTGGGAGTAATGTTTCTTTATTTTTCGGGATGTAGCTTATTGAGAATTCGTTTTATTGAATTCTTTTGACAGCATTTAAACTCTTTTTTCTCTTACTTTAGAAAACAAATGTCGAATACACAACGGAAATGTTATGAAGGCCATAAAATAGGTTTGAGAATTGATCAGCACAGAAATCGAACAAATAGTTTTCTTTGAAAATAGAGCAAGTCTTTTTTTTCTGCGGAACGTATTTTTTCTCTTTCAGTATTGTTCACTAAATGCAAGGCCCGTGAACCACTCAAGGTAGTTGCTTACTAAATGCGGTTGTTGTAAGAATGTACATGAAGAGGATTGCATATTGTGAAGACGTGTAGAATAAAGAACGGTTTTAAACGTGACTTAAAAAGAATAGAATGTAATGACCGAGGAACTATCCCCTCAGGAGTTCGTTCCATATTGCAGTTTTGGTTATCCAACTGCCTTAGTGGAACTTCCTTCTGACCAATGAATTATGGGTGAGGATGACTCGACTCATTGTAATTGGTTTATCTGCTCCTACATACAAAGGCGTAAATTAGTGAAGCTTCGAAATATAATTCGCCCAAACATCTGGCATAGAAAAAGCGGTGGGTTTGTAGTGGATTTGTGGTGATACCGACCGAGCAAAAGCAAGGGACCGGGTGGTTTCTCTATAACAACCAGAAAGCAATTGAATAAAAATCATCTCTGCGCAGGTGTATTCGCGCAGATGTTCCGGTTGAAAAATAAAAATTAATCAAATATCAAATTTCCATTTCGCGAGCCTACGCGAATTTTATTTACCAGCCAATGAGAAGCCCAGAATCAAATACAAGTATGAACTCTCAAACGAGCTGCTTTAGATCCAAAAAGCAGATATAAAAGCGGAGACACAAAGCATCGTCAAACAGACTGACGCAGAGACCAAGGAGAAGAATGTAATAAATATCCCCTTGACTTAGGTCGAGCGGTTACAACATTTGCCTCCCTTCACCTATCATCACTTCTTCCCTGTCTCAAAAGTATTTACTGACCTCAGGAGCGACCACTTCAAAGACTGTTTCCTCACAAACCAACATACTGACTTACGGACCCTAGAAGTGGCAACTTAAAATGAACATTCCTTACCTACAAGACGCCTCCACATTCCTAAGCACTAATTATCTTTTTCAGCATTATTATTTGTCATGAACACTTTAACCTCCGTTGGACCTATCCTTCAAGCATGTTATTTTTAACTCAATTTGATTTTCTTGATTTTATAAATCATTTTATGACATATAGTGGGCTATCTACCACAAGGCCAAATTCCGTTAACTTGCAACGGTATACAACTACCCTTCACTACAAACGGAATAGATAAACAACCCACTATAGATTAGCGAGGTGCTAGCAACGTTTTGTCTATAACAAATAAGTTAAATGGTTAAAAAGTCCAGCACCCATAAGGCCGCACAAAGCTGGAATTAAAGTGAATGATGACAGGAGGTACAAAAACTACAAGAATGTTTTGACCATTAACAACGAAATAGTTATGACTAACGAGCCATAGTAATTCATTTTTATTTCATACGGCACAAGAAGGTAGGAAGGTTAAACAGCGCCTGTATCTCAAGGAAGAAGACTAAAAAGCCGCTTGGAAAATCCGCATTCGAAATCATGACTTTTTTGCATAACCAAGAGCGGGAAGTTTATTTTGGCTGTAATGTGTTATGGTGAAACACACCTATTCCTCAGATAATGGACTCTCCATCCTATTAATATAGTTAACTCGAGAAGGTTTTGGAAGTTCGTAGGGGTTCTTAGAAGTTCTAGAGAGTTCTTTAGGTTCTATTGCAGTTCAGTAGAATTATTAGGCAGTTGATATTAGTCGGCAGTTAGTCGAATACTAAGGAGTCAGTCTTCAGTAGAAGATTACCAAGTTCCTAAAATTTAGGATGCGTTAAGTCGATTAGCATCCGACATAGCCCGATTATAACTTTCAGTGCGAAAACTACTCCACAACAAATGTTCACCATGTATAAGGCCCGGAGAACTCTCCAGGTAGAGGTTTAGATCAAGGAGTAGTTTACATTGATACGAGAAGATAAGATTCATCTCTTGATTTGATCATGGTGCTACGAAAAGCACACCCTTGGGAGTTTGTTCCACAGAGCTGTGAATCGCAGAAAGATGGAATATGGGGTAAATGTGGGTGATTTGCTAAAATGAATTTATAAAGCTGAACATGATACAGTCCAAGATTATGGTTTTAAAACCGTTCTGATTTCTACGACATTTCGCCAACGTTCATGAATACCAACTACATCTTGAATGGACTAATTCTTCAATTTTTTCGAATTAGGAATTACCCTTATTTGCACCCAGACTAATATCTACATCTTCATTGTTATTTACATCTGGTCTCCATGTATATGAAGTTATGGTATAAGGAATTATCAGTATTTATGTACAAACTAATATCCTCATCATTATTGTTATCATAACCTCTCGACGGTTATGTCTTCCTATGGTGCCTGCCTATCCGTTCGTGTAACCTTCATTTAGTTGATTTGTTTTATGTAATAATGGATATATAGGTTTATATTTACTGTGTTTATTTAAAGAAAATATTTCCTAGCTAAAAACAACGAAAACAAATTTAAATAATTGTAATAACTTAAATTGTAATATTAATTAAAAACAAAATACAACTATAAATGTTGTGTATGGGTAGGTATTTGAAGGCTATCACAATGCATTTAGTATAATAAAGGAAAGTAAAGAAGGTGTTGGGTATTACCTATTTATTATTCGTTAACATTTCGAGATCAGAATCTCATCTTCAGAACGATAGGAGAGCTTGATTTTACAAATTACAAAACTCTCCTAAATATAAATTATTATCTAGAATATTGTCAGGTTACTATTCGATTTCACAAACCAGTCAGTCAGTTGAGTGCCATACGTGATACACGCTTGGGCGAGAGACATGAGTGACTGGGCAGAAGATTATCCCGCAGTAGGTTGCCATTGCTTTCTGCGGTAGACTGGTTGCCGACCAAGGTTATAGAACCCAATCTGTCCTGCTATTTAACCCATAACTGGAAGGAATAGACGGATTAATACCTTTCCCAAGTGTATTTGCGCGTAATGGATTCAGCTGGAATTCGAACTCGGCTCCCCGGTTTCTCGTTCCGAGCCGATATCCACTGTACCACAACGCACAAACCAGTAACTTTCTTATAAAAAATAAAAAATGATTATTCCTTTGGTGCAGTTTGAACTGAATTTGCCCGAGCGTAGCCTCTCTTTAATTTTCTAGAAAATGTGTCTTAAAGAATGTGTATCTAAAATACTAAAATCAAGCAGGTACAAAAATTTAAATACCTGGGAAGTGTTCTAACAGAAGACGGAAAGTGCAACACAGAGATCCGAAGGCGAATTGGCATGGTGAAGTTTGCATTCCAGAAGTTGAGTAAAGTATTAAAAACAGGACAATTTCGCTAGAAAAAAAGAAGAGAGTGCTGGATTGCTATGTGATGTCTGTTCTTCAAAATGGCCGTGAATGTTGGACAATATAATCAAAGATGAAGAAAAAACTTCAAGCAACTGAAATGTGGTTTTACAGAAGGATGATGAGAATATCATGTATCGAGCATGTGAGCAATGAGGAGGTTTTGTAAATGATGGAAACAAAAAGGAAATTAATTCTGAGCATCAGGAAGAGATAGCTAATGTTCCTGGGACATGCAATGAGGATGGAGGGCTTGGAGAACCTGGTACTAACAGGTTATATAGAGGGAAGAAGAAGAGAGAGGGGAGAGCAGCGGATAACATATTTGAAGGACGTAATCAATTTTGTGACGGAACGAGGGTTGCATGGTGTAACAGAAGGCGGTCTAAAAGCCACCAGGGATAGAGAAACGTGGAAAGCCATGATCGCCTACGTCCTGAAAGGACAGGGCACATAGAAGAAGAATATCAGGTCATTGGAATGCATTCTCCGTTTAGAATTAGAAATCAAACAAGCAGAACTGAAATATTTAGTTCATTTTTGATGGTATATTATTTTCATTCAACCGTTCATGTTAAGAGATGTCTGGTGTCTTGTTCGAATTTCTTTTAACTCCAGCGCACGATATTGCTAGCCTGATTTTACTGTGTCTGCCTGAAATTGAAATCACAATTATGCCTCTAAATTCACTAATCAATGCTTTAATATTGTATGTTGGTGCTCCTATTTTCTGGCTTCGAAGCAATAAAATTGCTAATTAAATTTTGAACATCGAAGAAATCTTTTAATATTTCACGAGATAATATATTCTACTTTGATTTAAACAAATGTCGATAAGACTAGTGAATATGCAGATTTTAATGACACCCCAGACAAGACGGCAATACCACTAGTATGCGGGGCGGGGTGGGTACAAAGAGCGAAATTGAAAGAGGAGACTTTGAATGAGGACAACTGGGGAAAAGGCAACGATTAACAAAGTTCAAGAGGACAGATGATGGTGACTGACGCTGCATTTAAAGTTTTGAAGATTGTAGTCATCGGGGAAAGGAAATTAAGGAAACAGAAGAATTCTACAGGTGGGAAGTGCGAGTAAAGAAACTGTTCAAGTTGAAGTGAAATTTACTTCTGGAAGTATGTTTTACTTCATTTGTAGCGTTCAAAGATGACGGCGATATAGCTTCAACAATTATTTAGAGTGTAGAGGCCTCGGTGATGGTTGGTAAATTTGCCTTGTGCCACAGACCACCGAAGTTCCCACAATTTAAATATCAAAAGGTTGAAGGCTGGATGTTGAAATTTGAAAGTATAAACTATTTCTTGTTTACATTAAAGTAAAGATTTATTAACAGAATGACAAAATTGTAGGAAGAAAAATGTAAGTGAAATTTCCTTATGTGCGTTGTGGTACAGTGAATATCGATTCGGAACGACAAATCGGGGAACCGAGTTCAAATTCCAGTTGAATTCCTTGCATTCACTTACGCATAAATACCCTTGGAAAAGGTATTAATCTGTCTCTTCCCTCAAGTTATGGATTAAAAAATAGGACAGATTGGGTTATATTGCCTTGGCTAGCAACTAGTCTACCGCGGAAAGCAATGGCAACCTATTTCAGGATACTCTTTTGCCCAGTCAACCATGTCTCTGTAAGTAGCTACGTAGCAGAATGTAAAGTCTTATGTTTCTTCCTTTTTATTTTGTAGGTTGGCGACAGGGTGAGAGAGAAGGTAAAACAAATAAAAAGATTCTACTTAACGCGTCTTGTTGTCGTCGTCGTCGTTGTTGTTTTTGCTCTCTTTGGTGGCGTGTAGTGAAAATGAAAATTGGAAGAATAGAGTGAATGAATTTGTGAGGAGCCCTTACATCCGGGTAGCGTGGAGTGAAAAAGAAGACAAGAAAATTGAAAGAAGTCTGCGAGACGTGACTGAGTCACCTTGAAGTTTCGTCCTACATTGTGAGATGCTATCAGATACTGCTCTTATTCTGACTGACTTCGACCGGTCAGGGAATGTGATTAAGTAGTGAATCTGGTCATGTGACCGGCTTCAGCTAGCATTTACACTTTTAGGTGTGAAAAAAGGTCATATATGAATTTTCTATTTCTAATCCAATCAGGATCCAAAATTTTGCTTTTTACACTGACTTGTGAACTTTACCTGGGTCTGGGTTTTTTCAAAATGTTTTTAGTCTTTTGGATCTAATTTTGCGGGTGTGCAACTTTACTTGGTCGGTTTTAGTTGGTGGATGAGATAGGATTTGTATCCTATAAGAGTAAGCCTTCATCAGCCAGTTACTTGAGTGCCATACGTGATACACTCTTGGACGATCATGTTTCGAAAGGGACATGACTGACTGGGCAGAAGATTAGCCCAGAGTAGGCTGGCATTACTTTCTACGGTAGACTGGTTGCCGACCAATGTTATATGGAATCCTATCTGTCTTTCTATTTAATCCATAACTGGAGGGAGAAGCGACAGATTAATACCATTACTAAGGGTATTTGTGCGTAGGGGAATACAATAAATTCAACTCGGGATTCGAACTCGGCTCTCTGATAACTCGTTTCTCTCTGACAACTCCAAAAACAAGCTAATAATAATTTTCAAGGGCCATTAGATATTGCTGTTCCTCTTGTGACCCCCTCGTTAAACTACTCATAATTTTTCACAGACCCGATTATCGAATTATACAAACTTTTTATCGCTTGTCATAATTTTCTATTAAAATAATTATTTTAGTATCTATCAAGAAACGGATATCGGACCAAACGTTGAATATTTTACATATATTTTAATATTTACTTCTTGCTTCCTCGTTATGTTTTTTTTAATCGTATCCCCCCGAGCAAGGCGGTAAGACGCCACTAATGTGTGGGGGGTTACATAAGAGTAAAACAAATTGATAAGGGGAGAGTAAAGAGAAAGACCAACCAGTTAAAAATGGTAATACAGGTGTGATGACAGTTGCAAAGGTGGAGAGAAAGGAAAAGATATACAAGGTGGTGTAGAAAGAAATAGTGTCAAGTGGTTAAGAGGTGGGTATTTATATTGCATTTCAATTCCTGGTAGTTGTAGCCCCCAGGAAAGCAAGAATATGGAAGCGAGTTCCGCAGGCGGGCAGTGCGAGAAAAGAAACTGTTGAAGTAGAATTGTCGTCTGTATTTGATTGATCTAACTGTTAATGGGTTGGACCCAGTTGCCAGTTGCCAGGGGTACCAGTGACTTAAGTTCATCGGAGCAGAAGCCATGAAAAAATATTTATAGAACAGACAGAGGGAAGCCACAACTTGTCGGTGAGAAAGTGGCTGGAGTCAAGCAGCCAAGTCGGGATCTATCACATTACTGATCTCCTTTGGAACCTGTCGAGAACACTGAGAGGAACAGTGGGTGTGCCTGACCATATATGACAGCAGTACTCCATGCAGGGACGGATGGTTGACGCACTTGCAAAAACCACATTCAGCAACCTTCTATTTTGTATGACTCTTGGGAACTGTATTGAAAGGACAAATGGTGATAAAGTAATTTACCATCCAACAGAAAATTTACGTTTCACAGAAAATGAATTGCTTAATTCTCTATGATAAGTATTAACTCGAGTTTAATCCAGGAGACACAATTAGCAAAAAAAAAAAAGCAGCCCAAAGTACCAAATACAGGTGGGGGATGTTAAAATCAAGCATGTATGAAAATTTAAATAACTGGGAAGTGTTCTAACCAAGGACGGAAAGTGTGACATGGAGATCCAAAGGCGAACTGTCATGGCGAAGGACGCGTTTCAGAAGATGAGGAGGGTATTCAGACACAGGAAGATTTCACTAGAAACAAAGTTGTCAGTTCTTCAATATGGCAGTGACTGTTGACAATAAGCAGCTGAAATATGGTACTACAGAAAGATGCTGCGGATATCGTGGATCGAGCATGTGAGCAATAATGAGGTTTTGTAAATGATGAAAATGAAAAGGAAATTAATATTGAGCATCAGGAAGAGACAACTGAAGTTCCTGGGACATGCAATTAGGAAGGAGGGCTTAGAGAACCTGATACTAACAGGCCAGGTAGAGGGAAAAAGAGACAGAAGAAAGCAGCGGATAACATTATAAGGGCCTGAGCAGGTGGCTGATAGAACGGGGGCTGCGAGACGTTATAGGAGAAAGCGTGCTAAGAGCCACCGGGGATAGGGAGACGGGGAAGGCCATGATCGCCTATGTCCTGAAAGGACAAGACGATCATTGGCCTTACACGTAGAAGAAGAAGTTTTGTTATTATTTACACTATTTATAGTGCTCGAACTGTTATCCTCAAATTTTGAAATCCACAATCTGCTTTTCTGTTTTCATATTAGAATACTGATTACGATTTTAAAATATAAGATTCTAAGAAATCCCGTAGTATGAACATAATATTTTTGGTATTTGTAAGGGTATCGATTTATAATGAATGCACTTATTAAACTGTCTCTTATCAAATTTTAGAAACTTTGATTAAATTTGATTAAAACAAATTAAAATTTGTGATCTGGATTAATCTATCGTAATATAAAAAAAAAGTTTTATAACTTTTTCTATTATTGTACAACTGCGCCATCTTTTGTACTCCACAGACATCTTTCGGAGAGTCGAATCAATAAGGAAATGATTTGAAAACGTACTGTGAAGACGTCACGTAACATTTCCAACTCTACAAACAAGTATTGTTATATTTGCGTTTTAGTTAACAAAAGATATCATTAAATTTGTCGCCATCAAATTTGACACATTAAATGTAGGACGACTTAAAACTGAAATTAAGTTAAGAGAAATAATAAAAATTAAAAAAATAAGAAATAATACTTGACAATAGTTTATTTAATACAAACATGAAGATGATAAGACTAATACTACTAATAGTGCTACTAGTAGAAAAAAAGCAGTTAATATTAGGGGAAAGAAATAATAAAAACTAAAAAGTGAATAATATCACGTCTGATAATTAGTTGATTTGTTTGACGACCTTTCAATTTTTGCGCATTCTTCAAAGCCGAAATATTTTTTATTGTTGCATTTTAGTGCAGTGGATATATATTTTTTTAATCATTTCACCCCAAGCAAGGCATTCAACTGCCACTGTTGCGCAGGGATTTACACAGGGGTAAGTGCTCATTGGTTGGTTATTTTGTTTTTATGGCAAATCAACCTCGGTGGGTCGTTGGGTCATTTATTGCTGGTAATACCTTTTTCTTTCAACAATTTTATTGTCGTTTTATATAAGTTTTGTGTTTAGTAATACTTTTTTCTTTTCGAGTATCAAGATTAATTGGGATTTGTTTTTAAGAGCAGGGTCCCCAAGTCCTACCCTGTTATTTAACCCATAACTGGAGGGAAGGGACGGATTAATACCTTTCCCAAGGGTACCAGTGCTTAAGTAAATGCAGAATATTGGAATTCGAACTCAGTTCACCGATTTCTCTTTCCGAGCCGATATCCACCGCACCACAACGCACATCCGTCACTAAATACGCTTACAGTCCCTGGTATTCCCAAGCGGTCACCTATCTAAGTACTGACCAGGCTCAACGTCGCTTAACTTCGGTGATCGAGCGAGACCCGGTGTATTCACCGTGATATGCCGTAAGCCGGTAAGTGATGAGAAAGAGGGGTTAATTATAGAAAATGTCAGGAGGAGGGTAATAGACGGATGAGTATACCCAGGATGTGGGTGGAGTAGCTGGAAAAAGAGCTTGTGAGAATGGATGCGATAGGAGATGTCTATTGACCTTACATTTAACCTCCTGGAGATTGTAGCAGTTGGGGAAGCAAGTATATGGAATTAAATTCTACAGGTGGGAATTGCGAGAAAAGAAGCTGTTAGAGTAGAAATTGCGGTTATATTTTATCGGTTTCATTGTAAAAGGGTGGGAACTTAGTTGCTAATCTAGTAGTTCGTGTAAATTCATACCTAGGGTCACCAGTGATCTAAGTTCATTCGAGCAGAAGCCGTGAAAGTATTTATAGAAGAGGCACAGGGAAGCTACGTCACGCCGGTGAGACAGCGACTGCCGCCGAACTTCCATGTCGGTATCGATCACATAACTGATTCTCCGTTGGATTTTGTTAAGAACCCCGAGGTGAATAGCAGGGGCATCCGAGCAGTTTCGGCTCGAAACGAGAAATCGGAGAGCCGAGTTCGAATTTCAGTTGAATTCGTTGCACAAATATCGTTAGAAAAATTATTAATCTGTCTCATTTCCCCCCAGCTATAGATTAGATCGCAGGACAGTTTGGGTTTTATAACCTTCGTTAGCAACAAGTTTACCGCAGAAGGTAATGGCAACCTACTGCTGGAAAATGTTCTGCCCAGTCAGTCATGTATTTTTCGAGACATGATCGCCCAACTGTGTATCACGTATCGCACTTAACAGACCGACTAACAATTTTGCTCAAATAATACCGATTCTAGTAATAGAAATAAACCAACTAAAATTAACATGAGAGACAAGTTCTAAAATGTCTAATTCTTAACATTTACATCAAATAAGATATAATATAATTTGACTACTATCAATAATAGTAATAGAAATAAACCAAATGAAATTCATGTAATAAAGAATACTTGTAAAAATGATTAATAAAAAACTTCAAGATTATTGAGGACAAAGATTTAAAATCTACAATAACTTCAATTCTATTTTCCTCTACTTTGCTGACAGAATTTCGAACAACGTTTTTAGCTCTCAACAATACCAAGATGTAAAAAAACAGCTTTACATATACATTAAATATGGGGACTTCCATGCAAATGCGGTCCTTAAGATTAAAATGCATATTTAAAAATGAAAATCGTTTCTTGAAGTTTTTAATTTACTTTTAATTTCAAGCATATAGATTAAATTTAACATTTACATTAAACAAAATAATTTGCTGTTTTTGAAACTGAGTTTCATTTTTCATTCTCAATAAAAATTTCAGAAATCTGTCAATACGACATAATTCTTCTTTTATTAAGAATCTTTCAAAACTAAAATATATTTTTCTAAAGCTGTATTTTAAGAAGATTGGAAAAACGTAAAGTTTAATTAATCAGATTTGATAAAATATTTGCTTTTACTTTAAAATATATCAGAAAAGCGTTTTTAACACTGAGTTAGAAGTTTGAAAACTATCTCGACAGATATGTTTGGGAATCTTTCTAAGATGGACATTAATGTAACAGTTATTTGACGAATATAATGTGAAAGCCTTTTTCTAATAATGTATTGAATTTTTCGTACTTATTTTTATTAACGAAGCTGCTTGTTGAGAAAATGTTAAAAAATTATCAGTACATATTAAATTTAATATAGTTTACGCTCTTATTTTATTATGCCACATTTGGACTTCCGTATTTAGAAAAATCGACACGTTTATAAAACCATACAACAAATTCAAGATTTAAAAATAATATTTGGAGTCGTTATATTGTAACCCTATAACCAAGCTCTCTCATCTCCTGACCTACACGTGAGACATTGTCTTCCTTGTCGCCACCGTTGTGGTGACTCAACACGAGCGCCGTTATAGGTTATAGGGGTGAATTAAAAAGTGCTTAATCCAAAGTTGTTTCGTTGTGTTTCCGTATTCCGTCCGAAAACCGAACACGCCGTGATGCGCTGGTCACGTGAACTAGGTGAACTTTTACTGCACGGGTTCCTAAAAATAAAGTCAAACTCGCTGAACGTTGTTTGATGGATCGTTCGGCAAACAAGTAAACAAATTTCAGCCGATCATGATTGATAGTTGGTTGAATTTTTATTCATCTTGCGGGTACAATTAATAAACCAATTCGATGCAATGCACGAGTCTTTGATCGACAATCCAACTGTGGGGAGGAGACAGTAGAAATACCTTTACTCAATTTCAGTAATCATTAGGGGGCGAGTGAGATTAGATCGTTACTTGGTGGGGGTGTTACTGATGAGCAATGGGGAAGATAGGGAAAGAGGCGAAGGTTGTAAATATTTCTCTCCAAGTAGCCAACCAAATTCTCCTACGAACGGATCTCTCTCTCTCTCTCGTTCTCTCTCTCTCGCTCTCTCTCTCTCTCTCTCTCTATATATATATATATATATTATATATATATATATATATATAAGGCAAGGTGTTCGTGTGTGTGTGTCTGTCTATCTGTTGATTTGTCTGTATGTCCTCTATACAAATCCACAATTTTTAATCGATTTTTACCAAACTTCATAAAAAATATCTTTTAGGCTCCCGGTCAGGGCAAGGACTTTTTATTTTTTCCGATTTCCCCCAGATATCAGAAATCAATACCCCGATATCCTATCAGGTCTGATCAAGATTAGGATTTCAGCCTTTTTATCGTGGTTCTTCCTGGAGGATTTGCTTTAACTTGACAAAATTATAGTTTTTAGTCTCAAGCATTAGTAGATCTTCTCAGACGACTCATTTTCCCGATATCGGAAATCGATACCCCCGATATTCTATCGAATCTGATGAAAAACCGATATTCAGCCATCAATATGGCTCATTTTCTCCAATTTCACTCCCGATGGGTACGATGAGTTTTCATGGACTTACTTAGGTTATTTTATCCTTGGATGAATTATTTCACTCCGATATTAGAAATCGGTACGCCGATATCCTATCGAGTCTGATCAAAATCAGGTTTTCAGACCTTTATTTTGGTTTTTGCTTCGAGCTTTGCTCTAAGTAGGTTCTTAGTCTCAGCCATGACCATTTACTCAGAGGACTTAATTAGCCTTTAACATTCAGTTTGCGACGGAAAACTTATTTGACATCGAAACCCGAAATCACAATTTGACTTACATCCATTCATTTTTCTTTCAATCTACTGTTTCACTTTGAATGGAAACAACTGTTGCTCCAGGACCATGGATTGATTTTAAAGTTTTATTACATCTGAGCAGTGCCAGGCTGTACTGCTAGTCTTTATATAAAAACTTCCAGCATGAAGAGGCGGGGTCTATCTTATTCACCCTATTAACAAAACGTTACATTACTAAGACACGTGCACATATACCTTCCAATTAACAAAGTATTTCTTTCCGCAAGGTTTGCATGGCATGGCACAAAAGTCTAATCAGATAATTCAGGTCTATTTTAAGAAATTCTTAGATTTCTTCTTCTCCCATTCAAGTAAAAAAAAAAAATGAAGCACAAAATTCACTAAATCATTAATTTAAAATTTCGCTAAACAGCTCACTTTTGGACTGCATACAGACTGTTATTTGTCTATAATTTTCTTAATTTTGCTCTGAAACCAATTAAATGTAAACGAAAATTCTACTTCAACAGCTTCTACTCCAACAGCTTCTTTTCTTTTTTTTTTCGCCTGTGGAATTCCCTTTCATTTACATGTTTCCCCGACAGCTACAATCTCCAAGAATTTAAATGGAAATTCAATTGTCATCTTTTATCTCACTAAAATGCATCCTCTCACTCATGCTCCTTTCTCCGTCCACTCCACTTTCATCTCTTTCTCTTAACCACTTCCTGACACCCCCTACAACCTGTCATTCTTTCTTACAACTTTTCTCTTATGAAACCCCTTGCAAATCAGTGGCAGTAAAATACCTTGCTTGGGGTGATATGATTATGAAAAAGAATTCCTATTATTTTCCTTGTTCAAAAGCTAACCCTTATTACTGACACAAGAACACCACAGTATTCCCTACACTAAACAACATGCTCACCATTTTTACTGCAGATACCATAATACCACAAGTCTCTATATAGTCCTGGAAAGTTTTTGTATGTACAAGCTGTCTGTGGGGGTGGAGGATAAAAATAACAAAATTAAAATAAATCAAAGAAGAAAACACATGAGATCTATTGTCACGAAAATATTTATAGAAAATGATACGTTTTAATCAAAAAGCATGAAGATTGACTCAAGGCAATTTTAAACTGTATAATATTAAACAATTGTAGTGAGCTTTTACGTTTATGATAGTAGATAGTGTTTAATTTAATTACAATATCACTTGACCGCTAAAATTAATAAAAAAGTTTGGAAGATTTAAATGTTTAGAGTCGGGTTCAAATTCTAGTTTAATTCATTGCTTTCAGGTACGCGCAAAGGTAGGGTGAGAAAAGTTAGTTGGAAAAGGTATTAATCTGTCTCTTCCCTCAAGCTGTAGATCAAATAACAGGACAGCTTGGGTTCTATAGCCTTGGTCGGCAATCAGTCTACCGCAGAAAGCAATGGCAACTTACTGCGAGAAAATCTTCTGCCCAGTCAGTTAGTCTGTCTTTCGAGACATGATCACCCAAGCGTGTATCACGTGTGACACTTAACTGACTGACTGAATATAATAGTTGGAATAATGAATTAAGGCTTACATTGGTCATAAAGTGGGGGATCAGTTTATTTTTTACTTCATAACAATAGGAAACCGATCCCCCATTAATTACTACATAATAATATAATAGATTTCTTTTCCCTTTACCTATGAGTCAAATAACAGGACAGATTGGGTTCTATAGCCTTGGTCGGCAACCAGTCTACCGCAGAAAGCAATAGCAACCTACTGCGGGATAATCTTCTGCCCAGTCAGTCATGTTTCTTTCGAGACATGATCGCCCAAGCGTGTATCACCTATGAAACTTAACTGACAGACTGACCCATGACCGAATGCTGGTTACAGAAGCTATCTTAAAAGGAATAAATTTTTAAAAACACGGAACAGAAATAGGGGTTTAGGCTTATCCAACAAATGAACAAAAGAACATAGAGTTAAATTTTACAGTCCAAGAATGAAAGTGAACTTTTATTTTAAGAATAATCTGGTCGGATGTCCCTGGTATTCTCCTCGGGATCCGTGAAACAATCCAACAGAGAATCTGTAATGTGATCGATACTGACTTGCCAGACTGCCTGCCGTCACTCTCTCATCGGCGTGACGTGGCTTCCCTGTGCCTATTCTATAAATAATTTCAGGGCTTCTGCTCCGATGAACTAAGATCACTGGTGTCCCATAGGTACGAATTTACACGTGATACTAGATTAGCAACTACGTCCCACCCTTTTACAGTGAAACCAATAAAATGTAACAGCAATTTCTACTCTAACAGGTTCTTTTCTCACAATTCCCACCTGTAGAATTCCATTCCACATACTTGCTTCCCCGATAGCTACAATCTCCAGGAGTTTAAATGTAAAGTCAATAGACACCTCCTAACAAAATAACTCGCATCCATTCTCTCAAACACTCCTTCCATCTACATGCTTACCCGTCTATCACCCTCCTTCTGACATTTCCTATATCTAACCACTCTTTCTCACCACCTTCCCTTATGTAAACCCCTGCGCAATAATGGCAGTGGAATGCCTTGCTTGGAGAGAAATGATTTAAAATACAAACGAAATAAAAAATAACTCCAAATAGTTTTTGTTGCTTAAAATAAAAGACAATTTCGAAATATTACAAGAAGAATTAAAAGAATAATACATTTTTTAAAGTATATTTTTGACACTGAATGACATCGAATATAAAAAAAAGATTTTTGGAAGCAGCTAGAAACAAAGCAAAAATGGCGTTTCGTGAAGTGCATTATACGATTTATTACATATAAAAGAGGCTTTTATATATGATGTCTAAGTATATTATATGTTATTCACTGAGGTTAAAGGTGAAAAACCGCCGGTAAAAGTTAGCGAGAAAATATTAAATTAACTCTGAGAACACCTTTGAAATTCACGGGATCTTTTGAACTTTCGATAAAATTCGAAAATCGGACAGACAAGGGGATACGAGTCTTTCCTGATGTGTTAACCTAGTACACAATTGGATGAAATGTATAAAAGAAAAGGTTTTTAATAAAATATCGCATTTACCGAAAATAATTAAAAAAATAAGTAAGAAAATAAGTAAAAAAATAAGAAAGAAAATAAGTAAGAAAATAAGTAAAAAAATAAGTAAGAAAATAAGTAAGAAAATAAGTAAGGAAATAAGTAAGAAAATGAGTAAAAAAATAAGTAAGAAAACAAGTAAGAAAATAAGTAAGAAAATAAGTAAAAAAATAAGTAAGAAAATAAGTAAGAAAATAAGTAAGAAAATAAGTAAAAAAATGAGTAAGAAAATAAGTAAGAAAATAAGTAAGAAAATAAGTAAAAAATAAGTAAGAAAATGAGTAAAAAAATAAGTAAGAAAATAAGTAAGAAAATAAGTAAGAAAACAAGTAAGAAAATAAGTAAAAAAATAAGTAAAAAAATAAGTAAGAAAATAAGTAAGAAAATGAGTAAGAAAATGAGTAAAAAAATAAGTAAGAAAATCAGTAAAAAAATAAGTAAGAAATTAAGTAGGAAAATGAGTAAGAAAATAAGTAAGAAAATAAGTAAAAAAATAAGTAAGAAAATAAGTAAGAAAATAAGTAAGAAAATAAGTAAGAAAATAAGTAAAAAAGTAAGTAAGAAAATAAGTAAGAAAATAAGTAAAAAAATAAGTAAGAAAATAAGTAAGAAAATAAGTAAGAAAATAAGTAAAAAAATAAGTAAGAAAATAAGTAAGAAAATAAGTAAGAAAATAAGTAAAAAAATAAGTCAGAAAATAAGTAAGAAAATAAGTAAGGAAATAAGTAAGAAAATAAGTAAGAAAATAAGTAAGAAAATAAGTAAGAAAATAAGTAAGAAAATAAGTAAAAAAATAAGTAAGAAAATAAGTAAGAAAATAAGTAAGAAAATAAGTAAAAAAATAAGTAAGAAAATAAGTAAGAAAATAAGTAAGAAAATAAGTAAAAAAATAAGTAAGAAAACAAGTAAGAAAATAAGTAAAAAAATAAGTAAAAAAATAAGTAAGAAAATAAGTAAGAAAATAAGTAAGAAAATAAGTAAAAAATAAGTAAGAAAATGAGTAAAAAAATAAGTAAGAAAATAAGTAAAAAATAAGTAAGAAAATAAGTAAGAAAACAAGTAAGAAAATAAGTAAAAAAATAAGTAAAAAAATAAGTAAGAAAATAAGTAAGAAAATGAGTAAGAAAATGAGTAAAAAAATAAGTAAGAAAATAAGTAAAAAAATAAGTAAGAAATTAAGTAGGAAAATGAGTAAGAAAATAAGTAAGAAAATAAGTAAAAAAATAAGTAAGAAAATAAGTAAGAAAATAAGTACGAAAATAAGTAAGAAAATAAGTAAAAAAGTAAGTAAGAAAATAAGTAAGAAAATAAGTAAAAAAATAAGTAAGAAAATAAGTAAGAAAATAAGTAAGAAAATAAGTAAAAAAATAAGTAAGAAAATAAGTAAGAAAATAAGTAAGAAAATAAGTAAAAAAATAAGTAAGAAAATAAGTAAGAAAATAAGTAAGGAAATAAGTAAGAAAATAAGTAAGAAAATAAGTAAGAAAATAAGTAAGAAAATAAGTAAGAAAATAAGTAAGAAAATAAGTAATAAAATGTAAGAAAATAAGTAAGAAAATAAGTAAGAAAATAAGTAAAAAAATAAGTAAGAAAATAAGTAAGAAAATAAGTAAGAAAATAAGTAAAAAAATAAGTAAGAAAATAAGTAAGAAAATAAGTAAGAAAATAAGTAAAAAAATAAGTAAGAAAATAAGTAAGAAAATAAGTAAGAAAATAAGTAAAAAATAAGTAAAAAAATAGGTAAAAAAATAAGTAAGAAAATAAGTAAGAAAATGAGTAAAAAATAAGTAAGAAAATAAGTAAGAAAATAAGTAAGGAAATACATGAGAAAATAAGTAAGGAAATAAGTAAGAAAATAAGTAAGGAAAGACATAAGAAAATTAGTAAGGAAATAAGTAAGGAAATAAGTAAGGAAATAAGTAAGAAAATAAGTAAGGAAATAAATAAGGAAATAAGTAAGGAAATAAGTAAGGAAATAAGTAAGAAAATAAGTAAGAAAATTAGTAAGGAAATAAGAAAATAAGTAAACAAATTGGTAAGGAAATAAGTAAGAAAATATGTAAAAAAATAAGTTAGGAAATAAGTAAGAAAATAAGTAAGAAAATAAGTAAGAAAATAAGTAAAGAAATCAGTAAGAAAATGAATAAGGAATTAAGTAAGAAAATAAGTAATAAAATAAGTAAGGAAATAAGTAAGGAAATAAGTAAGAAAATAAGTAAGAAAATAAATAAGAAAATAAGTAACAAAATAAGTAACAAAATAAGTAAGGAAATAAGTAAGAAAATAAGTAAGAAAATAAATAAAGAAATAAGTAAAAAAATAAATAAGGAAATAATTAAGAAAAAGTAAGTAAGTAAATGAGTAAGAAAATTAGTAAGGAAATAAGAAAATAAGTAAAAAAAATAAGTAAGGAAATAAGTAAGGAAATAAGTAAGGAAATAAGCAACAAAATATGTAAGGAAATAAATAAGAAAATAAGTAAAAAAATAAGTAAGAAAATAAGTAAAAATATAAGTAAAAAAATAAGTAATAAAATGAGTAAGAATATAAATAAAGAAATAAGTAAGAAAATAAGTAAGGAAATAAGTAAGAAAATAAATAAAGAAATAAGTAAGAAAATAAATAAAGAAATAGGTAAGAAAATAAGTAATAAAATAAGTAAGGAAATAAGTAAGAAAATAAGTAAGAAAATAAATAAAGAAATAAGTAAGGAAATAAATAAGGAAATAAGTAAGAAAATAATTAAGAAAATACGTAAGGAAATAAATAAGAAAATTAGTAATGAAATAAGTAAGAAAATAAGTAATGAAATAAATGAGGAAATAAGTAAGAAAATAAGTAAGGAAATAAGTAAGAAAATATGTAAGGAAATAATTAAGAAAATAAGTAAGAAAATAATTAAGAAAATAAGTAAGGAAATAGATAAGAAAATAAGTAAGAAAATAAGTAAGAAAATTAGTAAGGAAATAAGAAAATAAGTAAAAAAATTGGTAAGGAAATAAGTAAGAAAATATGTAAAAACATAAGTTAGGAAATAAGTAAGGAAATAAGTAAGAAAATGAGTAAAAAAATAAGTAAGAAAATAATATAGAAAATAAATAAAAAATAAATAAAGAAATGAGTAAAAAAATAAGTAAGAAAATAAGTAAGAAAATAAGTAAAAAAATAAAAATGAAAATATGTAAGAAAATAAGTAAAAAAATAAGTAAAAAAATAAGTAAGGAAATAAGTAAGAAAATATGTAAGGAAATAATTAAGACAATAAGTAAGAAAATAATTAAGAAAATAAGTAAGGAAATACATAAGAAAATAAGTAAGGTAATAAGTAAGAAAATAAGTGAGAAAATTAGTAAGGAAATAAGAAAATAAGTAAAAAAAATAAGTAAGGAAATAAGTAAGGAAATAAGTAACAAAATATGTAATGAAATAAGTAAGAAAATAAGTAAAAAAATAAGTAAGAAAATAAGTAAGGAAATAAGTAAGGAAATAAATAAGGAAATAAGTAAGGAAATAAGTCAGAAAATAAGTAAGAATATAAATAAAGAAATAAGTAAGAAAATAAGTAATGAAATAAGTAAGGAAATAAATAAGGAAATAAGTAAGAAAATAAATAAAGAAATAAGTAAGAAAAAAATAAATAAGGAAATAAGTAAGAAAAATAATAATAAAATAAGTAAGGAAATAAGTAAGAAAATAAGTAAGAAAATAAATAAAGAAATAAATAAGGAAATAAGTAAGGAAATAAATAAGAAAATAAGTAAGAAAATAAATAAGGAAATAAGTAAGAAAATAATTAAGAAAATAAGTAAGGAAAGACATAAGAAAATAAGTAAGTGAAATAAGTAAGAAAATAAGTAAGAAAATTAGTAAGGAAATAAGAAAATAAGTAAAAAAATTGGTAAGGAAATAAGTAAGAAAATATGTAAAAAAATGTTAGGAAATAAGTAAGGAAATAAATAAGGAAATACATAAGAAAATAAATAAGGAAATGAGTAAGAAAATAAGTAATAAAATAAGTAAGGAAATAAGTAAGAAAATAGGTAAGGAAATAAGAAAATAAGTAAAAAAATTGGTAAGGAAATAAGTAAGAAAATATTTAAAAAATAAGTTAGGAAATAAGTAAGGAAATAAGTAAGGAAATACATAAGAAAATAAATAAGGAATGAGTAAGAAAATAAGTAATAAAATAAGTAAGGAAATAAGTAAGGAAATAAATAAGAAAATAAGTAAGAAAAATAAATAAGGAAATAAGTAAGAAAATAAGTAATAAAATAAGTAAGGAAATAAGTAAGGAAATAATTAAGGAAATAAGTAACAAAATATGTAAGGAAATAAGTAAGAAAATAATTAAAAAAATAAGTAAGAAAATAAGTAAGAAAATAAGTAAGAAAATGAGTAAGAAAATAAATAAGGAAATAAGAAAGAAAATAAGTAAGAAAATAATTAATAAAATAAGTAAGGAAATAAGTAAGGAAATAAGTAAGAAAATAAGAGTAAGAAAATAAATAAGGAAATAAGTAAGAAAATAAGTAAGAAGATAAGTAAGAAAATAAATAAGGAAATAAATAAGAAAATAAGTAAGAAAATAAATAAGGAAATAAGTAAGAAAATAAGTAAGAAAATAATTAATAAAATAAGTAAGGAAATAAGTAAGGAAATAAGTAAGAAAATAAGTAAGAAAAATAAATAAGGAAATAAGTAAGAAAATAAGTAAGGAAATAAGTAAGAAAATAAATAAAAATAAGTAAGAAAATAAATAAGGAAATAATTAAGAAAAAGTAAGTAAGTAAATAAGTAAGAAAATTAGTAAGGAAATAATAAAATGAGTAAAAAAATTAGTAAGGAAAGAAGTAAGTGAAAAATATGTAAAAAAATAAATAAGGAAATAAGTAAGGAAATAAGTAAGAAATAAGTAAGGAAATAAGTAACAAATATGTAAGGAAATAAGTAAGAACATAAGTAAAAAAATAATTAAGAAAATAAGTAAGAAATTAAGTAAGCAGAAAATAAGTAAGGAAATAAGTAAGAAAATAAGTAAGAAAATAAATAAAGAAATAAGTAAGGAAATAAATAAGGAAATAAGTAAAAAAATAATTAAGAAAATACGTAAGGAAATAAATAAGAAAATTAGTAATGAAATAAGTAAGAAAATAAGTAATGAAATAAATAAGGAAATAAGTAAGAAAATAAGTAAGGAAATAAGTAAGAAAATATGTAAGGAAATAATTAAGAAAATAAGTAAGAAAATAATTAAGAAAATAAGTAAGGAAATAGATAAGAAAATAAGTAAGGAAATAAGTAAGGAAATAAGTAAGGAAATAAGTAAGAAAATAAGTAAGAAAATTAGTAAGGAAATAAGAAAATAAGTAAAAAAATTGGTAAGGAAATAAGTAAGAAAATATGTAAAAACATAAGTTAGGAAATAAGTAAGGAAATAAGTAAGAAAATGAGTAAAAAAATAAGTAAGAAAATAATATAGAAAATAAATAAAAAATAAATAAAGAAATGAGTAAAAATAAGTAAGAAAATAAGTAAGAAAAATAAGTAAAAAAATAAAAATGAAAATATGTAAGAAAATAAGTAAAAAAATAAGTAAAAAAATAAGTAAGGAAATAAGTAAGAAAATATGTAAGGAAATAATTAAGACAATAAGTAAGAAAATAATTAAGAAAATAAGTAAGGAAATACATAAGAAAATAAGTAAGGTAATAAGTAAGAAAAATAAGTAAGAAAATTAGTAAGGAAATAAGAAAATAAGTAAAAAAAAATAAGTAAGGAAATAAGTAAGGAAATAAGTAAATAAAAATATGTAATGAAATAAGTAAGAAAATAAGTAAAAAAATAAGTAAGAAAATAAGTAAGGAAATAAGTAAGGAAATAAATAAGGAAATAAGTAAGGAAATAAGTCAGAAAATAAGTAAGAATATAAATAAAGAAATAAGTAAGAAAATAAGTAATGAAATAAGTAAGGAAATAAATAAGGAAATAAGTAAGAAAATAAATAAAGAAATAAGTAAGAAAATAAATAAGGAAATAAGTAAGAAAATAAGTAATAAAATAAGTAAGGAAATAAGTAAGAAAATAAGTAAGAAAATAAATAAAGAAATAAGTAAGGAAATAAGTAAGGAAATAAATAAGAAAAATAAGTAAGAAAATAAATAAGGAAATAAGTAAGAAAATAATTAAGAAAATAAGTAAGGAAAGACATAAGAAAATAAGTAAGGAAATAAGTAAGAAAATAAGTAAGAAAAATTAGTAAGGAAATAAGAAAATAAGTAAAAAAATTGGTAAGGAAATAAGTAAGAAAATATGTAAAAAAATAAGTTAGGAAATAAGTAAGGAAATAAATAAGGAAATACATAAGAAAATAAATAAGGAAATGAGTAAGAAAATAAGTAATAAAATAAGTAAGGAAATAAGTAAGAAAATAGGTAAGGAAATAAGAAATAAGTAAAAAAATTGGTAAGGAAATAAGTAAGAAAATATTTAAAAAAATAAGTTAGGAAATAAGTAAGGAAATAAGTAAGGAAATACATAAGAAAATAAATAAGGAAATGAGTAAGAAAATAAGTAATAAAATAAGTAAGGAAATAAGTAAGGAAATAAATAAGAAAATAAGTAAGAAAATAAATAAGGAAATAAGTAAGAAAAAATAAGTAATAAAATAAGTAAGGAAATAAGTAAGGAAATAATTAAGGAAATAAGTAACAAAATATGTAAGGAAATAAGTAAGAAAATAATTAAAAAAATAAGTAAGAAAATAAGTAAGAAAATAAGTAAGAAAATGAGTAAGAAAAAATAAATAAGGAAATAAGAAAGAAAATAAGTAAGAAAATAATTAATAAAATAAGTAAGGAAATAAGTAAGGAAATAAGTAAGAAAATAAGTAAGAAATTAAATAAGGAAATAAGTAAGAAAATAAGTAAGAAGATAAGTAAGAAAATAAATAAGGAAATAAATAAGAAAATAAGTAAGAAAATAAATAAGGAAATAAGTAAGAAAATAAGTAAGAAAAATAATTAATAAAATAAGTAAGGAAATAAGTAAGAAAATAAGTAAGAAAAAAATAAATAAGGAAATAAGTAAGAAAATAAGTAAGGAAATAAGTAAGAAAATAAATAAAAAAATAAGTAAGAAAATAAATAAGGAAATAATTAAGAAAAGTAAGTAAGTAAATAAGTAAGAAAATTAGTAAGGAAATAATAAAATGAGTAAAAAAATTAGTAAGGAAAGAAGTATGAAAATATGTAAAAATAAATAAGGAAATAAGTAAGGAAATAAGTAAGGAAATAAGTAAGGAAATAAGTAACAAATATGTAAGGAAATAAGTAAGAACATAAGTAAAAAAATAATTAAGATAATAAGTAAGAAATTAAGTAAGAAAATAAGTAAGGAAATAAGTAAGAAAATAAGTAAGAAAATAAATAAAGAAATAAGTAAGGAAATAAATAAGGAAATAAGTAAGAAAATAATTAAGAAAATACGTAAGGAAATAAATAAGAAAATTAGTAATGAAATAAGTAAGAAAATAAGTAATGAAATAAATAAGGAAATAAGTAAGAAAATAAGTAAGGAAATAAGTAAGTAAATATGTAAGGAAATAATTAAGAAAATAAGTAAGAAAATAATTAAGAAAATAAGTAAGGAAATAGATAAGAAAATAAGTAAGGAAATAAGTAAGGAAATAAGTAAGGAAATAAGAAAATAAGTAAGAAAATTAGTAAGGAAATAAGAAAATAAGTAAAAAAAATTGGTAAGGAAATAAGTAAGAAAATATGTAAAAAAATAAGTTAGGAAATAAGTAAGGAAATAAGTAAGAAAATGAGTAAAAAAATAAGTAAGAAAATAATATAGAAAATAAATAAAAAATAAATAAAGAAATGAGTAAAAAAATAAGTAAGAAAATAATTAAGAAAATAAGTAAAAAAATAAAAATGAAAATATGTAAGAAAATAAGTAAAAAAATAAGTAAAAAAATAAGTAAGGAAATAAGTAAGAAAATATGTAAGGAAATAATTATATATAAAAAAATAATTAAGAAAATAAGTAAGGAAATACATAAGAAAATAAGTAAGGTAATAAGTAAGAAAATAAGTAAGAAAATTAGTAAGGAAATAAGAAAATAAGTAAAAAAAATAAGTAAGGAAATAAGTAAGGAAATAAGTAACAAAATATGTAATGAAATAAGTAAGAAAATAAGTAAGAAAATAAGTAAGAAAATAAGTAAGGAAATAAGTAAGGAAATAAATAAGGAAATAAGTAAGGAAATAAGTAAGAAAATAAGTAAGAATATCAATAAAGAAATAAGTAAGAAAATAAGTAATGAAATAAGTAAGGAAATAAATAAGGAAATAAGTAAGAAAAAATAAATAAAGAAATAAGTAAGAAAATAAATAAGGAAATAAGTTTAGAAAATAAGTAATAAAATAAGTAAGGAAATAAGTAAGAAAATAAGTAAGAAAATAAATAAAGAAATAAGTAAGGAAATAAGTAAGAAATAAATAAGAAAATAAGTAAGAAAAATAAATAAGGAAATAAGTAAGAAAATAATTAAGAAAATAAGTAAGGAAAGACATAAGAAAATAAGTAAGGAAATAAGTAAGAAAATAAGTAAGAAAATTAGTAAGGAAATAAGAAAATAAGTAAAAAAATTGGTAAGGAAATAAGTAAGAAAAATATGTAAAAAAATAAGTTAGGAAATAAGTAAGGAAATAAATAAGGAAATACATAAGAAAATAAATAAGGAAATGAGTAAGAAAAATAAGTAATAAAATAAGTAAGGAAATAAGTAAGGAAATAAATAAGAAAATAAGTAAGAAAATAAATAAGGAAATAAGTAAGAAAATAAGTAATAAAATAAGTAAGGAAATAAGTAAGGAAATAATTAAGGAAATAAGTAACAAAATATGTAAGGAAATAAGTAAGAAAATAATTAAAAAATAAGTAAGAAAATAAGTAAGAAAATAAGTAAGAAAATGAGTAAGAAAATAAATAAGGAAATAAGAAAGAAAATAAGTAAGAAAATAATTAATAAAATAAGTAAGAAATAAGTAAGGAAATAAGTAAGAAAATAAGTAAGAAAATAAATAAGGAAATAAGTAAGAAAATAAGTAAGAAAATAAGTAAGAAAATAAATAAGGAAATAAATAAGAAAATAAGTAAGAAAATAAATAAGGAAATAAGTAAGAAAATAAGTAAGAAAATAATTAATAAAATAAGTAAGGAAATAAGTAAGGAAATAAGTAAGAAAATAAGTAAGAAAATAAATAAGGAAATAAGTAAGAAAATAAGTAAGGAAATAAGTAAGAAAATAAATAAAAAAATAAGTAAGAAAATAAGGAAATAATTAAGAAAAAGTAAGTAAGTAAATAAGTAAGAAAATTAGTAAGGAAATAATAAAATGAGTAAAAAAATTAAAGGGAAAGAAGTATGAAAATATGTAAAAAATAAATAAGGAAATAAGTAAGGAAATAAGTAAGGAAATAAGTAAGGAAATAAGTAACAAATATTTAAGGAAATAAGTAAGAACATAAGTAAAAAAATAATTAAGAAAATAAGTAAGAAATTAAGTAAGAAAATAAGTAAGGAAATAAGTAAGAAAATAAGTAAGAAAATAAATAAAGAAATAAGTAAGGAAATAAATAAGGAAATAAGTAAGAAAATAATAAAGAAAATACGTAAGGAAATAAATAAGAAAATTAGTAAATGAAATAAGTAAGAAAATAAGTAATGAAATAAATAAGGAAATACGTAAGAAAATAAGTAAGGAAATAAGTAAGAAAATATGTAAGGAAATAATTAAGAAAATAAGTAAGAAAATAATTAAGAAAATAAGTAAGGAAATAGATAAGAAAATAAGTAAGGAAATAAGTAAGGAAATAAGTAAGGAAATAAGTAAGAAAATAAGTAAGAAAATTAGTAAGGAAATATGAAAATAAGTAAAAAAATTGGTAAGGAAATAAGTAAGAAAATATGTAAAAAAATAAGTTAGGAAATAAGTAAGGAAATAAGTAAGAAAATGAGTAAAAAAATAAGTAAGAAAATAATATAGAAAATAAATAAAAAATAAATAAAGAAATGAGTAAAAAAATAAGTAAGAAAATAAGTAAGAAAATAAGTAAAAAAATAAAAATGAAAATATGTAAGAAAATAAGTAAAAAAATAAGTAAAAAAATAAGTAAGGAAATAAGTAAGAAAATATGTAAGGAAATAATTAAGACAATAAGTAAAAAAATAATTAAGAAAATAAGTAAGGAAATGCATAAGAAAATAAGTAAGGTAATAAGTAAGAAAATAAGTAAGAAAATTAGTAAGGAAATAAGAAAATAAGTAAAAAAAATAAGTAAGGAAATAAGTAAGGAAATAAGTAACAAAATATGTAATGAAATAAGTAAGAAAATAAGTAAGAAAATAAGTAAGAAAATAAGTAAGGAAATAAGTAAGGAAATAAATAAGGAAATAAGTAAGGAAATAATAAGAAAATAAGTAAGAATATAAATAAAGAAATAAGTAAAAAAATAAGTAATGAAATAAGTAAGGAAATAAATAAGGAAATAAGTAAGAAAATAAATAAAGAAATAAGTAAGAAAATAAATGAGGAAATAAGTAAGAAAATAAGCAATAAAATAAGTAAGGAAATAAGTAAGAAAATAAGTAAGAAAATAAATAAAGAAATAAGTAAGTAAATAAGTAAGGAAATAAATAAGAAAATAAGTAAGAAAATAAATAAGGAAATAAGTAAGAAAATAAGTAATAAAATAAGTAAGGAAATAAGTAAGGAAATAAGGAAGGAAATAAGTAAGAATATAGGTAAGGAAATAATTAAGAAAATAAGTAAGAAAATAATTAAGAAAATAAGTAAGGAAAGACATAAGAAAATAAGTAAGGAAATAAGTAAGAAAATAAGTAAGAAAATTAGTAAGGAAATAAGAAAATAAGTAAAAAAATTGGTAAGGAAATAAGTAAGAAAATATGTAAAAAAATAAGTCAGGAAATAAGTAAGGAAATAAATAAGGAAATACATAAGAAAATAAATAAGGAAATGAGTAAGAAAATAAGTAATAAAATAAGTAAGGAAATAAGTAAGGAAATAAATAAGAAAATAAGTAAGAAAATAAATAAGGAAATAAGTAAGAAAATAAGTAATAAAATAAGTAAGGAAATAAGTAAGGAAATAATTCAGGAAATAAGTAACAAAAGATGTAAGGAAATAAGTAAGAAAATAATTAAAAAAATAAGTAAGAAAATAAGTAAGAAAATAAGTAAGAAAATAAGTAAGAAAATAAATAAGGAAATAAGTAAGAAAATAAGTAAGGAAATAAGTAAGAAAATAAATAAAAAAATAAGTAAGAAAATAAATAAGGAAATAATTAAGAAAAAGTAAGTAAGTAAATAAGTAAGAAAATTAGTAAGGAAATAAGAAAATAAGTAAAAAAAATAAGTAAGGAAATAAGTAAGGAAATAAATAAGGAAATAAGTAACAAAATATGTAATGAAATAAGTAAGAAAATAAGTAAAAAAATAAGTAAGAAAATAAGTAAAAACATAAGTAAGAAATTAAGTAAGAATATAAATAAAGAAATAAGTAAGAAAATAAGTAATGAAATAAGTAAGGAAATAAATAAGGAAATAAGTAAGAAAATAAATAAGGAAATAAGTAAGAAAATAAATAAGGAAATAAGTAAGAAAATAAGTAATAAAATAAGTAAGGAAATAAGTAAGAAAATAAGGAAGAAAATAAATAAAGAAATAAGTAAGGAAATAAATAAGGAAATAAGTAAGAAAATAAGTAAGGAAATAAGTAAGAAAATAGGTAAGGAAATAAGAAAATAAGTAAAAAATTGGTAAGGAAATAAGTAAGAAAATATTTAAAAAAATAAGTTAGGAAATAAGTAAGGAAATAAATAAGGAAATAAGTAAGAAAATAAATAAGGAAATAAGTAAGAAAATAAATAAGGAAATAAGTAAGAAAATAAGTAATAAAATAAGTAAGAAAATAAGTAAGAAAATGAGTAAGAAAATAAATAAGGAAATAAGAAAGAAAATAAGTAAGAAAATAATTAATAAAATAAGTAAGGAAATAAGTAAGGAAATAAGTAAGAAAATAAGTAAGAAAATAAATAAGGAAATAAGTAAGAAAATAAGTAAGAAAATAAGTAAGAAAATAAATAAGGAAATAAATAAGAAAATAAGTAAGAAAATAAATAAGGAAATAAGTAAGAAAATAAGTAAGAAAATAATTAATAAAATAAGTAAGGAAATAAGTAAGGAAATAAGTAAGAAAAAAAGGTAAGAAAATAAATAAGGAAATAAGTAAGAAAATAAGTAAGGAAATAAGTAAGAAAATAAATAAAAAAACAAGTAAGAAAATAAATAAGGAAATAATTAAGAAAAAGTAAGTAAGTAAATAAGTAAGAAAATTAGTAAGGAAATAATAAAATAAGTAAAAAAATTAGTAAGGAAAGAAGTAAGAAAATATGTAAAAAAATAAATAAGGAAATAAGTAAGGAAATAAGTAAGGAAATAAGTAAGGAAATAAGTAACAAATATGTAAGGAAATAAGTAAGAAAATAAGTAAAATAATAATTAAGAAAATAAGTAAGAAATTAAATAAGAAAATAAGTAAGAAAATAAATAAAGAAATAAGTAAGAAAATAAATAAGGAAATAAGTAAGAAAATAAGTAATAAAATAATTAAGGAAATAAGTAACAAAATAAGTAAAAAAATAAATAAAGAAATAAGTAAAAAAATAAATAAGGAAATAATTAAGAAAATGTAAATAAGTAAATAAGTAAGAAAATTTGTAAGGAAATAAGTAAGAAAATAAGTAAAAAAATAAGTAAGAAAATAAGTAAGAAAATAAGTAAGAAAATAAGTAAAGAAATAAGTAAGAAAATGAATAAGGAAATAAGTAAGAAAATAAGTAATAAATTAAGTAAGGAAATAAGTAAGGAAATAAGTAAGAAAATGAGTAAGAAAATAAATAAGGAAATAAGTAAGAAAATAAGTAAGAAAATAAGTAAGAAAATAAATAAAAAAATAAGTAAGAAAATAAATAAGGAAATAATTAATAAAAAGTAAGTAAGAAAATAAGTCAGAAAATTAGTAAGGAAATAAGAAAATAAGTAAAAAAATAAGTAAGGAAATAAGTATGAAAATATGTAAAAAAATAAATAAGGAAATAAGTAAGGAAATAAGTAAGAAAATAAGTAAGGAAATAAGTAACAAAATATGTAAGGAAATAAGTAAGAAAATAAGTAAAAAAGTAAGAAAGAAAATAAGTAAGCAAATAATAAGTAAGAAAGTAAGTAAGAAAATAAATAAAGAAATAAGTAAGAAAATAAATAAGGAAATAAGTAAGAAAATACGTAATAAAATAAGTAAGGAAATAAGTAAGAAAATAAGTAAAAAAATATATAAAGAAATAAGTGAAAAAATAAATACGGAAATAATTAAGAAAAAGTAAGTAAGTAAATAAGTAAGAAAATTAGTAAGGAAATAAGAAAATAAGTAAAAAAATAAGTAAGGAAAGAAGTAAGGAAATAAGTAACAAAATATGTAAGGAAATAAGTAATAAAATAAGTAAAAAAATAAGTAAGAAAATAAGTAAGAAAATGAGTAAGAAAATAAGTTAGAATATAAATAAAAAAATAAGTAAGAAAATAAATAAGGAAATAAGTAAGAAAATAAATAATAAAATAAGTAAGGAAATAAGTAAGAAAATAAGTAAGAAAATAAATAAAGAAATGAGTAAGGAAATAAATGAAGAAATAAGTAAGAAAATAAGTAATAAAATACGTAAGGAAATAAGTAAGAAAATAAGTAATGAAATAAGTAAGAAAATAAGTAATGAAATAAATACCGAAATAAGTAAGAAAATAAATAAAGAAATAAGTAAGAAAATAAATAAGGAAATAAGTAAGAAAATAAGTAAGGAAATAAGTAAGGAAATAAATAAGGAAATAAGTAAGAAAATAAGTAAGAAAATAAGTAAGAAAATAAAGAAAGAAATAAGTAAGAAAATAAGTAAGGAAATAAGTAAGAAAATAAGTAAGAAAATAAGTAAGGAAATAAATAAAGAAATAAGTAAGAAAATAAGTAAGAAAATAAGTACGAAAATAAATAAAGAAATAAGTAAGAAAATAAGTAAGAAAATAAGTAAGAAAATAAGTAAGGAAATAAATAAGGAAATAAGTAAGAAAATAAGTACGAAAATAAATAAAGAAATAAGTAAGAAAATAAGTAAGAAAATAAGTAAGCAAATAAGTACGAAAATAAATAAAGAAATAAGTAAGAAAATAAGTAAGAAAATAAGTAAGAAAATAAGTAAGAAAATAAGTAAGTAAATAAGTAAGGAAATAAATAAGGAAATAAGTAAGAAAATAAGTAAGAAAATAAATAAAAAATAAGTAAGTAAATAAATAAGGAAATAAATAAGGAAATAAGTAAGAAAATAAGTAAGGAAATAAGTAAGAAAATATGTAAGGAAATAATTAAGAAAATAAGTAAGAAAATAATTAAGAAAATAAGTAAGGAAATAGATAAGAAAATGACTAAGGAAATAAGTAAGGAAATAAGTAAGGAAATAAGTAAGAAAATAAGTAAGAAAATTAGTAAGGAAATAAGAAAATAAGTAAAAAAATTGGTAAGGAAATAAGTAAGAAAATATGTAAAAAAATAAGTTAGGAAATAAGTAAGGAAATAAGTAAGAAAATGAGTAAAAAAATAAGTAAGAAAATAATATAGAAAATAAATAAAAAATAAATAAAGAAATGAGTAAAAAAATAAGTAAGAAAATAAGTAAGAAAATAATTAAAAAAATAAAAATGAAAATATGTAAGAAAATAAGTAAAAAAATAAGTAAAAAATAAGTAAGAAAATAAGTAAGGAAATAAGTAAGAAAATATGTAAGGAAATAAGTAAGAAAATAAGTAAGAAAATTATTAAGGAAATAAGTAAGGAAATACATAAGAAAATAAGTAAGGTAATAAGTAAGAAAATAAGTAAGAAAATTAGTAAGGAAATAAGAAAATAAGTAAAAAAAATAAGTAAGGAAATAAGTAAGGAAATAAATAAGGAAATAAGTAACAAAATATGTAATGAAATAAGTAAGAAAATAAGTAAAAAAATAAGTAAGAAAATAAGTAAGAATATAAATAAAAAAATAAGTAAGAAAATAAGTAATGAAATAAGTAAGGAAATAAATAAGGAAATAAGTAAGAAAATAAATTAAGAAATAAGTAAGAAAATAAATAAGGAAATAAGTAAGAAAATAAGTAATAAAATAAGTAAGGAAATAAGTAAGAAAATAAGTAAGAAAATAAATAAAGAAATAAGTAATAAAATAAATAAGGAAATAAGTAATGAAATATGTAAGAAAATAAGTAATGAAATAAATAAGGAAATAAGTAAGAAAATAAGTAAGGAAATAATTAAGAAAATAGGTAAGGAAATAATTAAGAAAATAAGTAAGAAAATAATTAAGAAAATAAGTAAGGAAAGACATAAGAAAATAAGTATGGAAATTAGTAAGAAAATAAGTAAGAAAATTAGGAAGGAAATAAGAAAATAAGTAAAAAAATTGGTAAGGAAATAAGTAAGAAAATATGTAAAAAAATAAGTTAGGAAATAAGTAAGGAAATAAGTAAGGAAATACATAAGAAAATAAATAAGGAAATGAGTAAGAAAATAAGTAATAAAATAAGTAAGGAAATAAGTAAAGAAATAAATAAGAAAATAAGTAACAAAATATGTAAGGAAATAAGTAAGAAAATAATTAAAAAAATAAGTAAGAAAATAAGTAAGAAAATAAGTAAGAAAATAAGTAAGAAAATAAATAAGGAAACAAGTAAGAAAATAAGTAAGAAAATAAGTAAGAAAATAAGTAAAGAAATAAGTATGAAAATAAGTAAGAAAATAAATAAGGAAATAAGTAAGAAAATAAGTAAGAAAATAATTAATAAAATAAGTAAGGAAATAAGTAAGGAAATAAGTAAGAAAATAAGTAAGAAAATAAATAAGGAAATAAGTAAGAAAATAAGTAATAAAATAAGTAAGAAAATAAATAAGGAAATAAATAAGAAAATAAGTAAGAAAATAAATAAGGAAATAAGTAAGAAAATAAGTAAGAAAATAAGTAAGAAAATAAATAAAAAAATAAGTAAGAAAATAAATAAGGAAATAATTAAGAAAAAGTAAGTAAGTAAATAAGTAAGAAAATTAGTAAGGAAATAATAAAATAAGTAAAAAAATAAGTAAGGAAAGTAGTAAGAAAATATGTAAAAAAATAAATAAGGAAATAAGTAAGGAAATAAGTAAGGAAATAAGTAAAGAAATATGTAACAAATATGTAAGGAAATAAGTAAGAAAATAAGTAAAAAAACAATTAAGAAAATAAGTAAGAAATTAAGTAAGAAAATAAGTAAGAAAATAAATAAAGAAATAAGTAAGAAAATAAATAAGGAAATAAGTAAGAAAATAAGTAATAAAATAAGTAAGGAAATAAGTAAGAAAATAAGTAAAAAAATAAATAACGAAATAAGTAAAAAAAATAAATAAGGAAATAATTAAGAAAAAGTAAGTAAGTAAATAAGTAAGAAAATAAATAATAAAATAAGTAAGGAAATAAAGAAGGAAATAAGTAAGAAAATAAGTAATAAAATACGTAAGGAAATAAGTCAGAAAATAAGTAATGAAATAAGTAAGAAAATAAGTAATGAAATAAATACGGAAATAAGTAAGAAAATAAATAAGAAAATAAATAAAGAAATAAGTAAGAAAATAAATAAGGAAATAAGTAAGAAAATAAGTAAGGAAATAAAGAAAGAAATAAGCAAGAAAATAAGTAAGGAAATAAGTAAAAAAATAAGTAAGAAAATAAATAAGGAAATAAGTAAAAAAATAAGTAAGAAAATAAATAAGGAAATAAGTAAAAAAATAAGTAAGAAAATAAGTACGAAAATAAATAAAGATATAAGTAAGAAAATAAGTAAGAAAATAAGTAAGAAAATAAGTAATAAAATAAGTAAGGAATAAGTTAGGAAATAAATAAGGAAATAAGTAAGAAAATAAGTAAGAAAATAAATAAAAAAATAATATAGAAAATAAATAAGGAAATAAGTAAGAAAATAAGTAATAAAATAAGTAAGGAAATAAATAAGGAAATAAGTAAGAAAATAAGTAATAAAATAAGTAAGGAAATAAATAAAGATATAAGTAAGAAAATAAGTAATAAAATAAGTAAGAAACTAAGAACAAACAGCAGTGAATTTTCTGAGGTAGACATTAATGTAGCAGTTATTTGATGAATATAATTTGGCCGCCTTTTTCGAATAATGTATTTTTTTTTCGTACTTTTTTTTATTAACGAAGCTGCTTGATGAGAAAATGTTAAAACATATCAACACATTTTAGATTTACTATAGTTTCAGCTCTTAACTTTTTATGTCACACTTGGACTTCCGTTTTTACAAAAATCGACACGTTTATAAAACCAATTTATTATGTCACACTTGGACTTCCGTATTTACAAAATCGACCCCTTTATAAAAACCATGCAAAAAATTTAAATTTTTAAAAAAGATTTGAAGTCGTTATATTGAAACCCTATAAACAAGCTATCTCCTCTCCTGAGCTACACGTAAGACATGTCGCTATTCGTTGTAATCTTGGAGATAAACGGGCACAATGAGGAAAGTCACGATTTTCGTTAATAGAAAAGAGACAACGATACAAAGACAGATTAAAAAATGTAAGAGAAAAAAATTTAAGGATTTTTCGGTTTAACGGCATATCAACACCATATGTGTCATTTAATGCCGGAACTTAATTTTCTTGTTAGTTTTGAAATAATAAAAATATGATATATGTTATTCAGTTTTCACAATTTATTACATGGTACATGAAACATAGCTTATATAGAATATTGGACATTATTATTAGGCGGCCCTAGTGTCTTAAAAAAATGACGTATTTCATATTATTTTTCAGTATTTACTGCCAAGTGAATTATTAAAATGAAAATAGAATGGTTGTTTTGTTAATACTGCACAATAACATGTGCATCAAATGAATTCATAAATAATTAATAATTACCTATATTGCAGTTTCATCAATGAAAGAATGAATAAAATTTAGGGTGATTCGGACGAGTTCATCTTTGCTTTCTTGCATTGTAAAATTATGCAAAATAATAATAACAAAAGATCCATTCGATTTTTATTTAGAATTATCCATTTGGCAATAAATAATAAAAATAATATGAAATACATAATTTTTTAAAAAGAAACTGGTGTGGCCTAATAATTATGGCCGGTAATATATATATATATATATATATATGTATATATAAATCAAATCTACAGGGTGCGATGGGTAAATTGTCGCTATTAGCCTTGTAAAATTTTGCAAAGTAATAATAACAATAGAATCACTCTCTTTTCATTTAGAATTATCCACTTGGCAATAAATACTAAAAATAGTATGAAATACATAATGTTTTAAAAAATAAACTGGGTTTGCCTCATAATGATGGCCGGTAGTGTAGAAATACACGTGTGCGGATATGAATATTATAAGCGGTGATATGTGTGCTTTTATGCTGTTGATTTCTTGAAGTTATATTTTAAAATATCGCCTAATGTCCTGACAGTGGTTTTCACATTGGTTTTCTTTCGCAGAATTTTTATTTTTAATCATTTCACCCCGAGCAAGGCAGAAATGCCACTGATGAGCGGGGGGCTACAGAATTGTAAAAAGATTAATTAGAAAAGAGTGAGGAGTACAAACTAGTTAGAAAGGAACAATAGAAAGCTGAGAAAGCAGGTGCGATGACAGATACATAGGTGTAGAGAAAGGGAAGGTTATACAGGGGAGGGGAGAGAGCTAAAGTCCAGTTAGTAGATGAGTATTGACATTGCATTTATATTCCTGGAGGTTGTAGCTGTCAGGAAAGCAAGAATATGGGAGCGAGTTCCACAGGCAAGAAGTGCGAGAGAAGAAGCTGCAGGAGTAGAATTGTCGTCTGTATTTGGCTAACCTGGCTGTGAATGGGTGCGACCCAGTTGCCAGTCTGGTTGCACGAGTAAACACCTGTTGAGGAGGCACCAGTGACTTAAGTTCGTCCGAGCAGAAGCCATGAAAGTATTTATAGAACAGACAAAGGGAGGCCACATTTCGACGGTGGGGAAGTGGCTGCAGTCGAGCCGCCAGATCAGTACCTATCATATTACAGATTCTCCTTTGGAGCCTGTCGAGAACACTGAGAAGAACAACAGGGGCGCCTGACAATGCACGGACGGATGTATATATGCAGGATATATATATGCAGGATGGATTCCGGCGGAAAAAACATCCTGGATCGACATAGTGACCCATCCTTCTTTGCAGTAGATTTAGCTATGGATTAAATATAGTGGTTCCATTTGAGGTCTGAGGAGAGGGTATGGCCGAGGAGGCGTCGTGTGTTGCTCTCAGGGAGAATCGCTTGTGGGAGGCAGGAGAGGTTGCCGGTGATGGTTGACAGACAACAGCTTGATCTTAGACGAATTGAAGTTGACAAGCCACTTCTTGCCCCAATACACCACAGAGTGTAAACCTCTATTAATTTAATGCTTAAATATAAATATTTTTACACCTTTTTATAGCTTCACCTACATACATTTTGAACATAGTTTTATACTTTCAGAGTTAAAGTATGTGTAGTGAACAAAACAAGTTCTAGATTTAAAATTCATATCCTAAGCACTGACGCATTGTTAGAAATAAACGGATTTTCTCGAATTTACAAACTTTGCTAAACACACAAAACTCGCGAAATTTCACACCTTGATGCGAAATGTTTGTCGTCCAATGGAAAGGCCAGAATTACATCCGGGAGTGAATTCCCAAATGACCTTTCCGAGCCCCAAACTAAATAAAAGACGGGACAAGACGACTGTCGCCAGATAGCAATGAGATGAGCATAATTAACGCGTACCTTGACAAACGTCAAGCGATCTCTGTTATTGTCTCTATCTTTTTCTCTCACCTCTCACCTTCCTTTTCACAATTCACCGTGAGCGAAGACATCAAAGCCAATCATAGCGACCAACAAACGCTCATACATACATACACACATACGTTCCTGCCTACGTACACATAAACTAATTCTTGAAAGACTACTACGAACTCTTGATACCCTTAACCTCTTAATGCTATTTCTCTTGGATTATTTAATTTCTACAAATTCATGTTATAATTTTCTATTAATAAATTTCTATTTAAACATACGGAAGGTATACTTTTTACTCTTTCACAAATCCACACATTCCGCTTCTCCAATCTCCTGATGAAAGCGAATAATCCTAAGTTATAGGGAGTTCGGTTATGTATGACACAAGGCCAATTAAAAATAAGCATTAACTATTTCCCTACTGCTTCATATGTTCTTTAGTGTGGTTTGTCCACTCTAACAAAACTGATGAGCAAAGATATTGCGGATACTTTTTCATTGCTTATGGTCTGATCCCGGTCATTGAAGAACCCATACGAGTCCCGAACCGCCTCAACCTTTTTTTAACATGCTTTCCTGACAAATGCACAGCAAAGTTTGATCCCATCGCCCCAATCCGATCATTCCTTAATCAGTATCCAGATTGACTCCAATGACATCCCCTGAATTACTCTTCCATAAAACGATTTATCGCCTATAAGAAGACTGACTAAAAAGAGCTTTTGGTCCCATCTGACCAAAATCTTTTCAAACAAGTTACCCACAAAACTACTGCCCAAATCTCCGAATGGGTCCTTTTTTGAATGTAAAATTTTATCCCCTCCCAGCACACAAAAATTTCAAGTCAAAACCAAACAGTCAATCCTGGTTCACCCCTGCCCATAGCTCACTTAAAAAAGCACTACTTAAAAATCAATCGCAAGGAGCGATGTAGTCCGACCCATGCTTCTGTCTCGAACCGCTCGAAAAAGAATTCTGGAAAACGCAAAGTGTAGCTAGGCGCGAGATCTTCAGGCCAAGGCTTAAATGAAACAAATTGGATTTCATGAATTCTGCAAGATCACCAACCAAATTATGAACAGCTTACTGTTTTAAATGACCCGCATTCGTATCTTCTTCGACAGAGAAAGTTAGGATCTTCCACGCGATCTTCGCCTCAAACTCAATGTTAGATGAAAAAGACCATCTCCTCCTTTACTTCCCACGTCTCATAGAGCACAATCTCATTAATATATTCAGTTCTGTAAAAGAGGTCTCTACACCTATCAAAACCTCGTCCCAAAGAAAAGACAATGCCCTGGATGAAATTCTAGTGCTCGTCCTCAAGAATATGAACCAAGAATTATTTCCAATTTAAGCAAAATTATTTTACCGCTCTTGAAGCAAAAATCTTTCCCAAACATGTTGAAAAAATAAGCATATGCTCCCCTCCCAGTACAGACATGTTAGTCTTTTCAGGATCAGCAAGTTTTTGGAGGATATTATCAACAAGAAGGTTTTCAAAAATCTTGATAGGAACAACCTCTTGTGCGACGGGCAGTACGGGTTTCGATCAACTCTGCTGATATCCGAATTAACATAACACACATGAATAGTCGGTCCCTTGATAGTACACATACCACAAGGTCCATAGCATTAGATATTTCGAAAGCCTTTGACAAAATGTGGAACAAGGATTTAATACACAAGCTGTCCGGAATCACAGTAAGAGTTTTTCTCTATAATAAAATCCTTTCTAACAGTTTGATACCTGAAGCTAGTTGTTAGGAGTCGTTTCTCAGGCCAACTCTAATTTTGGTTTACATTCATCAACTACATACGCCGATCACTTGTAAAAAATCTATCCCGAGGATATACCGGCGTACCTCCAAAAGATCAGAGATTTGCAGCTGATCTCTCTTCCGATTTAACACTAAGTTCCCAGTGGGACAAAAACTGGGTGGTTACATTCAATGCTTCCAAAACCAAACTGGTTCATAAAATGTGTTGCTGGTAATTTAACTATTAAGATATATTGTTTAATTTTGCATTGATTTGAATTTTACTTTAATTATGTATTGTTGGTCATTTTTATTCTAACAAAAAATATACTGTAAATTTGTTTTTGCGGGAGTGTCACTATTTGTCCAAAACTTGGTTCCTAATAGGTTCGACTAACCCGGTTCTAGGTGGACTTGGGAACGACAGCAAGTAAAAGGTGGTTTCACATACCTTAAAAACTCCAATCTTGCATTCAGAGAGCTTGCTGCAGGATGTAGTTTATCGTCATAACAAGGACGAGAAAAGAGATAGATGAACTAAAGAGAACAGATAAGAAACAACGAAAAAGAGGAAGAAGAAGAATCCGTAGAATGTGGAGATGCATTGTGGTGCGGTGGGTATCGCGAGTGTTCTTGTTCATTACTGAATGAACGATGCGTAGATGCTAGAGTAGCTAGTGTTTTTTCGGTAGAAGGAGGCAGACTTTTAGCGTATGATGTATCGTACGCCAATAGCCAGAGTGTTCTAATTCATTACTGAATGAACGATGCGTATATGCTAGAGTAGCTACTATGATTACAAAGTCGACCGTTCTTCCAGAGTGCTCAATCAGGGTGTGTGAGCGTAGAATAGTCATCCGCAGACATATCTGTTTCGCTGTATCACAGCTCATCAGTACGGTTAGACATCCGATTGCTTTTAACCCAGGATTGAAAGCCGACCAAACTAACGTCGGTCGGCGATTATACCTCTGAGCTAAGAGCGCTCGGTAGAAGGAGGCAGACTTTTAGCGTATGATGTATCGTACGCCAACAGCCAGAGTGCTCTAATTCATTACTGAATGAGCGATGCGTAGATGCTAGAATAGCTACTGTTTTTTCAAAGTCTACCATTCTTCCAGTATGCTCTGAGCTATGAGCGCTAGAAGAAGGCAGACTTTTAGTGTGTGATATACCATGTACACATACGCCTTTAACTAAGAGTGTTCTAATTCATTACTAGATGAACGATGCGGAGATGCTAGAGTAGCTACTGTTTTTTCAGAGTCTAGCATTCTTCCAGAGTGCTCAATCAGGGTGTGAGAGCATAGAATAGTCATCTGCAGACATATCTGTTTTGCTGCATCCCAGATCATCAGTACGGTTAGACATCCGATTGCTTTTAGCCAGGATTGAATACATATATATATATATATATATATATATATATATATATATATATATATATATATATTAATGTGTGTTTCTCTTGCTTTCATACTGTAAGGAACTTTTACGTCATTGGCTAGTGTTTTACGTTTGTCTAGGGAATCGATTTTAATTTGCCACGATGTATTAGCAATAAGTCAGTCAATCAATCAATCAATATAACAGCAATCGATCAAGTGAACCGTCGATCAGTTTCTAAGTGCGTCATTCCTACGGAAAATATTCTGTTGTTAACACCTTCGATATGTCATGATATAATCTTTGGAGATCTTTCAATTCTTTTCATTTTTGTTTTGCATTTTCTTTTTTTTTTCTTTTTTTTTGTGGAGAAAAAGAGGAAAAGCAAAACATGGAAAATTAATTGAGCGTCGACAGTCAGCAAGTGCGTCTCGCTGATGAATTCGGAAACGCCTTCAGATAAAATCCCTTCAACAGAGTATTCCATTTGTTTTTTGATCTTTACTCAATTTTAAAAAAATACTCAGTTCTCGTTTTTCTTTCTTTTATTTTTTTCTATTGTTTTTTCTATTCTCCCTTTTTTTTCTTTTATTCTCTCTTTCTATTCCTTTTTTCTAGTCTCTCTTTTCCTATCTCGTCTCTCTATTTCTTTCTTTTATTCTTTCTCTCTTTTTTCTTCAATTCTTACGTTTTCTGTCTTTCTTTCTTTCTTTCTTTCTTTCTTTTATTCTCTATTTTTTCTTCTTCTATTCTCAATTTTCTTTTCTCTTTTTCTATTGACTCTTTTCATTTTATTCTTCTATTCTCTTCCTTTCTTTCTTTCTTTTTTCTTTCTTTCTTTTTATTCTCACATTTTCTTTCTTCCGTCCTAGCTTTCTTTCTTTATTATATTCTCTCTTTTTCTTTCTTACTTCTGGTTTTTCTCCCTTTTTCTCCTTTTAACATTTTCCATTCTTCTCATCTTCTTTTTTTCTTTCTTTTGTTATCTTTTTCTTTCTTTCTTTCTTTCTTTCTTTCTTTCTTTCTTTCTTTCTTTCTAAACTCATTTTTCTTTTTTCTCTCTTTTTTCTATTGACTCTTTCTTTCTTTCTTTCTTTCTTTTAACCTTATTCTTTCTTGCTTTCTTTTTTTCTTTTACTCTCAATTATTCTTTCTTCACTCCTCTTTTACTTTCATTTTCTTTTCCATTTTACCTTCCTCCTTTTATTTTTTCATCCTTTTTCATCTCCTTTATTTCTTCTTCTGCTCTTGCTTTTTTTCTTTTTTCTTCCGTTCTTTCGATCTTTCTTTCTTTCTTTACGTCTTTTTAACATTCTTTTCTTTCTTTCTTAAATCGTTTTTTTATATAATTTCCTTTCTTTCTTACACATTAACATATAAACATAGCGCATCTTAAATTTATATTTCTATTATATATATACAGGGTATATCAAAAATATATGTATAAAATTTGGGAATGTGTTCCTCACACCAAAACAAGGAGAAAAGACCGCATATAACGTCGTTTTTTAGTTATTAATTTTAAAGTTTATCGTGGACGATGTTGAATGTAAAATCCAAAAAGCCGGGAGAAGTAAAACTAGACTACTAGACTAGTGTAACAGAAATTGTCAATCACTCACACCTGTCCCGGCGACCGTATTGACATCCACTCACTTTATCTCTCGTAATACTTTCATTATTTCTCCTCTTTCCTCTGCCCCCCCACCCACAAATAAAGATGGGAGTAAGTCATTACTACTATTTTGTTCATAAACTCAGCGAAAACATGGACTTAACCCTTTTCTGTAAAAATCAAATTTTAAATTTAAACTTCTCCTTACTTAGAACATTTTAGAACACGTACAAAATGTGGTTCTACAGAAGGATGATGCGAATATCTTGGATCGAGCATGTGAGCAATGATGAGGTTTTTGAAAGGATGGAAACGAAAAGAAAACTAATACTGAAGAGACAACTGAAGATCCTGGGACATGCAATGAGGAAAGAGGGCTTGGAGAACCTGATACTGACAAGCCAGATAGAGGAAAAATTGACAGGGGAAGGCAGCAGATAACATATTTGAAGGACCTAATCAAGTGGATGACGGAACGAGGGTTGCATGGTGTAACAGGAGAAGGCGTGCTAAGAGCCATCAGGGATAGGGAAACGTGGAGAGCCATGAGCGCCTACGTCCTGAAGCGACAGTGCACATAGAAGAAAAACATTTTCACAGTTAATAATTTTGTACCTAAAGTTTGATGTTTGATAAATACATTTTCATTTATTTATACAAACGAAACAGTTTTGTATTTTCTCAAACTTCCGATCTGGAGGATATTATAGGGATTTCGGTGATGCTTGGCACAAGGCCAATTTAATAAGCATTGCTCGAGCTCCTTACTTCATCTCAGCACAGCAACTCATAACAAATGTCTACACACGCACACACTCGTAGATATGGGGGAACTCTTTCACATACGAGTGTATGTGCGAGTATACACTCGTAGATATGGGGTACTCTTTACTCTTCCCATATAAGGAGCAATGTAAGGAGCTCGAGCAATATTCCAATAATCCTACACGGTGTCAAATGATTTCACAGACCCCCATCATAGATAGAGTGTAGTGAACAAAACAAGTTCTAGATTTAAAAATTCAAATGGTAAACACTGATTCATTGATTTTGTTAGAAATAAACGATGTTTTTTGGCCAATAGAAACTAGAAAACATCTAAAAACAAAATAGAAAGGTAAGAATCACATCCAGGAGTAAATTCCTAAATGACCTGTTCAGGGCTTCAAAAAATGAAATAAAAAATGGATCAGGCTCGACCGCCAGAGAGAGAGAAAAAAAAGGATAGTAATTAACACGTCCCTCGACAAACGCTAAGCGTTCGCTATTATTGTCTATCTTTCGCTATCTTTCGCTGTCACCTCTCACAGCCTTTCTTTTCACCATTCACGCTGATCGAAAACGTCAAAGACAATCCTACCCAACGATAAACGCTCATACATACATACATACATACATACATACATACATACATACATACATACATACATACATACGTTCCTGCCTACTTACACATAAACTCACTCTTGCAAAGACCACTACGAACTCTTGATACCCTTAACTTATTAAAACTGTTTCTCAATAAACTTTTAACACCTACCAATTCATATTATTCTTTGATTCAAACCTGCGACCCCTATTACATAGGGGAAGCATACCATTTGATCTGGTACCGTCTTGACCACTCTACCATTTACATTAAAACCTTTTTCTTTCTTTCTTTCATTCTTTCTTTCTTTCTTTCTTTCCTCCCATTCTACTATTTACATTAAAACCTTTTTCTTTCTTTCTTTCTTTCTTTCTTTCTTTCTTTCTTTCTTTCTTTCCTCCCATTCTACTATTTACATTAAAACCTTTTTCTTTCTTTCTTCCTTTCTTTCTTTCTTTCTTTCTTTCTTTCTTTCTTTCTTTCTTCCCATTCTACTATTTACATTAAAACCTTTCTTTCTTTCTTTCTTTCTTTCTTTCTTTCTTTCTTTCCTCCCATTCTACTATTTACATTAAAACATTTTTCTTTCTTTCTTTCTTTCTTTCTTTCTTTCTTTCTTTCTTTCTTTCCTCCCATTCTACTATTTACATTAAAACCTTTTTCTTTCTTTCTTTCTTTCTTTCTTTCTTTCTTTCTTTCCTCCCATTCTACTAATTACATTAAAACCTTTTTCTTTCTTTCTTTCTTTCTTTCTTTCTTTATTTCTTTATTTTTTTTACTTATTTACTTCATTCTTTTTTCTGCCCACACTTGATTTCTTCCTTCTTCCAATCTTCCTTTCTTCTTAACACCCACCTACTCTTCCTTCTTTCCTTACTTCCTTCCTTCCGCCCTTCCTTCCTTCCATTATTCTACCCATCATCACTACTTTTATTCTTCTTTCCACCCTTTCATCATTCACTCTTTCCACCCTACCTTTCTTACATCTTTCATCTTCAATTCTTTCCGGTCCTGGGCATGACGGTAAACTGCATCCGGCAGCAAGGCCTCTGATTGGGAGGTTATGAGGAGCATGGAACCACCTTTTAATTGCTGTTGTTCCTAGGTCCCCACTGACCCGGAGTGGTAGCACCTGTTAGGGTCCCAGCTATGAGCAAATAGTTAAGTCTCAAACTGGGGTCAGAGCACTATGAAAATATAAAAATACACTTTTATAGAAATATATTCATAAAACTAAATTTTATAGAATAACATACACTTTTGAAGGAAAAATATTACCAACAATACATTTTTGAAGAAAAAATGATCACCACAACACATTTTTGAAGGAAAAGAATTCTTAGCAAACAATTTAAAATGGAGTAGATAGACTAAACTATCGCCCGGTTCACACTCCACCCACGTCTATTATACAGGTGTAGAGGCTCATCCCTTGTTCCCTGTTTAGGATGTGGTTTCCGGTTTTCTTTTTTCCAATCTTTTCACTCTTATGTAGCCCCCTGCACATCAGTGGCGTTACCGCCTTGCTCGGGGTGATATGATTAAAAAATTAAAAAAATAAAACTAGAAGAAATGTTCAGTTTTCTAAAATAAAAAAGAAAAAAAACAAAAATAAATTCACTAAAATCTTACTAAATCAACCTTAGCGAACATTAAAAAAAATACCTTAAGACCTTATTTTTTTTAAATTAAATGACCCACAGAGGTTGATATGCCTTGAAACAAAACTCAGCCTCAAACTCAATTCTTTCACCCACTCACCTACTCTTTCTTCATTCCTTTATTTCAACCACAATTCCTTCAATATTTTTATTCTTTCCGCCTCTCCAACCTTCATTTCTTTTATTTATTCATATCTTCCTTCATTTTGTCATCAATTCTCACTCTCTCAACTAAGTCTTTTGTCTCTCACTTTTTAGTTTCTTTTATCTCTTTCCTCTTGATCTATTTTTCTTCGTCGTTGTTTTTAGAATAGTATTTCGATTTCGCAAACAATTAATCAACTCAACCCAGCTTTCTAGTATTTTAAAACGAATTTCTCGCGGTAACGTTGCCATCTCCATAGTACTGAAAATAACACTCACTCCAAAACCATTATACCAAAAAGAAAAAAAAAAAAAAAAAAGATTAATTTTCAATTCAAATAAAGCCCTCTGAATCTACTGAGACGTATTTAACCCAATCCACGGGGAACTCCATTGATTTGTATAAACGCTTTCACAGAAATGAGATTGAAAGGAAAGAAAACTACACGTTCTTTTGGCACACCAACTGCAGACCTTGAAAGCTTATTCACTGAAGTTCTTTAATCAGTTCCGTAAATGTAAAGGTAAAAAGTTGCTTGTAATTGAATAAAAAATAATTTTTCAAAACCTAATATCTTTTCAAAGGGACTGCAATATTAGGAATAAAGTTTCAAATATGAATGATTATTGAAACAAATGGGAGGTAGTTTCTAATATTTTTAGGCTGACCTTGCAATACATTTTTTTTTTGAATTCTTATCTTTTGAAATTATCTTGAATATCAGCAGACACTCGGGAATTAATATCTTTAGAATAAAAACGTAGAAAACCGATATAAACGTGGGAAACACACATTATATATATATATATATTGATTCATTCATTCATTCATTCATTCATTGTTTAATTACTTAGTTTCTGGTCATAATAAAATTAGACCAGTGCACATTTGTATTAAAAAGTGTTCTATAATTATATTGTAGAATATTTTCCATTTGTAAACGAGTTATTACGCGACATAATTTTTTTCTATGAGTGGTGTCTTCAGGCAATTTTCAATAACTGATTTTACTTGATTTAAATTTAATTTGTCAGTTATAATTTTAACTTCAGTTCTTGAAAATCGCCTGAAGACACCACTCATGGTAGAAACCTAGGTCGCGTAATAACTCGTTTACAAATGGAATATATATATATATATATATATATATATATATATATATATATATATATATAGAGAGAGAGAGAGAGAGAGAGAGTTTATAAAGGAAAACTGAACACGTCATATTAGATATAAACTATAGGTCATGCCAATGAGCTTAATTAGCTCATATCATCCGACTATTTTACAATATTTCCTCCATCTGGCATAAATTTCTGCCGGAATGAACGTTTTCTTAAAATGAAGAGGGAACATAATCGAAATAATAATAATAAACATAAGATTACAAACAAATAACTAAATGACAATAAATATAAGGGGAAGGAGGAGAAAGGACAGGAAGAAATAGAAGGGAAGGGGTGAAAGAGATAGAGTCCAGTTCCAAACATGGGTAGTATCCGTTTGAAGTTATATTAACTATCTTAGATGGCATGACCTCTGAAAAAAAGAAACAATTTCCCTGACTTTAAGAGTCTATTTGACCTCATCAGGTCAACCTACTTACTTATACTAACTTTTATCCACATATACCTATGTGTACATAATAAATATAGCCTTGGCTGGCAACCAGTCTAGCGCAGAAAGCAATAGCAACCTACTGCAGGATAATCTTCTGCCCAGTCAGTCATGTCTCTTTGGAGACATGATCAACCAAAGCGTGTATCACGTATGGCACTTAACTGACTGATAGCCTCTGTTATAATTCGAGCTGTCTTTTCTAGCATTTTATTGTGTCGCCAACGAGGCAGACCTAGCCGCCGAAACTATACATATAACCTCACTCAATCTTGGTGTTGCCATATCGAAGCCAACTTCAGGAGAATTAGTCTTTATGTCCCAACTCAATATTCTTTTTTTTTTGGTCTTTGATAGTTTTGCAATTTCTCAAAATATGTTGCAGTAATTCCTTCCACAGACACAAAAGACACAAAGGTGTGTCTATTTTACACAAAAAGTTAAGGTTCGCCGGTCTTGGCAGTATACCATACTTCATTTGGAATAGGAATCTCGTACGGCTGAAATCAGTCTTCCAGAACTCGGACCAGGATACCTTGCGACGTTCTATTCTATCCTATTTGGTCCAAACGCCCTATTGGCTATATCCGACCATCTTGGTCATTCTTCTTTCTTCCATCTCCGCCCGTAGTTTGTTTCGTATGATTAGTTTGCCCTCCTTTATTGTGACTGTTTTATAGAACTTGGTAGAAATAAGACCCAGGCCTGCTCTACTCTTAGTGACAAATCCCATAATAGATTTTACTCTCAGGTTTCCTTCTGCAATTTTTAATTCTTTATCTGCACTCCATTTTCGACCCGTTACAATCTCAATACCTGCATCGGACATCTTACGATCTTTGGAGTACCTATATTGATTTCTTTTGTCCGAGAGACCATAAATTCCTCTACCAAACCTATCAATGTGAGTTGAATAGAGTTTGAAGATCCATAAAGGGCTGCGCAATCATCGACGGAGAAAGCTACTAACGCTCTTTTCTAACTTCTCTATAGTAAAGATGGAGACGCTATAAGTCTGGAGAGGCTGCAATAGCCGTGGAAGCACACTGTGGTGATATAGCCAGGCTTTGAACCGCCCTGGCAATCCACACATATATTTCGACCATTCACGAGTCAAGGTCCTTGCGTATTTCTACAATAGCTGGTCTATCCTGTAGCTCGTTACAATACGTTTTCCCTAGGCTTTTCACTGGCGCTTGTGCCAACGTGGGAATGTTTTTTCCGTCAATGGTGAAGCGATATTCCTTTACTCGCCCTTTCTTAAGCACTTTACTCACAGTTTCTTAAGCACTACTGATTTGCATATACGAGACGTGAAAGACATTCTGGCCCGCTCTGTATGCCTTTTTAAACCACGTAACAACCATCTGGTGACCGTCAAATCGTATATATATAAGCCCTGATTAGTGGCTGCCGAACCTTACCGCTGTAAACAGGCTCGCGGCATTCAGTTTCGGGGGACCTTCACAAGCATGTTCATGGCTAGAGTTAAGAGAGTGGCTGAGATAGTACACCCTTTTTTTTATTCCTCTCTCTAACATATACCAATCTGTCACTACTGAACTGGATGAAATCCTTAATTGAAATCGGTTATAATAATCCACAATAAGTTCACTGATACTTTTGGGTACATAATGCCTAACTTGCGGATGTGCATTCTGGTGCTGCGAATATCGGCTCGGAACGAGAACTCGAGGAACCTAGTTCGGATTCCAGTAGAATTCATTGCATTCACTTACGCACAAATATCCTTGGAAAAGGTATTAATTCATCTCTTCCTCCCAGTTATGGGTAAAATAGCTGGACTGATTGGGTTCTATAGCCTTAGCTGGCAACCAGTTAACCGCAGAAAGCAATGACAACCTAATGCGGGATAATCTTCTGCTCAGTCATTCATGTCTCTTTCGAGACATGATCACCCAATCGTGTTTCACCTATGGCACTTAACTGACTGACTGAATGCTTAACTAATGTTTCGTTAACCAATTTGTATGGTATGGATCCGTACGCATTTGCTAGGTCCAGTCACACGACAGCTAAGACTCCTTTGCTCCCTCTCGCGTCTCTTATCAATTGGGATAAGACTCCCGTATGTTCAAGGCAGCCAGGCATGCCCGGGATACCATCTTTCTGTACCGACGTGTCTATATAAGCATTATTTAAAAGGAACTTAGAAAGTCATCGGGAGATGACACTGAAAAAAATTACTTTTAGTACTGAGTAAAATAATACTGCGGTATTGCTCGTTGTCTCTCGAATTCTCCTCTTTCGGGGTTCAGACACCTTCTGCATATCTCCATTGTTCTGGAACTTTGCCCCTTCACCAAATCACCTTTCCATAAATTCATGAGAAAGCCTGGGCAGTGTTTGTAGACAGAATAAGTCACGCCACTTGGTCCAGGTGACAAGGCAAACCTAGCCGCCAAAACTATACATTTAACCTCACTCACTTTCGACCAGAATATATAGAGAGACAAGATTCCCCTGTCCCAATTTGTATTTTGTTTGCTTATGGCAACCTTGGTGTTGCCATATCGAAGCCGGCTTCAGGGTAATTGAGCTTAATAAGGCACTCGTTTTGACCTAACTCAACATTCTTTTTGGGTCTTTGATAAAATTCTTTACAAACAAATCTGCATTTTCTTTTGTGTATTCCAATCTTCCGCTTCTTTTGTCTCCTAGTAATCTCCAGGCGATGTGCGTTGTGGTACAGGGGATATCGGCTCGGAACGAGAAGCCGGGGAGCCGAGTTCGAATTCTAGTTGAATCCATTGTATTCACTTACGCGCAAATACCCTTGGGAAAGGTATTAATCCGTCTCTTCCTTCCAGTTATGGGTTAAATAGCAGGACAGATTGGGTTCTGTAGCCTTGGTCGGCAACCAGTCTACCGCAGAAAGCAATGGCAACCTAGTGCGGGAAAATCTTCTGCCCAGTCAGTCATGTCCCTTTCGAGACATGATCGCCCAAGCGTGTATCACGTATGGCACTTAACTGACTGAATCTCCAGGCAAACTCAAATTGGTCGGAAATAAAAGAAGCCTCTCTTTCTAGCGCGCTCTTTCCTTCGACGACGGTGTTCTTCTCCAATTCGTAGAGACTTAAGTTTCCCCCCTCAAGAGATCTCGCAGTTTTTTTTTGTTTTTTTTTAATCATGTCACCCCCCAAGCAAGGCATTCCACTGCCACTATAGCGCAGGGGTTTACATAGAGGGATTGGGTATAGGAAATGTTAGAAGGAGGGTGATAGATGACTTAGGATGTACATAGGAACAGAGTTGGAGAGAGTGGGAGTGAGTTAGTGTGTTAGGAGGTGTCTATTGACCTTACATTTAAACTCCTGGAGGTTGTAGCCGTCGGGGAAGCAAGCATGCGGTAGGGAATTCCACAGGCGGGAAGTGCGAGAAAAGAAGCTGTTGGAGTATAAATTGCGGTTACATTTCATCGGTTTCACTGTAAAAGGGTGGGACCTAGTTGCCGATCTAGTATCTCGTCCAAATTCACATCTAGGTTGGCACCAGTGATTTCTCTTAGCGCTGGGCATTCCTCTTCGTTGGCTCGTCTAAATTGTTTTTTGATGGATCTTAATTCTCGCTTTAACTTTTTTATCCTTTCTTCTCACCTATTTCGGGTGTAGATTTTCTCTGCTGTTTTTTTTTCTTTTTTTTTTCAAAATAACCAAATCCCTCTGACGCATAGTCGACAATGAGTTTGCTCATGGTGTTAAGTCATCGGTCTATATTTCCTGAAGCTGTGGCTTGGATAATCTCACACACATCTTCGTCGAATTCTCGCCAAGCTTTCTTATTATTTGAAGGTGGCCATTTAATCTGCTTAGCAACTACTCTGTCTGGAAATACTTGAAGCGGTACAGTGCGATGTTAGGCACTGTGGTTTGTCTTCAGGACCTGCCCCTCCTCTTCCGTCTTACTAGTGCGTCGTGCCTTTACATGTTCGCCAGCACATTTCATTTTGGCCTGGTGTATCCTAAGGCTATATTTTTTCTTAGACGTTTTACCGTAGTAGCGTGTCATTTGCGAAGTCCCTTGGGCGTTTGCTATAATCGTTATCCTTGCATCTCTCCTGGTGAGGATCTCATGCTCTCCCCACTTTCGGGATCCTCTGGGCGTATTTATCTAATAAATGTTCTGTAGCATGTTCGGAGCACTCTAATACTTCAGAAATGAGAAATGCCGTTATTGCCGTCTTTTCGAGCTGTCAATTGTCTTTACAGATTTCCCTGTCGCAGATTTTCTAGTAACCAACAACTTTTAGTTTAGGGATAAAATTCATTTCGTTTTTTGCTTTGATAACGTCCGTCAGTGGACGAAACGCGTTGGCTTAAACTGTATATACTTTTACTCTTGGTTCTTATACATACACACATATATATATATAAAATCACTATAACTCATTAGATTAAATCATTAGGGTTGTAAGGGCATGAAATAAAGTGCTAGTCACTCATAGTATATGATGGGAGAAAAGAGCTGAATTTGTCCCTTTACCAAAAGTATTTGCGACTTGAAATCACACAGGGCTTTCATTCTAAGCTGATACACTACTGTGCATATCTATCTATCTATCTATCTATCTATCTATCTATCTATCTATCTATCTATCTATCTATCTATCTATCTATTTGGATATATCTTTCATTGAATAGGTCATTGAAATAAACACTCAATTTTCAGAAAGAAAAAATGTATCATTAAATAACAGTCATAACATGAGAATAAATAACAACACCAGGGACAAACTTAATAAAACATAATTAAATCTTCCTTGTTGGACGTATTCAATGAAGAATGATTGAAAAAATATTACTGGCAAAGTATATATATATATATATATATATATATATATATATATATATATATATATAATGTACACATTTCTAAATATAAATATATATCTTAATGTATACATATATATATATTAATTTATGCATTTATATACATATATATATATATATACTAGCAGTATAGCCCGGCGTTGCTCGGGTGTAATGAAAGCTTTAAAACTAATCCATGGTCCTGGAGCTCAGGTTCTTTGGACGTTAGCACGAAAGCAGTTAAAGCGAAACCGTAGACTGAAAGAAAAATGAATGGATGTAAGTCAAATTTTGATTTCCTGTTATTGATAACAAATAATATTTTTTGTCGTAAACTGAATTTTGAAGGCCAAATAAGTCCTCTGAATAAATGGTATCATGGCTGAGTCTAAGAACTACAATTATACCTACTTAGAGCCAAAATCGAAGCAAAAACTAAAATAAAAGGGTGAAAAAAATACAGACATACAGGAAGATAAACAGACACAAACACAAACCTCTTGCCTTTTATATATATATATATATAATCGATTCTTTGCACTATTGTAAGAACTGCAACCTTGAAACTTCTGAATATCGTTTCTTATGTCTTTATGAGTGTATCAAATTTGATTAAAATCGGACCACTCCTTCTATAATCCGATTTTTTCGATTAGCGATGTTCGATATTTATTTGGGGTACCTCGACAAAAAACCTAGCTAAGAACACTCACAGACGGTTTAGCCGTTTCGGAGTCTATAGGTAATGGACACGCATACACACAGACACACACACAGAAACACACACATACACACAAAGTTCCATTTATAAATAAGTTTATATATATATATATATATATATATATATATATATATATATATATAACGTAGCACACTTGGTATACTATCCAGGTAAATTTCGATAGAGACGAACTCAAAAGAACTCAATGTTAAATTCATGTATTTAATTTAACAGCTTAATATAATTTAGAAAAGATGTTTGATTTATTACAATGGGTAATACATATTTCACCGCATAATGAGGTTCCACTATAATAACATCATTATGCGGTGAAATATGTATTACCCATTTAATAAATCAAAAATCTTTTCTAGAATATATATATATATATATATATATATATATATGCGTATGTTAATGTATACTTGCCCAGCGAAAAAATGTTATTATTATAAACTCCAATAATAAGATTCTTACTACAAATATTGCTTTACTAGGTATTGAACACTCTATAGAAGTAAATGCTATGAACTGTAGAGTTTTATTTCTGTAGCTCCTGCTACTACTATGCATTGCGTGTATTTGGGTAAACTATTTTCCTTTATGCATATTCTAGTTTTAATCTTGATGACAAAATTTTTAATCTCGAAAAGAATATTGTCACACGCTAAATATCTCGCTTTTTACACACACACGTAGACAGTGCTAAATAATATAGATCGGCAGCTATACCTTCTTCTGCGGCAAAATATGCACCAAGCCCGACAAAAATATTATAGTTACTATGATTATTTTGGATAAAATGCAAAGTATTATATTTTTTGTAGATTGATCACATTAAATTAAAAAAATCGGCTACCCTGAGTAATTACTTTTGACAAGTGCCCATATATATATATATATATAATGCAGCGTCAATTGATATCTATCTCCTTGATTCCGACCCTTCCCTTACCCTTTCTTTGACATCCACTGTACTTTGGTTCCTTTTTTTGTTGTTTTTTGTTTTTTGCTTTTTCTCTACTGTAACCTCTTGCGCACCATTGGCAGTCCTATTTTGCTTGAGGTGAAATAAACATGCAAAATAAAAGGTTTCGATAAAGCGACATCATCAGAAGAAATAACTTATTTCCACAAACCTATATTAACGGGAAAATGTGAATCCACCTTCTGAAGGATTGATTGAAAATTTATATATATATATATATAATAATTATAACTATATTAATAGTAACAAAAATAATTCTGCTAATACTAGTAATTGTTATACTATAATTAATTTCGTCTTGAAAAACCCACCGAGAATGAACTCGGAGGGAAAAGAAGTAATGAAAGAAACAAATGAAGTACATGAACAAAAGTCAAATAATCGTAGGAAAGAAAAAAAACCCAAGATGTAAACCCTAGCACTAAAGCGCTCAATACAACAGTAGAGCAACAAAGACAGAAAATCTAAGCAAGAGCCAACAAACCTACCAAGGTTTCACCCTTCAGCTCGTCAAGGTAAATTGGCCAATTTACCCTGACACGCCGAAGTTATGGGTTAAATAACACAACAGATTGGGTTCTATAGCCTTGGTCGGCAACCAGTCTATCGCAGAAAGCAATGGAAACCTACTGCGGAATAATCTTCTGCCCAGTCAGTCATGCCTCGAGAGAGACATGATCGACCAAGCGTGTATCATGTATAGCACTTAACTGACTGACTGAATATAATAGTTGGAATAATGATTAAGGCTTACATTGGTCATAAAGTGGGGGATCAGTTTATTACTTCATAACAATAGGAAACCGATCCCCCACTAATTAATACATAATAATATAATAGATTTATTTTCCCTTTACCTACGAGTCAAATAGCAGGACAGATAGGGTTGTATAGCCTTGGTCAGCAACCAGTCTACCGCAGAAAGCAATGGCAACCTACTGCGGGATAATCTTCTGCTCAGTCAGTCATGTCTCTTTCGAGACATGATCGCTCAAGCGTGTTTCACGTATGGCACTTAACTGACTGGCTGTTGCGATTGCCAAAAGTCTTCGCCAGTTCTTCTAAACTACATACGGCGAAATTTAGTTTTTCTAGAGAGTTTTGAAATAATGAAAATGTTATATTTTATTCTGCTTTCACAATTGAATACATATTGGATGATAGTTTTTGTGCCTATACATATTTTTTACGTGGATTGGTTGATTTTCTTTAGTGGCATATCATCATCTATGCCTTATTTAATGCTGAAATCTAAATATTTGGCTGGGTTTGGTTAGTTGATTTTGTTCAGTGGCATATCAACACCTGTATGGGTTATTTAATGCTGAAGTCTAAATATATTTGTGTTAGGGCGCCGCTCCTATTTGACTACAAATGGACTGTTCCCATTGCTATATATAGCAATGGCGGATTCTCTACAAGGGGAGTCGTACAGAGTCGCTGGACGACTCTTCGACACTGTCAGCTCTCTGTTTTCGGGCGGGGGGCACTCTCTGCTTCCGAGCAGAGAGCAGTAACCCAGTCGTGGTTCTGCCGAAGGGTAGAGAAACGACTGGGCAAAAATAGACAGAGATTTTTTGGCTGGGCCATATAGCCCGGAAATCCCAGTCCAAACTGACCATGTGTCACATGTTGCCCTTACTGGGAGGGACAACTCAATAATGAGTCGTACAGAGTCACTAGACTGACGACTCTACGACATTGTCAGCCCTCTGCCTTCGGGTAGAGGACCCTCTCTGCTTCCGAGCAGAGAGCAATAACCCAGTCGTGGTTCCGCCGAAGGGTAGAACCACGACTGGGGAAAAATAGACAGACATTTTTAGGCCCGGCTATATGGCCGGGAATACCCACTATAAAATGACCATGTGTCACATCCAGCCTTGCGTGGGAAGGCTAGTAAATACAGTCGTACAGAGTCGCTGGACGACTCTACGACACTGTCAGCTCTCTGTCTTCGGGCGGGGGGCGCTATCTGCTTCCGAGCAGAGAGCAGTAACCCAGTCGTGGTTCCGCCGAAGGGTAGAGAAACGGCTGGGCAAAAATAGACAGATATTTTTTGGCTGGACCATATAGCCCGTAAATCCCAGTCCAAACTGACCATGTGTCACATGTTGCCCTTACTGGGAGGGACAACTCAGTAATAAGTCGTACAGAGTCGCTGGACGACTCTACGACACTGTCAGCACTCTGCCTTCGGGCGGGGGGCGCTCTCTGCTTCCGAGCAGAAAGCAATAACCCAGTCGTGGTTCCACCAAAGGGTAGAAGCACGACTGGGCAAAAATAGACAGACATTTTTTGGCCGGGCCATATAGCCCGGAAATCCCAGATATAAACTGACCATGTGTCACATGTTGCCCTTACTGGGAGGGACGACTAAATAATGAGTCGTACAGAGTCGCTGGAGAGTCTCTAATAAGTTACTGAAGAGTCAGTGCGAGTCAGTGAAGAGTTAGTCACACTTCCGGTGGCGTACCGGAAGTAATCACGTATACACATGTCTTACGACGGATTGGACTTTTGTATCTTTCTATTGTAAATATTACTAATCACTTCTGTACATACTAACCGTCTTTCCGCGGAATACAACTTATATTCTGATTCTGTTGTTGAATTATTCATTTATACTTGGCGACATAACAATTTTCCATAATTTTATACTTTCAGATTAACTGGTATGTTATATAGTTTGTAGATTATAAAACTTATTGGTGATAATTTATCTCTAAGTATGTATTGTTAATCATGTTTTTACAAAGAAATATATTACTGGTAATTTTACTATAAAAATGTATTGTTGGCTATTTTGCTATAAAAATGTAATGCTAACTTTTGTTTGTGAGTTAAGTATTTGCCCATAGCTGGGATACTAAAGATGCTACCATCCCGTGTCTGAGAAAACCAGGGAGTAACAACAATTATTAAGTATCTCCAGGAGGATGGTGTCATGAACCAGCATAACTGATAGCTTTACTTTCGGATCAAGATCAGAGAATTGAAAGAATGCATGTGTATATCTGCAATCAAAATAGTTTTAGTTTATTTATTAAATGAAAACTGGCAGCCATTTTAGACCACCGTGGATCTGAAATCAGTCATCATAAAATGTAAATTTGCCCGCCGCCATTTTGAATTTTTCCAAAACTATAACAAGCGACCTTGAATTTGAGAAACTGGAGAGCTACTATATAAAATTTAAATTAAATTAAATTAGAATTAAGAAAAGCGTCCATGAATTTTCAAAATCTGAAAGAATGTTTAATATTGGATTTCCCGATATGTAAATAAAAAATAATTTAATCTTAAAAAAAGTTATTCGCTTTGCTCTTTGAGAATTAAAGGATGTCATGTTAGATTTTCTCAAGAGAATCCAGTTTATATTTTGCTGATCAGCAGTTTGCTATTTTCTGATATGGATGTGTTCATTTTTTAAAATTCTCTTTTAAAGAAAAAAAAAGTTCTTGAAAAGAAATCAGATGCATTCATTTAGATTTAATTTGAGAACTTGCGTGTTGGTCGTCTTTGATTAAAGAACGACCATCAACAATTTTCTGAAATTAAATCACGGGAATTTGGGGGTGTGGTTTTTTTTTATTATTTTGAAAATCATCGTTTTTGTTTGTTTTTGTTTGTTTGTTTGTTGTTTTTTTTTTTCATTTTTCGTTTTTTTTAGTTTGTTTAATAACAAGAGGAATGTATGAGGTTGGAATAAATCAAAGTGAATTGGAAATGTAGAATTTAACAAGGGAAAAACAGTAGCGTTAACTAAAATATATGTCATAACTATCGGAAAGGTTACGAGATTGATCTTAAAATAAACCTTTGTATTACGTCAGTCCGTGACGTCAGAGGTGGGTTTAGCGATAATGGCTGTACAAGTTTAATATTTCCTCCAATACTCAGTGGGTTTTATCTATATATATTTTTTTTTCATTTATTTATTTCACAGTTTTATGCAGATACTAGTTTTGCGGTATTCTGGAAAACTGCTGTTTGACATGAAAATGAACATGAAGGAGTGATGTCTTATTTAATTGCGCTATACGGAAAACGTTTCATCCATTGATATCAATGGACGGTTTCTGTATATTAACGAAGACCAAATACTGGATGTGAGCACTGTTGACGTGTAATCTAAGTTAATTTTCTGTGTGAAATAAAAGAACTAGCTTCTCTTATACGGATTTTAACCGGTGCATCGTCTAGGTTCTTGCTTGTTGTTGGTAGCTAGCGAGGCGGACAAACATAACCTGGCTGCTGATCTTGAGAAGGATCTCCCCTCACTAGCTTGTAAGTTTCAATGCTTTTAAAACGAAACTTCTATCTGTCAACCATCACAGGCAATCTCTACTGCTGTGCATCTCAGTGTTTTCGAAAAGCTCCAAAGAAGAATCTGTATGTGCTTGGTCCCAACCTGGAAGCTCGACTCCAGTCATTTTCTCACCGACAGGATGTGACTTCCCGCTGTCTCTTCTATGAATATTCTCATGGTTTCTGCTCTGACGAACTTAGGCTACTGGTGCTCCCCCCACAAGACAACCTATGCGGTAACATGGTCCCACCCTTTTACAGTTAGATCAACCAAATGCAGACGACAATTCTACTACAACTGCTTTTTTTCTCGCGCTTCCCGCCTGTGGAACTCCCTTCCATATACTTGCTTTCCTGACTTTTACAACCTCCAGGAATTTAAATGCAAAACCGATTCCCATCTCTTATCCACTTGATCCAAGTTCTTTCTACATTACACCGTGTATTTTGTTCTTTTCCTTTCTCTCTACCTTCGCAGCTATTTTCACCCCTGTGTTGACATCCTTCTCTTGCCCTTTCTCTTTCACCTCCTGTAGCTGGTTCGTGTTTTTCTTCACTCTCCTGCCTAAAACTTTAAATCTATTATACAGCCCCCTGCACATCAGTGGCGGTACCACTTTGCTTGGGCTGAAAGGATTTTTTAAAAAAATCAGAGTTAATAATGGTGATGAATAGTGTTTTGTAGCTGAAAAATTCCTCCATTCAGTTGTGCAATTTTGCTTAATGTATCTGCTGTCGATTGTCGGTTTCGTGAAAATAAATAGATGTTACTTTTGATTTAAAGTTTGTTTGTTTTTTTTTTGTTTTTTTTTGTTTTGTTTTTTTTTTTGCTGTTGCCATTTCTTTCAATGAATATAGCTTAATTTTAAAGAAATAATTTGAAGTATGGTGGGAGAAATGGCTTGAGAAATCGGAGAGCAAAGTTCGATTGACAGTCGAGTTCATTACATTCACTTACAGGCTAATGATATCGTTTTTTTCTTCTTCCTCAGCTATGGGTAAACGTTAGAACAGATTATTCGGTAACCGATCAAGGAGAAGGAAAACTCTGAATTCAAAACTGTATATAGTAAGAGATATGCGTTTTGGTGCAGAGAATATCAACTCGGAACGACAAATCGGGGTGCCGGGTTCGAATTCCAGTTGAATTCCTTGCATTCACTTACGCTTAGATACCCTTGTGAAAGGTATTAATCCCTCTCTTCCCTCAAGTTATTGGTTAAATAATAGGACAGATTAGGTTCTATAGCTTTGGCTGGCAATCAGTCTACCGGAGAAAGTAATGGCAACCAACTGCAGGATAATCTTCTGCCCAGTCAGTCTAGACATGATCGCCCAAAGCGCGTTTCACGTATAGCACTTCACGGACTGATATAGTCCTGGCGAAGCCCATAATAAGCAGGTAAGGAATGTAGAGTTCGCTATGTGTCGATGATCCCGAATACTGCCGAAAGAAATGATTATCAAACATTAAAACCAGTTGAAGATGTAAAAGAAAACGCTACATTAATATTGAAACACCCATGGCTTTTCTGTTAAGTTTAAAATCTTATGTGTCATTACATTTCAATTGAAAAAAAAACACTAATTTTCAACCATACCAGTAAATAGTCATATCACACACACACACACACACACACACACACACACACACACACACACACATATATATATATAAATATATATATATATATATATATATATAATTATATGATTATGGCCGCTAGTATATATATATATATATATATATATATATATATATATACTAGCGGCCATAATTATTAGGCAACGCCAGTGTTTTAAAAAAATGATGTATTTCATACTATTTTTAATATTTATTGCCAAGTGAATAATTGTAAATGAAAATAAAATGTTTTTTCTTAATATTGCACAAATGGCAGTTTCTTCAATGAAAGAATTAGGAAAAGTGATTCGGACGAGTTTATCTTTGCTTCCTTGCGTTTTAAATTTTGCAAAGTAATAATAACAAAAGAGCCATTCGATTTTCATTTTTTTAAAATCATATCACCCCGAGCAAGGCGGTAACGCCACTGATGTGCAGGGGGCTACATAAGAGTAAAAAGATTGGAGGAAAGTGAAGAGAAGGACAAACCAGTTAGAAAGAAGGAAGAGAAGGATTAGAATACAGGTGTGATGAGAGTCGCAAAGATGGAGAGAGAGGAAAGGACCTACGGGGCGGTGTGGAAAAAATTAGGGTCAAGTAGTTAAGAGATGAGTATTGGCATTGCATTTAAATTCCTGGATGTTGTAGCCGTCCGGAAAGCAAGAATAAGGAAGCGAGTTCCACAGGCGAGCAATAGATACTACACAATGTATGAAATACATCATTTCATTTAAAAAAAAACTGCGGTGGCCTAATAATTATGACAGGTAGTATATATATATATATATATATATATATATATATATATATATATATATATATGTATAGTTTACATTTGATATATTTCTAGCGGAAGAACAGTCAATATTTAAGAGTTACAGAATTAAGTAAGCAGGAAATAAGAATCAGCTGAATGGTAACTGCCAATTTCATGCTTAAAAGCAAAATTGAAACAAACCATATAATAGCGATTGTTATCGTGGCTTCCTACTTGTTGCCGAGAATCACCATCGAAACATATTCTTTTTCTTCTTCTACCTTCTTTGTCTTTTAATGACGCAGGTGATCATGGCTTTCCACATCTCCCTATCCCTGGTGGCCCATAGCACGCTTTCTCATGTTACACCACGCAACCCTCGTTCTCTCATCCACCTGCTCCTGTCCTTCAACGATGTTATCCGTTGCTTTCCCCTGTCTCTTTTTCCCTCTATCTGGCCTGTTAGTTTCAGGTTCTCTAAGCACTTCTTCCTCATTGCATGTCCCAGAAATTTTAGCTGTCTCTTTCTGATGCACATTATTAATTTTCTTTTCGTTTCAATCCTTTCTAAAACCTCATCATCGCTTACATGCTCGAGCCATGATGTCCGCAGCATCCTTCTGTAGAACCACATTACAGTTGCTTCAAGTTTTCCTTCATCTTTGATGATATTGTCCATCATTCACTGTCATATTGTAGAACTGACATCACATAGCAAACCAGTAGTCTTGTCTTTGTTTCTAGCAATATTTTCATGTCTCTTCATACTTTATTCAGCTTCTGGAACGCATCCTTTGCCATGCCAATTCGGCTTCGGATCTCTGTGTCACACTTTCCGTAATCTGTTAGAATACTTCTCAGATACTTAAACTTCTGTACCTGCTTAATTTTTGTATTCCCTACCTGTATTTGGCATTTTGGGCTGATCTTTCTGCATTCGGTTTACTTGCAGTTTATTTGTAGTCCTTTCTTGTCACTCTCTTCAGCTACCCTCTGTAGGAGGTCTTGCAGTTTCCTTTCGTGTCTGAATTGTGACATATGATAACAGGCACTGACAGTGCATGTTTCTTTGAAAGTGCAAAAAGACGTTGCATTGGGTTAATCAAAAAAAGAACAACTTGAAACCAACAAGGGCAGCCAGATTTTACATTCTGAGACTGCCATTGTTTTGGTCCAATGAAAGAGGAACTGAGAGGCAAACATTATGTCGATGATGAAGAAGAGAAAACTACTGTAAAGATTGACAACCTCAGCAGTTTTTTTTTCATAATGAAGTCGCCTCAGATAAGGCATTTTACTCGCACTATTGTGCAGGGGTTACATACGAGGAAAGTTATGAGAAAGAGTGACAGGTTACAGGGGGTGTCAAGAAGAGGGTAAGAAAAGGATGAGAATACTGGTGAGAGTGGAGTGGACGGAGAAAGGAGCATGAGAGTTAGTGCGATATGAAATGACTATTGACTTTACATTTGAATTCTTAAAGATTGTAACTGTTGGGAAAGCAAGTAAACGGAAGGGAATTCTACAGACGGGAAGTGCGAGAAAAGAATCTGATAGAGTAGAATTTTTTTAAAGCAAGGCATTCCACTGCCACTATTGCGCAAGGAGTTAAATAGGGGAAGGTGATGAGAAAGGGTGGTCAGACATAGGAAATGTCAGAAGGAGGGTGACAGACGGGATACCGAGGATGAGGGTTTGGTAGACGGGAAGAGTGTTTGAGAGAATGGATGCGACTTAGTGTGTTAGGAGGTGTCTATTGACCTTACATTTAAACTCCTGGAGGTTGTAGTTGTCGGGGAAGCAAGTAAATGGAAGGGAATTCTACAGGCGAGAAGTGCGAGAAATGAAGCTGTTGGAGTAGAATTTGCATTTAGAATTTCTTGGTTTCACAGTAAAAGGGTGGGACCTAGTTGCTAATATTATGGCTCGAGTAAATTCATATATAAAGGGGTACCAGTGATCTAAGTTCATCTGAGCAGAAGCCGTGAACGTATTTGGAGAAGAGACACAGGAAATCCAAATCGGGATCAATCACATTACAGATTCTCCGTTGAATTTTGTCAAGGACCGCTAGATGGATAGTATCAGCACCCGACCAGATATGGCAGCAGTATTCAATGCACGGGTAGATGCTGGGTTTTGCAAAGCTGGGATACATGCCATCATTCATAGGGAAAGAACAGCCTTTGGATGAAACTGTGACAATGTTAAGAACTACGGATGTGAACCTATGATGTATAGCTATACCTTGAGTTACGATATGTTTGATATTGTTCTTAATGTCTTATATAATAAAACAAATTACGTTAACTGTTTGACTCACCCTTGTATAAATAAAATTTGGCAGGCGACTGAAAGTGTTAAATCTCTCAGCTGATGGACTATTGATCTAACTACGAAACGTACAATATACAAGCTTCAAGTGAATGTCAATACTTATCCGAGAGAGAGAAAAAAATTCAACTTTTCTCTGATTCCTCGCGGGGAAAATATTTTTCTCTTCGTTTCTTGCCTTCATTAATTGGATTAGTGTAGTTCTTAATAAAACGAAAATAATGCCGTGAGGAAGTCTATAGAATGAATTCGATAAAACACACGCATCAATAAGTGATCGATAACATTTTGAATGCTTTCATTGGATTAGCACTAAGTCAACGTTTGAGCAAAATGAGAACGTCGATCAACAAATTTAATACCAAATATTTACATTTATACGTAAAGGTCATGTAATAGAACATTTAAGGAAAGAGTGTGAGGCTCTGCCCGGAACATAAAACGCCATTTTGAATATATTCCATAACAACTTATACAATCTTGATGTGACTTGGCAACCAGAGGGAACCTTATTGCATATTTATTTTTTTAATTATTTCACCCCGAGCAAAGCATTCCACTGCCACTATTGATCAGGGGGTTACATAAGGGAAAGTGATGAGAAAGAGTGGTTAGATATAGGAAATGTCAGAAGAGAGTGATAGACTGGTAAGGATAACGAGGATGAGGGTTGGGTAGATGGGAATAGTGTTTGAGAGAATGGATGCAAGTTAGTGTGTTAGGAGGTGTCTATTGACCTTACATTTAAACTCCTGGAGATTGTAGCTTTCGGGGAAGCAAGTATGTGGAAGGAAATTATACAGGCGGGAAGTGCGAGAAAAGAAGCTGTTGGAATAGAAATTGTGGTTAAATCTTATCTGTTTCACTGTAAAAAGATGGGACCTAGTTGCTAATCTAGTATCTAGTGCAAATTCGTACCTAGGGGGCACCAGTGATCTAAGTTCATCGGAGCAGAAGCCGTGAAAATATTTATAGAAGAGTCACAGGGAAGCCACGTCACTCCGGTGAGAGAGTGACTTCAGCCGGTCTACCAAGTCAGTCACGATCACATTACAGATTCTCCGTTGAATTTTGTCAAGAACCCCGAGGAGAATAGCAGGGGCACTTGACCAGATGTGGCAGCAATATTCAATACACGGGCTGATGGTAGATTTATATAAGGGCAGGATAGATTCAGACGGGCAAGAACTTCCGGGCCCTGCACAGAGAACCGACTTTTAAAGCAGCGGATTTAGCAATGGATTCGATATATTCATTCCACTTGACGTCCACTGTGAGTGTGAGGCCCAAGAGGCGTAGTGTTTTACTCTATGGGAGGCAAGCCTGTTCCATGCTAATGGGAGGTAGATGCGATTGTCTATGATGGTTAATTGATAGCAGCTTTGGTTTTGCAGCAGTAAAATTTACCAGCCATTTCTTACCCCAATCCACCACGGATTGGAGGTCCTTCTCAAGCTTGGCAGCGAGGTTCGCTTTGTCGCCCACACCAGATTTTTGATCGAGAGTAAACTGTAGTGTCATCGACGTAAATGCCTACTTGGGATCTTATGGCATCGGGGAGATCATTAATGTAGATCAGAAAGAGCTTATGACCTTGAGGGACACCCGCTTTCGTATGGTAGTTTTGGGAGGCATGTCTATTTAATACCACCTTCAATGTGCGGTTAGAGAGGAATGACTGGATTAGGTCCAGTTATACCATAGCTCCGCAGTTTGCGTAGGTCAGCGTACTAAACTCTGTTGAACGCTTTGGAGATATCCAAAACTATGGTTCGGGCTTTGCCATTCTTGTCGAGAGCCTGATATATATACACGGTGATGGTCGTTAGCATATCTGCAGTAGACCTGGTGAAGCGGAAACCATACTGTTTGTTCGAGAGAAGCATGTGCGCTAAGAGATGCTGAACCACCTCGGCGTTGATAATGGCTTCGAACACTTTACCAAAGATCGGATGAAGGCTGATAGGGCGGTAATATGTGGGGTCAAAGAGTTCTCCAGTATTCTTAAATATAGGAACTACAGAGGAAGACTTCCAACAGGCAGCTGTAGAGCTTAGAGAGGACAGAGGAGAGTTCAGGGGCACATTTCTTCAAGTTTATGATTGGGATTCAGTCCCCTCCGCTCGCTTTGTGAGGGTCAAGTTTCGAGATTATGTGAGAGACCAGCGAGTGTGTAATGTGGACGTCATTCATTTGAGCCTCAGAATTCTGTTATTTTGTCAGCCTTGATATAATATTGAGTGAGTTCGTGAAATGTACGACCGTCGCTGGGTGAGTTTGTTCTTCATGCTTGGTCAGAATTTCTTATATTAAAAGAAACACACCATTCTTGATCAGCAAAGTTAAGCAATGTCGGGTCAGGTCAGTATTTAGATAGATGACCAATTGGGAACACAGATGATATTAGTGAGCTTGTATGCAGATTTTTCACATTTTCTTTAATGGTAAAATCGTCTCTGATCGCAGTGGACGAGATTAAGATGAATGCGTAGAATAAGCTGATGCTGATCTCAAAATATTATTAATTAGGACTTTCGCAGAATTTAAGGTCCATTATGAAATCTCATTAGGTATATATTTAAGGTTCTAAAATAAGGTTTTCTTAAGCTGGTTGATTCAATTTAATAATAAGTAAGAGGACATTTGTCAGATTTCGTGTCTGAAGTTAACTTGAAGTCTAAGACAGGGTTTATTGTTAAAATCAGTTCTTCGTATTGTGCCACTCGGTCCCCAATGTCTTGTTTAACTCCGGGTAAATTTTAGATTTCTGCGGATTCGTATCGGGCTACTTTTGATTCTACAGTGTAAATAATTTAGCAGATGAGGGCACATTTGTAAACAAAAATTAATTCTCGGTTTTAAAAATCTTGCAAAAATAAAATATACATCTATGTCACGTTATTTTTTAAAAATTAGCCAATTTAAAGTTAAATTAATCTGATTTTCCCAAGTATTACTTATATATAGCATGAAATTTGGAATAAAGCTATTTCTTCAAAACAGCGTTCATCTTTCTAACCTTTCTCCATATGATTTGACATGCGATGACAACCAGACAGATGCGAGATAAGGTCAGTGCAGGGCAACCAGAAATGACAAACCTTTCAAATCATTTTCCTGCAAGGAGAAGAAATCGTGAAACACAACCATTCAATGTACACACAGAAATTACCATGAAAAAAACTTTAAGTACACACACAAAAAGAATATTTAAAAATACAAAGGCTCGACGATTTGTATTCAGTCAGTTAAGTGCCATGCGTGATACACGCTTTGGGCGATCATGTCTCGAAAAAGACATGACTGAACTGGGCAGAAGATTATCCCGCAGTAGGTTGCCATTGCGTTCTGCAGTAGACTGGTTGCCGACCAAGGCTATAGAACCCAATCTGTCCTGCTATTTAACCCATAACTGGAAGGAAGAGACGGATTAATACCTTTCCCAAGGGTATTTGCGCGTAAGTGAATACAATGGATTCAACTGGAATTCGAACTCGGCTACCCGATTTCTCGTTCCGAGCCGATATCTACTGTACCACAACGCACATCCCGATTTGTATTAAACTTTTCAATTTTCGATTAGTAAATATAGTCTACACATCATTTAATAAACTCACGCCAATACATCTTTGAAGTATATTTTTAAATATTTTGGAAACTTTTATATATTATTATAATTTAAAACAGGGAAACAATTCTTTTAAAATTTCATTATTAATCGAAAATAATTCTTCTTACTGTAATAACATTAACATATATAATATTAAAGTAATTCAAATTATCAAATTAAATAATTTTACTATTGGGAACAGAGTTTTGGAAATAAAAGCCAAGTATTTGAAAATAATATATGATGTACATTTACCAATGAGTCCTGAGTTTAACTAATAAAACCAATTAACCAAACAAAATTTAATTTCTTAAAATTTAATGAATTTACGTAGAGTGGTTTAACAGATATAAAAATATAGTTTTCCCTAGATGTCTAAAAATAATAACTTAAAAATAATTTAATTCATTTGGAAATAAGTTCTGAAAGTGTCATTAAAATCCAACTATTGTTTGATATTTGGAAGAATTTCCAAATTAATGTTTTTATCATTGGGGAAAAAACTCAGTTACGTAATATTAGATTATCCATTGTAAACTCTCGAAACGATTTGGTTACCCACTAACGATAATCAAAACAATATCTTTACCAAATTTTCGAACTTGTTACAAAGAATTAAAAAAAATTAAAGAATAATTAAAACATTCCTTGATTTTTCTTCTTAATGGCATAAACATTTTGATGGAAAACTTCGTTTTTATTACGTCTGGGGCCTTTTTATTCATACTATGTTAGTGATTTAGTGAAGGTACCTATTTAAAGCTTACTGTTTTTAATAGGAGTAGATAGGCATTCATATCGCCCCGTCCTTACTTTATTTTTTTTATTGAAAAAGAGTTGAGGTTCATTTCTTGCTTCCTCTTTAAGAATGGGTTTCAGATTCCTTTCAACTTGTCAGACCTTTTTAGTGTTGCTGTCATTATTTTTTTTTTGTGTTATGTGTGGATGGTGACAAGGCCTCTTCATACTAACTGGTCAGAAATGGTCACAGTGATCAAATTTATAATCTTTTCACTAATGAAGAATGACTTGAAGCAACATAAATGTGGTTGCTACAGAAGGATGATGAGAATGCCATTAACTGAACATATGGAAATATCAGCCAAAAGAGCAGCCCAAAATGCCAAATACAGGTAAGGGATACTAAAATCAAGTAGGCACGAAAATTTAAATACCTGGGAAGTGTTATAAAAGAAGATGGAAAGTGCGACACAGAGATCCAAAGGCGAATTGGTATGGCGAAGGACGCGTTCCCGAAGCTGAGTAAAGTATTCAGACACAGGAAACTTTCACTAGAAACAAAGAAATGAGTACTGGATTGCTATATGATGTCAGTTCTTCAATTTGACAGTGAATGTTGGACAATATCATCAAAGATGAAGGGAAAACTTCAAGCAACTGAAATGTGGTTCTACAGAAGGATGCTCTGAATATCATCGACCGAACATGTGACCACTGATGAGGTTTTATAAAGGATGGAAACGAAAAAGAAATTAATATTGAGCATCAGGAAGAGACAACTAAAGTTCCTAGGACATGCAATGAGTAAGTAAGGCTTGGGGAACCAGATACTAACAAGCTAGATAGAAGGAAAAAGAGACAGAGGAAAGCATCGAATAAGATATTTGAAGAGCCCGAGTAGGTGGATAACTGAACGGGGGCTGCGAGATGTTACAGGAGAAAGTGTGCTAAGAGCCACCAGGGATAGGGAGACGTGGAAAGCCAGGATCGCCTATAGGGATAAGAAATTAAGAACTAAAAGAATTGTGGAAAAACCCAACTAAGAAAAATTCGCAAGTCAGTGCGAAAAGTAAATTCTGAATCCTGATTGGATTAAAACAGCAAATTCATATATGACGTATTTTCACGCCTAGATGTGAAAAGCTTCGCTGGAGCCGGCATCATGTAGAAGTTTAACTATTTAAACCATGACGCTAACCTGTCAAATGTCAGTCGACATGGGAGCGGCTCGCTGGAACCTCGTGGTAAATTAATGGAAAAAAATTCAATAAGCCGACCCGGACGCAGAGCAAGTCACAGTTTCATTCGACATTTTCTTTCAATTTCTTTTTCTTATTTTTCTTCTTTTTCACTCCACGTCGAGAACAAATGGACACGTTAAGTACAATTTCTTTATTTGTTTTGCCCTTTCTCTCTCACTCTCCCTCCCTCTCTGACTTATCAAAAAGAGGAAGGAACAAAGACTTTACATTCTGCCACTACACAACTTCTGCGGTCATTTTAAATACTTACATTACTACTACGAATATCTTCTACAACTCCTGATACCCTAAACGTTTTAGCTGAACATTAATTTCTACGAATTAATGTTATTCATTTCTTTTAATAAAGTTCTATTTTACAATCCAAAATGTATATTTTATTCTTACACTAATTCACACATTTTAATCAACTTCAACCTTCTGATGAAAACCTTCTGATAATTCTGATAATGATAATTTTGCATAAATTCTGTAAGCTGTAGGGAGTTCGGTTATGTCTGACACAAGGCCAAATCAAAGAAACATTCACCATCTCCCTACGCTACACGCCTGCACCCTGAAAAGACAAGGCACATAGAAGAAGGAAAATACTCAGTAACCTCCAGCGGCTCTTTTGTCTTGCTTGGAATGAAATGAAAAAAAAAATACAATAAATATTCCCAGCCCGATTGGAATTCGCATCCATTTTTTACACGCATAGTCTGGTTAATGTGCTTTGTGGTGCAGTGGATATCGACTCGGAACGACAAATCAGGACACAGTGTTCGAATTCAAGTTGAATTCCTTGTATTCACTTAGACACAAATACTCTTAGTAAAGGTATTAATCCATCTCTTCCCTCCATGTATGGGTTAAATAATAGAACAGATTGTGTTTTATAGCCTTGGCTGGCAACCAGTCTACCGTAGAAAGCAATGGCAATCTACTGTGGGATAATCTTCTGCCCAGTCAGTCATGTCTCTTTCGAGACATGATCGTCCAAAAGGTGTATTACGTATGGCACTTACTGATGACGGGACAACTTTTTGGGAAGATAACAAAAATGCATAATTTATTAAGGGCTATAAACGACAGGAAGTTGTGGAGAGCCGTGATTCCAGAGTTCTGAAGCTACACGACACATAAAAGAAGTAATAACAATAATAATAATAATAGATGCTTTGTATTTCTTATTAAATAAATCAGTGTTAAGTATTGATAGTTATCCAGTTGTTATGTTACATTTGGTTACATTGTACAACATTTAATCTCTCTGCAGATGTTTGTATATAAACTTTGTAGCAACCGTCTAGACAGTGGACGTCATTTAGAGAAAAATATGAAAAAGTTAGGATTTAGTTATTTTGAAAACTAGATAGAATAAAAAGTTCTGTTTATTTTGCAAGTGGGGACGACGGTTTATTGCCATAATATTGTGGTAAAAAACCCATCATTACAGGCAGTCTTAGAAGCATATAACAGGCACACTGATCACTGATCACTATGAAAGACATGGTGATGGGTTTATCTAAAAATAAAACATCGCTTATCCTTGAAAGAAGGGCCCTGTTAAAAATACATTCAAATCGGTTAACCCATTGCGTTCTATTTCTGATTGAGGGCACTGGCAAAGTGACGCTAAAGTCAACTTTGCTACCTCATCGCTTAAACTTGCGTAAATTAATCGAAACAAATGCTTTAGATTGCTTTCATTGACCATAGGTCAGTTTTAAGCCAACTGGACTGACAGGATATAATCGATGTTAATCTTTTCCTCATATTATGTCATTTGCCATGTCGTGCAAAAATATGAATCTATGTGTGTATGATAAAATTTGTTTGGTTTAAAAATATTGGGTCATCTGTGATTGCATCAGATTTTTATCACGACCAGACACTATAATTTCGACTGTTGATTAGTTGTCCTACGGTCATTATCTGCAATGGATATTACACCAACAAAACGTACAAAATAGTAACACTGCACAAACACATTGACAATCCTTACAGAGAGATCGCGGATATTGTTGGTGTCAGCCTTTTAATTGTCAGTCGTGTCATCAAGGCGAAGAAACAAACTGGATCCATCATTTCAAGGCGTAAAAGAAAATTCAGTCGGAAGAGAAAAACAACGACGTATACGTGATCAGGGAAAGTGTGAAAGACCCTAGGATGAAAGTATTAGTTTTTTGAAATTAATTTATGAGAGGGTTAACTTGAAACAATGTCATGATGCTCTCAAACTCAATGAACAGTGATGTCTAGTGTGTCAAACACTAGAGGACATGCCGAACTGGTTATGGTCGCGCAACTGACAAGTAGATCTGTCTTACTAAAGCGGATATTTACAGTCTTTTTCTTTATGTGCCGTGTCCTTTCAGGACGTAAGCAAACACGAACCTCCTTGTCCCTGTTTATGGTATCTTTAATATTAGTTGGTTAAATGCAATACGTGATACACCCTTGAAAGAGACACGACTGTACTGGGCAGAAGATTTTCCAGCAGTAAATTGCCATTACTTTCTGTGGTAGGCTGGTTGCCAACCAAGGCTATAGAAGACAATATATCCTGCTTAAATACCCATAGTTGAGAAGATTTAACCCAGAGGGAGAAGCGGCAAATTAATACCTTTCCCAAGGGTATTTCAAGAGTGAATGCAACAAATTGGACTGGAATTTAAACTTGGTTCTCTGATTTCTCATTCTCAGCCGATATCCCCTACCCCCAAAAGGTACATCCCCATCCCAACCATATAGAAGGCCTCATATTGCATAGTATTTTACCACTCTTTTCTTTAGTTTCTGTAAAAATTCTCTTGATTTTGCTTAGCTTTTTGAAGACATCTTTTGCCCAACCAAGGCTATAGAACCCAATCTGTCCTGTTATTTAACCCATAACTGGAGGAATGAGACGGATTAATAACTTTCCCAAGAGTATTTGCGCGAAAGTGAATGCGAATAATTCAACTGGAACTCGAAATCGGATCTCCGATTTCTCGTTCAAATCCGATATTCACTGTATTTACATTATTCGGACTATTGTCCTCATCTCTGTAGCCATTTGTACGACATTTCAGCCGTTGTACGCTCCGGCCTTCTTCAGGTGCTAAAAATTTCTAAAAGTAAATTTCTTTACGATCCCTGAGATATATGATCTCCATTCCTTGCGTAAAGCTCGATTGGAAGTCACGTGTAACCTCCCTCTAACCCCCTGAAAGTTATTTGTTCACTACTGCTGTAGCCTGGTATTGAACTCAGAACTCTAAGTGTTAAGTCAGGAACTAACCAACATCTATATCCACTGGCCTGACTTGACTCTTGATTCTGTATGAGTTCTTTCGAGGTTTTTTCGAGTTTTTTCGTGACTATTGAATTTCCGTCGGCAAGTTATTGTGTTCGACTTGAATTCGAATCCCTTGCCGTTAAGTTCGAATCCTTTGTTGTCAAGTTGTTGTTGTGTATGTGAATTCGAATCCATCGTCAAAGTTGTTGCGTCGACTCGCGTTCGAATTTTTTGTTGCCACATTGTTGTTGTGAACGTGTGTTCAAAATCTTCCGTCGATAAGTTGTTGTGAGGTGTACGTGAGTTCGAAATATCGTCGCCAAATTCTGACGACTCGTGTTCCAATCTTCTTCGCCAAGTTGTTGTGGATCCGGGTGAAAAACCACCCAAAAATAATGAACAACAAAACAGATATTTGAGATAGAAAAATAAGTTATATTTGAGATAGAAAAATGAGTTATATTAAACGTAATGGTACAAACTGGAACGTAGGTTAGCAATCCAAGAATACGATTTGGAATATATATATATATATATATATATATATATATATATAGGTTAGCCAAATGCAGACGACAATTCTACTCCTGCAGCTTCCTCTCTCGCACTTCCCGCCTGTGGAACTCACTCCCGTATTCTTGCTTTCCTGACGGCTACAACCTCCAGAAATTTAAATGCAAAGTCAATACTCATCTACTAACCACTGGACTCTAGCTCTCTCTCCACCCCTGTATAACCTTCCCTTTCTTTCCACCTATGTATCTGTCATCGCACCTGCATTCTCAGCTTTCTATTGTTCCTTTCTAACTAGTTTGTACTCCTCACTCTTTTCTAATTAATCTTTTTACATTTATGTAACCCCCTGCACATCAGTGGCGTTTCTGCCTTGCTCGGGGTGAAATGATTAAAAAAATATATATATATATATATATATATATATATATATATATCAGTCTTGAAATAGTATATCCGTATAATATTATTCTGGCTGAGTGGAGCTCAGAGATACTATGCCTACTAACGCGGTAGTCTCTGTGTAACTTCGGTATCGTTCGGTAACTTACGGATCAGTCCCGATGTCTCTAACGGATCTCTACGGTTCTCACCGAAAACTCTAACGGATCTCATCGGTTCTCACCGAAAACTCTAACGGATCTCATTATAGCAGGAGTATATGTATACTCAAGTCGAGTCCATTATCATAGAAATAGGGGAGATCCCACAACAGATTGCATGATTTTTTGTGGGTGGGGAAGATGGTAAGGGTTTGGGGATACAAGTCTAAGGATGTCCGTTGTGACGTAACGAATACCGGCTTGGAATGAGAAATACGAAATTGAGTTTGTAATCCAATCGAGTTCGTTTCATTCACTTTCGCACAAATACCCTCAGGAAAGGTATCCACCTCTTCTCCCTCTTTATTTTTCTTTCATTAGTTAGAAAGCTATAACTGGTTTCCATATCCTTGTTTGCCATCGACCTATTACAGAAAGCAATAGCACTCTACTGCGGGAAAATATTATCCCTAGTCATTCATGTCTCTTTCGAGACATGATCAACCCAATTGTGCCTCATGTGTGTCAATTAACCGACTAACTGATACAAGTTGTATTAATTAACCCATAGTTTGAGTAAGAAGAGTCAGTCAGTTAAGTGCCATATGTGATAGTTTGGGCGATCATGTCTCGAAAGAGACATGACTGACTGGGCAGAAGATTATGCCGCAGTAGGTTGCCATTGCTCTCTTCGGTAGACTGGAAGATAAGTATTAATACCTTTCCCCAAGGGTATTTGTACATAAGTGAATGCAAGGAATTCAAATGGAATTCGAAACTCGACTCCCAGATTTGTCGTTCCGAGTCGATATCCACTGCACCACAACGCACATCCAACAATAACGAGACTTTATCCATTTCACCACTCGAATATCCAAGTTTACAGGACATGTTATTCCCAAGATCTAGATACTGACTTGGCTCAAAATTGCTTAATTTTCTTTGATCGTTTTGACATGGTGTGGCCGTAAACAATGGTGCGCCAAAGAATTAGTTGATTTCATGTTTCTTGACATTAAGCATAGTGTATGTAAGTCAGTTAAGTGCCATACGTGATACACGCCTTGGGCGATCATTTCTCGAATATGGACGTGACTGACTGGGCAGAAGATTATCCCGCAGTAGGTGGCCATTTTTTTCTGCGGTAAACTGGTTGCCGACCAAGGCTATAGAAACCAATCTGTCCTGTTATTTGACGCATAGGTAAAGGGAAAAGAAATCTATTATATTATTATGTAGCAATTAGTGGGGGATCGGTTTCCTATTGCTATGAAGTAATAAACTGATCCCCCACTTTATGACCAATGTAAGCCTTAATCATTATTCCAACTATTATATTCAGTCAGTCAGTTAAGTCCCATACGTGATACACGCTTTGGGCGATCATTTCTCGAATAGGGACATGACTGATTGGGCAGAAGATTATCCCGCAGTAGGTTGCCATTGCTTTCTGCGGTAGACTGGTTGCCGACCAAGGCTATAAAACCCAATCTGTCCTATTATTTAACCCATAACTGGAGGGAAATGACGGATTTATACCTTTCTCAATGGTATTTATGCGTAACTGTATGAAAGGAATTCAACTGGAATTCGAACTCGGCACCCCTGATTTGTCGTTCCGAGTTGATATTCACTGCACCACAACGCACATCATGGTGGGATAACACACATCAGGAAAGATTTTGACTGAACACGTATGGCAATTACAACAGCAAATTTTAATTGTGAAAGTAATAATAGCTGTATTGTAATTGAGTACAATTATAATTATTTCACATCTAGAATTTGCTTAAAAGCAATTAAAACTGTGTAGGATGTGCATTATGGTGCAAGGGATATCGGTCTGGAGCTACAAATCAAAGAGAAAAGTTCGAAGTCCAGTTAAATTCGTTACATTAACTTACGCGCAAAATCCTTGGGAAAAGTATTAAGCTGACTCTACTCCTCCAGCTTTGGGTGAAAAAGAAGGACTGATTAGATTCTATCGTCTTGGTTACCGACAAGTCTACCGCAAAAAGTAATGGCAACTTACTACGGGAAAAATTTCTGCCAAGTCAGTCATGTCAATTTCTAGACATGATCGCCCATGCGTGTATCACGTATGATACTTACCTGAATGATAGTAATTGTAAATTTCAATCACTGATCCCGCGCGTACACACTGACCTCAGTGGGAACCAATTAAGAAAAAAAAAACATACAAAACAAAAAATGTATGTCAACTTTAACAGGTTTAACCATTAAAAGTATCGTTTATAGTAATAACTAATACTGCCGGGCTAAAATTTCAATTCAAAAACACTTATGTAAAAAAAACATCGTTGAAAACAAATTAGTGATTTTCTAAGTACAGCCTAGATGTGTCTCAATAGCGAAAGTGCGAAGCACCAAGTGAGGATCGAACTCAATTGTAATGGATCTAGCCAGACCAGTTTTCTAACCATCACACCACGTCAAGGTACGCAAAAAGGAACCTGAATTGTTATGTGATATCGACGCTTTTATATAGCAATCAATACTGGACATTCTCTCGGCGGATAAGGAGAAAATTGAAGCCAAAAGAATTGTGGTTCTGCAGAAGGATACTTATAATTCCAAAAAATTAACGAGTAAGAAAATAGCATTAAGTATATATAAGAACACTTATACACAGGATGTGCGTTGTGGTGCAGTGGATATCGGCTCGGAACGAGAAATCGGGGAGCCGAGTTCGAATTCCAGTTGAATTCATTGCATTCACTTACGCGCAAATACCCTTGGGAAAGGTATTAATCCGTCTCTTCCGTCCAGTTATGGGTTAAATAACAGGACAGATTGGGTTCTATAGCCTTGGCTGGCAATCAGTCTACCGTAGAAAGCAATGGCAACCTACTGCGGGATAATCTTCTGCCCAGTCAATGAAGTCTCTTTCGAGACATGATCGCCCAAGCGTGTATCACCTATGGCTCTTAACTGACTGACTGAATATAATAGTTGGAATAATGATTAAGGCTTTCATTGGTCATAAAGTGGGGGATCAGTTTATTACTTCATAACAATAGGAAACCGATCCCCCACTAATTACTGCATAATAATATAATAGATTTCTTTTTCCCTTTACCTATGAGTCAAATAACAGGACAGATTGGATTCTATAGCCTTGGTCGGCAACCAGTCTACCACAGAAAGCAATGGCAACCTACTGCGTGATAATCTTCTGCCCAGTCAGTCATGTCTTTTTCGAGACATGATCACCCAAGCGTTTTTCACGTATGGCACTTAACTGACTGATACACAGAATAAGGAAGCTGAAATTTCTTCGAAATATGAGGAAGGTGGACTTAACACTCGCAGGGAATATTAGTGGCGACAAAGGCAGAGAGCTAACAACCTCATGAGCTTGTCTGAATGTATTGCGAAACGGAAGAGAGGGGAATCCTTAACAAAGAGAAAACTGCTGATGGCCTGATTTTAGATGAAAAAGTAATAATAGTTGTATTGTAATTGTGAGTTCAGTCATTGATTTCTCTTATACGTACGGATCCTCAAATGAAACAGGTCAAGCAATAACTGAGTAGTATTAAATAAAGAACAAGGCAACATATCCAGTAAAATTTACTTCGAACCAGAAGAACCAAAATCTACCCGTATTCAGTTCGAAATTTGGTCAGAACATTCACTCTGCAGGGTCAGGAAGTTTTTTTCCCGTCTGAATCCATCCTGGACATATATAAATCTACCATACGCCCGTGTATTGAATACTGCTGCCACATCTGGTCGGGTGCCCCTGCTCTTCACCTCGGGGTTCTTGACAAAATCCAACGGAGAATCCGTAATGTGATCGATACCTCTTGGATGCAGTCGCTCTCTCACCGGTGTGACGTGCCTCTTCTATAAATAATTTCACGATTTTTGCTCCCATGAACTTAGATCACTGGTGTCCCCTATATATGAATTTACACGAACTACTAGAGTAGCAACTAGGTCCCATCATCTTACAGTGAAGCCGATAAAATGTAACCGTAATTTCTACTCTAACAGCTTCTTTTCTCGCAATTCCCGCCTGTGGAATTCCCTTCCATGAAGCTGCTTCTCTGACAGCTACAATCTCCAGGAATTTAAATGTAAGGTCAATAGACATCTCCTATCACACGAACTCGTATCCTTTCTCTCAAGCTCTTTTCTCCACCCACTCCATCCCCATTACACCGGTATTCTCATGCATCTATTACCCTCCTCCTGACATTTCTTATAACTAACCCCTCTTTCTCATCACTTTCCCCTATGTAAACCCATGCGCAACAGTGGTAGTAGAACAGCCTTGCTTGGGGTGAAATGTTTATAAAAGAAAAAGATCGACCCTCACAAGAAAACAAGGACATACCGGAAGAAACGTTGTCATAATAATGAAAATGAAGACTGAATGTAAAAGATATGGTGATTTTCTAAGCGCAGCTTAGATGTGGCACAAGGCCGAAAGTATGGGACACCAAATGAGGATCGAACTCACTACTCAACTGTAATGATTCTATCGAGACAAGCTCGTTAACCATTATATGTGCCCCTGAATGTAAAGGATATGAATAATGATTCCTCTTCAAATTGAGAATTGCCCAGTTCGGGGAAACAGCTGTCCAAGGCCATGCTCTCAACACCACTCTCATTGCACTAGGGAGGTTTGGGATCGGTAGCGATACCAATACCTGTGCGGTCGACGGTTGCGAAGACTGGACAATTTTTGACCCTGATCGGATGCCCGGCATAAAACCATCCTTGATTCACATATTGTCACCGTGAAGAGAAGAGTAAATATTATAATTCGGTCTCATCTTAGCAATGCAGAGGGGAAAGACAAAGCGTTGAAATCACAAATTTGTTGTTGAGGTACTCAAAGTAAATACAGAGGCTTACATAGAGTTCCTTGCGGAGGTAGTGCCGCCTGGGTCAAGAGAGTGGTTGCTGGATAAACCTATGTCTGGTAAGAAGATTCAAAACCCCACCACACAAGCAGGAGAACTCAGTCATGTCTGTCAGACAATTTCTGGGACAACATCATCATTTAAATCTGGCCACCTACCTCCGCAGATTGCAACCCTTTGAATTATTCTGTATAGTGCACAGTTGCTTTTGTAACATCAAACATAAACTAAAGGCATGGATTATGGCAGTACCCACCAAGTTAAACAAGGAGACCGTCCAGAACAGTTGAAGGAGATTTTCAAATCGACTGAAGGCCACGTTTAAGCTAATGGTGATTTTACTGAATAAATCTTTTAGTATTTCTAGATATTTTTGTGTAATTTTGGTAAATATGTTTATTAAAATAGTGAGATGGCAGTTTTATTTAAATTCTTTAGACGTCATTTAGGCAATTAATTCATCTCAGTCTACATACACACACACACACACACATATATATATATATATATATATATATATATATATATATATATATCAAGGTATAACCGTACACTGATCCGGAACGAAAACGAACCGACCTTGGCGTGATTCGAACTCGGGTTTCATGATCAGAAAACGAATGTTCTAACCACGTAGCTATTTATGATAAAGAGAAATAGAAATTTAGCAGTCGAACTTATCTTTTGATAATAGCATTTTCTAAGGATTCAAGAATCAAAATGGTTGATATTTCTTTCTTTTTCTGCTTATTTTGACTAATTAGATTGAAGATTATCGACATTTCATTTCTCAATTTAATTTTAATTACCAATAAGCAAACAAATTAAATAAAGACGTTTGCTTTCTCATCATCAAGGCAGACTCAAACACCTGCAAATGAAAGTCACTTTTAATTAAATACATTTATGATTGTAGGAGAAAGGGAAAAAAACAACTTAATTCTATGGTTGGGATGTAGGAAAAAAGTGTCGATATCGACACGTGTGTTTGAAAATATATCTCCAAGCGACAAACTTCATTGTTGAATGAATTCTGCGACTGGGATCACGTGACTATAAATATTTAGTATATAAATAACTCAGACAGAAGTCTAAGTGTGTTCTGCCTCTTGCAGAATTTTCATTGTCAGATTCTCTGCTTTCGGGTGGAGAGCAATAATCCAGTGTAAGTTCCGCCGAATAGTAGGATCTCGTCTGGGGAAAATTATACAATTAATCTTTGGCTGAGCTTTATGGCCCGGGTTGTCCACATTAAAAAGACCTTGTGCCACATTTTGTCTTAAGTGGGAAGGCAACTAAATACTGTTCTATGTTGCACAGAAATTTCATTGTCGGACTCTCTGTCTTTGTGCGGAAAGGCACCCAAACGAGGCTCCGCCGAATGGGCAGAGTCTCGTCTGGGGAGAAATAGATAATAGAATTTTGCCCGTGCTTAAGGGCTCGGATTTCCCACTTTAAATCATCTTTTGTCACATCCACCTCAGGCTTACGCGCTAGTGGAGAGGTAGTAGATATCATTCTGGTATGCGCAGAAGGAGCGTTTACCCCGAGGCGAGTGCTCCTTCTATCGTGAATGGATTGCTCTGAAACGATCCCTGTGGTCAGCAGATGGCCTCTCTGACGTCAAGGCATTGTCCCGTAGGGCATTATATTATATATTAGCCGGGGTATCCGCTCCAGATGGTCTGATTGGCGAGCTTGGTCTTACGAAGCAACAGGCTAGCTCAATATGGCCTTAAGCACCCGGGTTGAAATGCCTCACTAATGAAAGGCATCACTCACCTGGCTCGTGATTCGTAGTGCTAACTGGGTAGGAGGTAAAAAGCTTTGTTCGGCGGGCTTGGAGAAGTCTCCAAACTGCGTACTCTGTGCTAAGGAGGTGGTGACCCTGGATCACGCCTTCTTTCAGTTCAGTCTCCTAGTCCTGCAATGCAAATTTGTTGAAGGAATCAATGTGTGCATTGTTTGTAGAAAGTTCTTTGCTCTTGAGGCCAGTTCTGTTTGCATCAATGTGGTGCCACCATCGACGAAGGCTGAACATTATATGTTCTTTTGCTTGCTGGGCGTTATAAGAGTATTGATTTGGAGGACAAGTCAGAAAGAGTTCTATGGAGACGAAAAGTTCACTTCTTCCCAACTGATCTTAAAGTCAAGATTAGCTGAATCTTGCGCGTTTGTACCGAGTGAGAAGCGCTGACTTGGAGTGGCATTTCCATGCCGTTAGGGATAAGGGCATTGTTTTAGCTGCCTTGAAAATTGGCTCACCAGCCCATATTAGGCTTGTGTTTTGTCTTTAGTTTTTTCTTCTGGATTTTCTTAGCTGGGGATTGTGCTCTCGTCGGCCCGTTTTATTTCTGCCTTTATTTATCGCCCGGTTCACATTTCACCCACATCTATTGAACAGGTGAAGAGGCTCATCCCTTATTCCCTGTTTAGGATGTGGTTTCCGACATTCTCTTTTCCAATCTTTTCATTCTTTTCTTTTTTTTTTCAATTGGAGTAGATAGACTAATCTATCACCCGGTTCACACTCCACCCACGTCTATTGAACAGGTGAAGAGGCTCATCCCTTGTTTCCTGTTTAGGATGTGTTTTCCGGCTTTCCCTTTTCCATTCTTTTCACTCTTTTCTTTTTTTTTCAATTGGAGTAGATAGATCTATCTATCGCCCGGTTCACACTCTACCCACATCTATTGAACAGGTGAAGAGGCCCATCTCTTGTTCCCTGTTTAGGATGTGGTTTCCTGCTTTCTCTTTTCCAAATTTTCACTCTTCTTTTTTTTTTTCAATTGGAGTAGATAGACTAAACTATCGCCCGGTTCACACTTCACCCACGTCTATTGAACAGATGAAGAGGCTCACCCCCTTATTCCCTGTTTAAGATGTGGTTTCCGACATTCTCTTTTCCAATCTTTTCACTCTTTTCTTTTTTTTTCAATTGGAGTAGATAGACTAATCTATCACCCGGTTCACACTCTACCCACGTCTATTGAACAGGTGAAGAGGCTCATCTCTTGTTTCCTGTTTAGGATGTGGTTTCCTGCTTTCTCTTTTCCAATCTTTTCACTCTTACGTAGCCCCCTGCGCATCAGTGGCGTTACCGTTTTTTCTTTAATTTAATGACTCCTCCATTTTCTCTGTTTAGGTGACCACAAATGTCATTTTTAGGGGGGGTGCAGGACGCCTTTATTATTAAGGGTGTGGATTTCGTATTTGTTTTTTAAGTTGAATGTGTGTATGCTTGTGCGAGTGGTTGGTTGAATGAATGATTTATATTATTAAAATCCCGCATTGGTAACTTATATTTCTATCACAAGTTAGAATTTGTGGAGGGTTCATTAGTAACACAATTTTTTTAATTATCATGTTTGTTAGCATGTAAATAATCATTGGTATATTTAAATTGTTATTTCCCCCACCCCATCACAGAAAAGAATCGTACATATGATGTTTTTAGTTAGGACTTCATGTAGGATGTAGTGAGAAAGATAAGTATAAAAGCTTTTTTTTTTTTTGGTGTACAGCACCTGGTATTCCCAAGCGGTCACCCATCTAAGTACTGACCAGGCGGTGAGGTAGTAGATATCACTCTGTGTCACGCAGAATTTTCATTGTCAGAATCTCTGAATATGAGTTTAGAATTTAATTACCACACTAGTTGTTATATTAGAACAAAAAAAAAAAAAAATGAAACAGAGAGAAATCGGTTGTTACCGTTAACATTTAATAGTGGTGCGAGTTAGAAGGAACAGCTCCTTTAAAATATGTCAATTCTTATCAGTGGTTATGTAGTTTTTATCAGGCGAACCTTTTCAGCTTTGTAGAAATGTGTTTCTATCTTACACAAACGGAACAATCAGCGCATACCTTCTTATGTCGTCTTTAAAGTGCGACACAGAGATTCGAACGCGAATTGGCATGGCGAAGGAAGCATACCAGAAACTGAGTTAAGTATTAAGAAACAGGAAAGTTTCACTAGAAACAAAGAGGAGAGTACTGGATTGCTATGTGTTTTCAGTTCTTCAATATGGCAGTGAATGCTGGACAATATAATCAAAGATGAAGGAAAAGCTTGAAGTAACTGAAATGTGGTTCTACAGAAGGATGCTGCGAATATCGAGTATGTGAGCAATGATGAGGTTTTAGAAATGATTGAAACGAAAAGGAAATTAATATTGAACATCAGGAAGAGACAGCTTAAGTTCCTGGGACATGAAATGAGGAAGGAGAGCTTGGAGAATCTGATACTAACAGGCCAGATAGAGGGAAAAGAGACAGGGGAACGCAACGGATAACATATTTTAAGGACCTAATCGGGTGGATGATGGAACGAGGGTTGTGTGGTGTAACAGAAGAAAGCGTGCTAAGAGCCACCAGGGATAGGTAGACGTGGAAAACCATGATCGCCTACGTCCTGAAGTGACAGAGTATATAGAAGAAGAAGAAGAAGAAGAAGAAGAAGAAGAAGAAGAAGAAGAAGAAGAAGGTAGATTCCTGACTTTAATAAAGTACGCTAACTTGGTTATAGTATGGTGACAAAAATGATTGTGGGGCTCATAAACTTTTGTGTAGGATAGCGTGACACTGAACCAGTGAGAGTGAATCAGCAGATATACTAACTTTTCCTGGTCTATAAATATTTTTATAATTATAGTTCCTCAATTATATTATGAATCTCTAGATCTTATCGTTTTTAATTTTTCTATGGCTCTCGGTATTAAAGAAGTTCACCGCTTACTGATCTGTAACAATGGTAAAGATTCAACCAGATAAGTTGTGGGGCCACCTTTGTTCCTCATCTTCTACTAAAGCGTAATTTCGTCCATTCATTTAGCTTGAGTTAAAGCAGCGACTATTGTCGTATCAGAGGGGCCGTCTCAACTCCTGGGGGAAACGTCTGCTTCAATAAAGTGAAGTACTTCGGTTTCGTGTTCTGGTTTTGACGACAAACTGTATCCGGCTGGAGGGCCTCTGATTGGAAGGTTGGTAGGAACGTGTAATCACCTCTTAATTGCTGTAGTTCTCAGGTCTACCCTGATTTAGGGTGATAACCTCTATTAGCGTTCAAGCTACAAGAAAATCGTTAATCTCCAAAAGAGTTTTAAAGTAAATATTCCAACAATACATTTTTGGAGAAGAAAATATTATGATCAATACATTTATGAAGTAAAAATATAACCAGCAAGATATTTTTGGAAAATATGTATATCATATGTATAAGTAATCCATCGATTTTTTTTATTCGACCTCAAGAGAATCCAGAAAGCATTGGACGGCCGTTTCGTCCTATATTTGGGACTCATCAGCAGTGCGCATCCACTATCAGGAATTGAAACCTAGACAGTTGCGTTATTAAGCGAATGTCATACCAACTGTGCCACAGGCCCCGGCGAGGAAGAGATAACGAATTAAACTCGATCTAGCGCCGTTCATTCATATATACCGTGGTGCAACTCGTCCAAGTTCCTTTCCACATAGGACGGTACCTCCCAGAGCCACGACTACTCTCACCAAGCCGCTCACTCCAGAGCATTATAAGCTGGTTCAAGCAACGCTACAACAGAAATAGTAGGAGGATTTGAAATAATTAAGTAATTCGTCGAGTTTTTTTTATATAGGTCTAAACGGCCGTCCAGTTCTTTCTGCATTCTGTTGAGGTCAAATAAAAAAAAAACTCGATGAGTTACTTAATTATTTCAAATCCTCCAACTATTTCTATAATATATATATATATATATATATAACTCTAGACCAAGCCCTCTACAAAAATAGGTCACTGAAACCTGATCTACAATATAATTTGGTTTAGTTTGCTTTGTTTCACGGCATATCCACCTCACTGGGTTATTTCCTGCCCACAAGATCTTTTACAATTGGTATGAATAGAATATATATTCTTTGTAAAGTTGCATTGCTAGTATGAATTTTTTTCCAAAAATGTATTGCTGGTAATATTTTATTCCTTCAAAACTGTATTCCTAGAATTTTACTATAAACATATATTTTTTATCTTTCATAGTGTTTTGACCCCAGTTTTCGGGTTAACTCTTTGACCATAGCTGGGACCTTAACAGATGCTACTATAGTGGGTTATCCAGTTTATCTGGGGGAACGTCAGGGTCACCAATTTATAGTGGGTTATCCATTCCTTCCCAGTTTATATTGGGGAGTCGTTCCTCTGAAAGGTAGTTGTATATTGTTGCAGATTTACGGAATTTGGCCTCGTTGTAGATAGCCAACTATAAGTCATAAAATGATTATAAATCAAGAAAAGCAAATTGAGTTGAAAAATAACATTTTATATCAACACATATCGATTAAGGTTTTTACAATTAAAGTAATCCTTTACATATGAGTCCAACGGACGTTAAAATGTTCATGGCAATAAGATGCTGAAAAGAGAATTAATGCTTAGATATGTGGGAGCGTTGTAAGTAAGGAATGTCTTTGATATATCCGCTATTAAGTAAGTAGTGTTGAGACAGCGAAAGATAAGATGAGATGGAAGGGAGGCTAGCATAGTAAGCCGCTTGACGTAGGTCAAGAGGGCTACTGATTACACTCCTCTGTCTCGAGTCAGTCCGTATGGGTCTGTCTGTCTGGCGATGCTTTCTGTATCGGCTTCTTATATCTTCTTTTTGGATCGCAGCAGATCATTTGGGAATTCATATCCGTATTTGATTCTGGGATTGCCATTGGCTGATAAATAAAATTCGCGTAGGCTCGCGAATTGGAAATTTAATATTTAATTAATTTTTAGTTTTCAACCGGAACATCTGGGCGAAGCCGGGATGCACACTGATGACTTTTGGTCATTTGCTTTTTGGTCTTGAGGACGCAAACATCCGGTCCATCGCTTTTGTTCGGTCGGTATCACCACACTACCACCACGGGTCAGGGTGAAACTGGAAATATCAGCAATTAAAAATGGTACCATGCTCCACACAACCTCTCAATCAGGGACCTTGCTGCAGTTTATTATCATACCCAAGACCCTCTGTAAAGTGATTTTTTTTACAAAGAATACATATTCTATTTATTCAAATGTATGAAGTCAACGTCTTGATTATGTCATTATTTTTCTCTCTGATTAACATACGATATTTATTTTAGTTGTTACTGCAGTTGGTAATCCTTCACTGACGTGCTTTCTGTTATTTGGTAGACTAATATTGTATTTGATTCAGTAATAATAGTTAACAATTTTCGAAGAACTGTGGTAAACGTAGAGAGCCACAGGCTTCACTAGCTCAAAGCCATTTGAACAATTGATCTGGAAAATCGATTGTTTCGACCTGATTACCTAGATGTTTAAAAAAGTTCTTGCTTCCTGAATAACCTCCATTTATAAGTTTTGAATTGACAATGATATCTAAGATCATGTCTCGAGCTATTAGATTAAGGTCTCCGTTTTGTAGCAATTTTCGGCATTGAGCGTAAGTAGGTCTGGCGCTGCCTATTCTATACACAATTTCCTCCGAATGGTACATTCGTCATAAAACATTTTTTGTTTACAGTGATGCTCTCCCTGTAGAAGCCCCGAAATTCACGAGGAAAGAAACTGAGTGGAATTTACATCTGACCAAACAAATACGAAAGTAATGAAGATGGTTCGCTTCGATGTGCGTGGTATAGCGGGTCTGAGCCTTGAATTTTAGAACTGATGTGGCTAAAGAATATAGTTCATACGAACACTCAGTATGCAAATAGCGATAGAGTAAGGACAGGCTTGTGAGTTTACTTCTGCGAGAAAGGATGTTGCAGCGAGGAAAATTAATTCGCCACCCACAAGAACGCAGAGGCACTTTTGGACTCCGTCGAGACTAGAAAGTAAGACTCTCAGTTCCTACCCATATATATATATATATATATATATATATATATATATATATATATATATGAAATTTCAGTATCAGAATGTACTTCTGAATAAACATAGACAAATCATTAGTATGTGTCGTCACAGGAATAACTTTAAATTTCAATGATTATCTCATTTTTCCAGTTAGTAACAATAGATTTTTTTTGAATTGTGCAAAGTAGTAACCATTTCCCTCCTACCTACCACTACTAACCCAATGGCCAAGCCACATGCCTGTCACTAATATAAGAGAAATTACTACTAAGATTCCTCTAGCTTAACCTTAGTATAGCCAACATTCCCTAACTCCTTCCTTTTACTAGCCCCTGCCTCCGGCATTGGAGTCTTTCCACATTGATTAAACGGGGATGACAATGCATGTCTTAAACTGACACGTTAAAAATAGCTATTCCGCCTCTAAATTTTATCTGAATTTACATATATATATATATATATATATATATATATATATATATATGAGTGAACATTGAAGTCGACACTCAGGGGTGACAGACTGTTTCATGCTAAGCGCAATCATCAGGCCACATGTGTTGAGTTTTTTCTTGGCTATTTATATATACGTGTCAGTGGGGCATTGTGGGTAATCCTTTTCACGGTTGTTTTGGCGGGTGTGTCTTGAACAGCACAACGCTTTCTAAGTACATCTAGGAAGTAAAAAGCAAAACCCAAATCCCTCAAAAAATAACATGGAAAATATGAAAAAGAACATCAGCCTACAACAATCAATCAAAAACCTGCAGACTGCCTGGAGTAAAAAACAGTTATTATTACCTTCCCTGACCAAAACAAACTACTAAATAAACGATATGAACTAATAGCAACATGCAGACATGAAAACAATTTTTTGCTACGTTACTTAAAAATAGAAAACTAAGAAAGCCACGAAACGTCGGTCAGAAAGTGACTGAAGTCGAGATAGAATAGATAGCCATGTTCAGAATAGATTACCTTACAGCAGCTTCTTTGGATTTTGTTAAGTATTGCGAAACTTACAACAGAATCACCAGACCATATAGAGCATCAATATTCAATCTACAGACAAATTGTAGAATTATATATGCGCAAGATGTATTCTGACGAGAAACATTTTCTGGCCCGAAACAGTGAGCCAAAAATCTTTGCTAAAGACTCAAGGTAAAAGTAGTCCATTTTCGGTTTTTTCTCTCTTTTGAAAAAGTAGAGAAGAACACTTGCTGAAGTGCTACAGGGAACCGATCATTTTTCTAGGATCTTTAGTTATGAATCATATGTACAATTTCCACTTGAGATCAGGGTTAAGTTTGTTCCTATAGGCACTAAAGTTGCAGGTCATCCATGCGGAAACATCCGTACATCGTGATTGGTGAAGTTTCTAGGATCGATCATCTATGGTGGAATGCTTAAATTATTTATGATTCCACCTAACCTATTAAACAAGGAAATTTAGTGTTTGCTCTCCAATGAGAAATATTTGACTGAGACAGACTATTAGTTGCTAACATTTTGTCGGGTGTTTACGAAGGACATAACTAATCGAACGGAAGCATTAGGACACTTCTGACCGGTTATATAACTTATTCTAGTTTGCCATACTAATCATGGCTGATCTTTGCCTGCGTGCGATTTGTTACCATCGAATTCGTCTCTTATTAAATATGAACTTCAAGGTTAGCAAACGGGGCGTCTGCAATCGCGTGTTACAAAGGAATTATCTATTGGAATGAATTCGATCGTCAAAAGAAACTTTCAAACGACAACCTATAGTTGAGTAATAACTATGAAATGCATGCATTGAATGAATAAGAGGCAGTTACACGATCTACGCCAATTCCTTAAGGTAGAAGATTAAAGATTCATTAGGCGACAATATACTATGACGTTGTATACATTTTACCTCACATTTTGTTGTCGCGTGGAATGAAGAGATACACAGTGAAATGTAGACAAACTGCTTTACTACCACAGCGTTACAACCAAGAAGTATATACATTATTTACCGTCTCTCTCAGTAGTAGGTGTTACTTCACGAAGTCCGTGATAATGACAACTCCCCGTGCTAAACGCACATTGTCTTTTATACATACGGGCAACCGGATGTCACATGGTACGAGCCACGACACAACACAGTTAAAGAATAGAAACGAATAAAAGTTTCTTCAAATAATTGTAGATTTCTCAGTATACAGATCAGAGACCTACCCGATCTGCAACACACAACAGATATAGATATATACTGCTACTATATATTTTATAATACACTCAAATACTCAGTCACGATGACTTATGACTTTGTGCTCACTACGTGATATATTCTACTACTATGTATTTTACATGTTACTACTATATAGTTTGTTACCCTATTTTTTTTTAATCATTTCACCCCGAGCAAGTCGGAAACGCCACTGATGTGCAGGGGGTTACATAAATGTATAAAGATTAATTAGAAAAGAGTGAGGAGTACAATCTAGTTAGAAAGGAACAACAGAAAGCTGAGAAAGCAAGTGCGATGACAGATACATAAGTGGAGAGAAAGGGAAGGTTATACAGGGGAGGGGAGAGAGCTAGAGGCCAGTGCTTAGTAGATGAGTATTGACTTTGCATTTAAATTTCTGGAGGTTGTAGCCGTCAGGAAAGCAAGAATACGGGAGTGAGTTCCACAGGCGGGAAGTGCGAGAGAGGAAGCTGCAGGAGTAGAATTGTCGTCTGCATTTGGCTAACCTGACTGTGAATGGGTGAGACCCAGTTGCCAGTCTGGTTGCACGGGTAAACACCTGTTGAGGAGGCATCAGTGACTTAAGCTCATCCGAGCAGAAGCCATGAAAGTATTTATAGAAGAGACAGAGGGAGGCCACATTTCGACGATGGGAAAGTGGCTGCAGTCGAGTCGCCAGATCAGTACCTATCACATTACAGACTCTCCTTTGGAGCTTGTCAAGAACACTGAGGAGAACGGCAGGGGCACCTGACCATAAATGGCAGCAGTACTCCATGCACGGACGGATGGTTGACTTGTATATATGCAGGATGGATTCAGGTGGAAAAAACATCCTGGATCGACATAGTGACCCAATCTTCTTAGCAGTAGATTTTGCTATGGATTCAATATAGTGGTTCCATTTGAGCTCTGTGGGTATATTTTACATGTTCCTTGTGTACAGTTATCAGAATAGGTAATGGGCATGTTGGCCTTCGTATATTTTCAAACCGTTATCATTTTGTTGGCATCTCGCTCCTTCACTAAATAATAATAATAATAATAATAATACATTCTCTTGTGATGCACTAGGCATGGCTTCCATCTTATCTAAACTGATTAGTGTTAACGTGAACGTTTTTTTTAAGGTTGAATCTTACTAATCTGTTGAGTAAAACACGTAGGAGAATTGCACGTGCATTACTGTTCATGAGCTGGAGAAAAGGGGGAGCAATACTCTGTAGCTACCCGAGTTATGGTCGTCATTTTCATCCGTTAATTGATTCAAGGTGTTATCATATATATTTTTTGTGTTGTTGGATTAAGTCGGTCTACAGTAAATGCCACATTCAATAGCACATATTTGATTGTCAGCTGCAAAACCTTAACAAGATCATCTTGTCTGTTTAAGTATGACACACTGTGTATCTCTTTTAAAATAGCTTCGTTCCCTTTCCAACTCTTGGAATCGGGTTCGCAATTCATCATGGTTGATTAATCAAGAAATTGACTTCTTGATCATATCAGTATGGAGGAGGGTGATCCCAACTTGCGGTACCTTTGAAAAATGCCTGAAAACCATACCACAGGTTAAGCTTGTGAGTGAAATTGAGTATATCAAATTCTTTGGGGAGTTGTTGATGTTTGTGTTAGCACGAAGTCATAAGTCATCGTGATCGAGTGTTTGAGCCTATTTAAACTGTTGACCACTCCGAATAATGATCTCCCTCCCAGAACCTGTAACTAAGGTCTGCCCAGCACATTTTCAGTATAAACCACAGGTGGGCTCTCTGGATTTGAAACAAATGCAAATGTACCTGAGCAGGTGTTTTCTGCAGGGATGAACAACCATAGAAGACAGACATACTCGGATTCGAGCGACCAGCCATCATCTCTGTTCATAAGTGGCAGTAGTTGGAACATCATGACATCATGAACGGTCGTGAGTTAATATTTTTAAGCTTGAAGAATGAGGCAGCCAAGATTACTTGGAAGAGAAGAGAACTCGCGCTGGTTAACGACTCTCGACAACTCCCTCGTATGTGCGTGATTCTCTCTGGCTAGACTCCACTCTACACATCTGCCACCGAGGAAGAAGAAAAAATATGTTTATATCTTTTATATATACGTACGTGTTCTTGATCATAGTTATATTTCAAGACGACCCCTTATAGAAAACTGGAAACGCTCAATTGCAGACCGTCTGTGCTGGCTGGGATGCCAATGTGAAGATGTTTCTAAATTGGCTTAACCTGCAAGGTTATACGCTGATTTGATCAACACTTGTGGTAATGTATTACCATAACCCGACAGATTGACATCAATGGAAGAAAACACATGCAGTGGCCAACAAATGTGTGACTGACGTCAAAGTCGGAAAACGCGGGCAATAGGCGACGGGGCTATGACCGATATCAAAGGTAGCCGGCTTGAAAGGCAATAGCCGGCGAAGATGATCGACAGATGGGTCTGGCCATAGATGACACATGTAAGCAAAAACGCAAGAAGACAAAAATGCGTGGAAATTTCGTTCGTATAAGTTTTGGGCTTTCTGGCTTGAAACAAAACACGAAGAAAACGCATAACAGAAGGAAGAAGAAAAGAGAACTCGTGCTGGTTAACGACTCCAGACTACTCCCTCGTATGTGCGAGATTCTCTTTGGCTACACTGCATTCTACACATCTGTCACTGACGAAGAATGGAAATATGTTTATATTTTTATATATGCATTTTCTTGTTCGTTATTATATTTCAAGACGATCTTTATCATTGGAGAATCAGGCATTATATAATTGTTGTGGGGATTTACCCACTTAATAATAGGCTCTTCTTTGCCTATATTAACCGAGAGATAATTACTCTTGGTGACAGATCCGGGTCTACAGAGACACTGGTTTCCAGTACGACGTCAGTTCAGCTCAGCCTATTCTGTCTGTCGGTTACTTGTAGACAAGCTATTATTACTCTTTCTCTTTGTATCTCTTTGTATCTCTTGTTTACGTAATATATGTTCTTGACCTACCACCGTGTTGACTCATTATTTTATGGTCCCATACCGGGTCCATATCCATGATATAAAAATTGTTGTTCTCTATGACAACACAAGGCTACATACATTTTAGCTGATAATCATTTTACTTTATTTTATTTATTCCTAACTGTTGGGACGCCCGCGCCTATTCGGCTATAATGGACTATTCCATTACTATGTAAAATAATGGTGGCATCTACGTAGGTAGGGAGTGTGCCGAGCAGCCGTATCGACAAGTCAGTCGTAGACTTCCGGTGACGACCCGGAAGTACCCATTGCTCATACTACGTCTTACGACGGTTGAGACGATTAACCTTTATTCTTGTATTGGATACTAATAACCTTTGTAAATACTATTTTCACGGAATACAACAATTAACCTATTCCTGTTGTTGAGTTATTTATTCTTACTCACGACATAACAGTTACCTACTTAATAATGGACTCCTCTTTGCCTATATTAACCGAGAGTTAATTACTCTCGAGGACAGAGTCGGAGCAACAGAGACACTGGTTTCCAGTACGACTTCAGTTCAGCTCAGCCTAGTCTGTCTGTCTGCCGATCACTTTTAGCCAAGTTATTATTACTCTTTCTCTTTGTATCTCTTGTTGACGTAATATATGTTCTTTAACTACCACCGTGTTGACTCATTATTTTATGATCCTATATCGGGTTCATATCAATAATATCGTTACCCTATTGGCTATATTTTACATGTTACCCTATTGGGTATATTTTACATGTTCCTTGTGTACAGTTGTGAGTATAGTTAAGGGGTATATTGGCCTTCGTATATTTTCAAGCCAGTATCAGTTTGTTCGCATCTCGCTCCTTCACTAAATAATACTAATAATGACATATGCTTATTGAAATAAATAATTCAAGAGAGATATCATGTGTAGATTCTCATCTCGTGTGAAAAAAAAAAACGCGGCTCTGCGACTTGCTACGGAAAAGCTGGGATTGTTCAATCGATATGCCAGTCAAAGTAATCATCATGGCTCTAGTTAAATGGTTTTTATTCAATAGATTTAGTTACAAGAGATTTTTTAGGGTTTGCATCATGTTCAGTATCTGCTAAAGGGGTTTAGACCCTGAGAGCTTGAGTGTCGTTTTATTTTTTTAATCATTTCACCCTAAGCAAGGCGAGAATGCTACTTGAACGCAGGGCGTTACAAGGAAGGAAAACAAAAGAGAATATGAAGGATTGAAGAAAGGTTTGAAAGATGAGTGGGATTCAAGAAGATAGAAAGTGGTAACTGACGTTGCACTTAAATTTTTTTTAGATTGTAACTATCAGGGGAGCAACTAAACAGAAGGGAATTCCACAGTCAGGAAGTGCGAGAAAAGGAATTATTGGAGTAGAAGCGGATGTTGCATTTAGTTATTTCAACAGTAAAATATTGGGACCTAGAGGCAAATCTAGTAGCACGCTTCAATGCTTGTATTCGAGGAACCAGCGAACAAAAACCGCCAGAGCAGGTGCCCTGAACATAATTGTAGAAAGGGCAGAGGAAAGACACGCCACGGTTAGCAAAGTTACATCAGTGAGAAGACGAGTGCAGTCAATATGTCAGGTGAGGATCAATTATATAATATATATAAACTCACCAACACACACATACGCAGATGTACAACTGTACTGAGTCATCAGCAAAAAGAGCAACCCAAAATGGCAAATACAGGTGGGGTATACTAAAATCAAGCAGGTACAAAAATTTAAATACCTGGGACGTGTTCTAACAGAAGACGGTAAGTATGACACTGAGATCCAAAGGTGAATTGGCATGGTGATGGACGCGTTCCAGAAGCTGAGTAAAGTATCAAGAGACAGGAAACTTTCACAAGAAACAAAGAAGAGAGTACTGGATTGCTATGCGATGACAGTTCTTCAATATGGCAGGACAATATCATCGGAGATTAAGGAAAACTTTGAAGGAACAGAAATGTGATTCTACACAAGGATGCTGCGGATATCATGGATTGAGTATGTAAGCAATGATGAAGTTTTTAAAAGGATGGAAACGAAATGGAAATTAATATTAAGCATTAGGAAGAGACAATTAAAGTTTCTGGGACATTCAAAGAGAAAGGAGGACTTGGAGAACATGATACTCACAGGCTAGAAAGGAAACAAAGAGACAGAGGAAAGCAGCGGATGACATATTTGAAGGGCCTGAGCAGGTGGATGACAGAACGGGTGTTGCGAGGTGTTACAGGAGAAAGTGGGCTAAGAGCCACCAGGGATAGGATGACGTGGAGGGCCATGATTTCTACGCCCTGAAAGGACAAGACTCTTAGAAGAAGAAGAATCATTTAATCTCATGAAATAATAATTTATTTCCTTTCGCACAGGTAAATCTATTAAATGGTTATAACATGAAAATTAAATGAAGTTTTTGTTTTTAGTGAAAGTTTAAGAAGGAAAAGAGTAAAGAGAAAGACGAACGGGTGACAGTGGGTGTCGGGGAAAGGGCAAGAAAGGGTGGGAATACCGGAATAATGACAGTTGCAAGGGAAGAGTGAGAAAAGAAAAGAACAAGATACACAGTGTGATGGGGAAATGACAAGAGAAGGACTAGACTCAAGTGGATAAGAGGTGGCAATTAATATTACTTTTCAATTATTGGATATTGTAACCGTCAGAGAAACAAGTATATGAAAGGGAGTTACACAGAAGAGTGAAGGAATTTTATTTTCATTCACCTCCTTGTGATGATTTTATATCTGAAAACGGGTAGTGTATTGATTTGATCAGAGGTAGTTACAATGACAACAGTTCTAGGATGCTTTTTCACTCATAAATGTGCGACATGGACAAATTCAAACAAAGAAATACATAAAGAAATATACAAAGAAAGACACAAACAAAAAAGGTGCAAAGAAAGGCACAAAGAAAGACAAAAAAAGAAAAGCACAAAAAAGACACAAAAAGGACACAAAGAAATGCGCAAAGACAGAAAAAAGACACAAAAAAGGCACAAAAATGCGCACAAAGAAAAGCATAAAAATAGCACAAAGAAAGGCACAAATAAGAACACAAAGATAGGCAAAAGAGGGACGCAAAGATGGTCACAAAGAAAGGCACAAAGAAAGGCACAAAAGAAAGGCGCAAAAAGGCACGAACATCGACACAAAGAAGAACGCAGAGAATGACACAAAGAAAAGGCACAAAAATGCGCAAAAAGTAATAAAGAACGACACAAAATAAGAAACAAACAAAGGCACAAAAAGACACAAAGAACGGCACAAAAAGGCACAAAGATGGACACAAAGAAGAACACAGAGAATGACACAAAGACAAGGCACAAAAATGCTCAAAAAGAAACAAAGAATGATACAAAATAAGAAACAAAAAAGGCACAAAAAGACACAAAGAAAGGCAAAAAAAGGCACAAAGATGGACACAAAGAAGAACACAGAGAATGACACAAAGAAAAGGCACAAGAATGCGCAAAAAGGAACAAAGAATGACACAAAATAAGAAACAAAGAAAGGCACAAAGAAAGCACAAAGAAAGGCAGAAAGAAGGACGCTAAGACAGACACACAGAGGGACACAAACAAGGACACAAAGAAATGTACCAAAAAAGCACCAAGAAAGGCATAAAGAAAGGCACAAAGAAAGGCACAAAGTAATTAACAAGTAAAGACACACAGAAAGGCAACAAGAAATACACTAAGAAATATATATATATAAATATATGTGTGTCTGTGGGAGTGTGTGTATGTATATATGGGCAGTAATCTCTAATTTATTATATTCGTCATCCACATAGAAGCCTGTTTCGCTGTATCACAGTTCATCAATGTAGTTAGACATCCACTTGCTTCTGGCCGGGATCGAAACTCGGCCGATTTGGTGTTAGTCGCTAACCCCTAAGCCATATGCGCATGGAATTCGAGAAGGGAATTTTTGCCTCTTGTATTGTGGTACAGTGGATATCGGCTCGGAACGAGAAGCCGGGGAGCCGAGTTCGAATTCCAGCTGAATCCATTGTATTCACTTACGCGCAAATACCCTTGGCAAAGGTATTAATCCGTCTCTTCCTTCCAGCTATGGGTTAAATAGCAGGACAGATTGGGTTCTATAGCCTTGGCTGACAACCAATCTACCGCAGAAAGTAATGGCAACCTACTGCGGGATAATCTTCTGCCCAGTCAGTCATGTCTCTTTCGTATGGTACTTAACTGAGTGATACCCACGCCATTTACCGAAAGAACTCAAATCATTGCTGAAGAGTAATATATATATAGAGAGAGAGAAAGAGAGAGAGAGAGAGAAAGAGAGAGAGAGGGGGGGTGTAGAGAGTATTTAAATATAACAGTGGACTTTGAAATTGAACCTGATCATTGCTTTAGCAAGAAACAGACTGTTGGGTATATATATATATATGTAGTGATGAGTTGTGATAATTTTTTACCCCAAGATCGTTGCTTTGGCAGTAGTTTTAGTGATAAAATGCACTTTTGCCAGCGGTTTTTTGTTGGAGTAGATGCAGAGCTTCGATGTACTTTTAGTGCAAAGTATTTGTCACTTTATACTGAGCAGGTTTCATGCAGATCTGAACCTACTCTGTTAAAATGACAAATTGTTTGCACTAAAACTATATATATCTTTTTCAACAATTCCACACTCATATATATATATATATACTAGCAGTATAGCCCGGTGTGTGTATTGCACATATATAAATCTACCATCTACCTATGCATTGAATAGTGCTTGGGTGCCTCTGCTATTCATTTCCAGAATCTTGACAAAATCTAACAAAGAATCTGCAATGTATTTGATCCTGACCTGGTAGCTCAACTCCAGCTAACTTCTCACTGATGTAGTGTGGCTTCTCTGTGTCTCTTCTACAAATACATTCCCAGTTTCTGCTCTGATAAGCTTTGCTTTATGGCGCCCCCTTTGCGGTCTGGAGTGAAAATGAATAAAAGGAAAATTGAAAGAAAAAGGCGAATGAATCTGTGATGCGCCCTTACGTCCGGGGGCGGGGCGTGGAGTGAAAAAAAAGAGAAGGAAAATTGGATGAAAATTTCGAATGAATCTGTGACGCGCCCTTACGTCCGGGTGGCGTGGAGTAAGAAAGAAGAAAAGGAAAATTGGAAGAAAAGTTCGAATGAATCTGTGACTCGCTTTTACTTCCGGGTGGAGTGGAGTGAAAAAGAATAAAAGAAAATTGGTAGTAAATGCAAGACGTGATCGAGTCAGCTTGAAGTTTCTTCCTTACATTGTGGAGAGATGCTATCAGATAGCGCTCCCATTCTGACTGAATTTGAAATTTCTTTTTTTACATTGCCACCAGGTCCGTCAGCTAACCGCTCCCATGCAGGACTGATTTTGACCGGTCAGCGACGTGGTTTAAATACGGAAGTTTCTCATTGTAATTCTTAGGCGAGAAAAAAGTTTGACTGACATCATATATGAATTTTCTATTTGCTGTCCAATTAGGATCCAGAATTTTGTTTTTCACACTGACTTGTGATATTTTCCTTTCATCTGAATTTTTCCAGAATGTTTTTAGTCGTTTGAATCCACTTTTGTTGGTGTGCAATTTTACTTTGTCTGTTATATTTGGGTTTTTTCCAAAATGCCTTTAGTCGTTTGAATCTGATTTTTTTTTTGGGGGGGGTGCAATTTTACTTAGTTGATAGATGATATAGGATTCGTATCCTATAATATAAGGGAAAGATGTAAATGTTATATTAAGCGTATGGTGGAAGTATAAAGAAGAAACGAAGTCGGAGTGGGGTTTAAGAAATAAACAATTGTATTAACGTAAAAATACAACAAATGGTAAATTGGTGTAAATTCTTCATTTGAAACACGATGGTTTAGCGGATAAACAATTCACTCCCCTGGCTCACGGTCAATATTACTTTGAGTTCTGTAATAAAATCATCTTTATATTGTTGCGTAGAAAGACTGAGTAAACTTTTCTACATTTATTATTGAAACGGACTCGTCTATCTACGATGAGTAGAACATCTGCTCATGGACCAGCAGCAAAAAAATTGTAGCGAAGTTGTAGCGACGAGCGTATAACATTCTCGATACATGTTACCATGTGATTAAACCTTTTTTTGCTCAAACGTTTGTTTCCAATTTTTACTTAGAGTATTACTGACCAGCAACTATGAGAGTTATACAAACTTTAAAACATGCATAGTTATAGACTAGTATCTTCATCTTTGTTGTTTTTTTAATAATATATTTTGGTAATATTTTTTTTCACAAGACTTAACCTATTGTCTGTGATTAGCAAAAGAGTAGTGCTGACATATACCTTGTGAGTACGAAAACTAACAGGGCTTGATGTGGTGTGGGATGATCGCAATTCTGGCACAACTTTTATTCTTTTGATCTTGCTCCGTATGATTTTCTTTCCCCAAAAAATCAAGTTTAAATAAAAAAGAAAGCTGCTTTATTTCTATAGGAACACATTCATTCAGTCAGTTAAGTGCCATACTGGATCCACGCTTGGGCGATCATGTCTCGAAAGAGACATGACTGACTGGGCAGATTATCCCGCAGTGGGTTGCCATTACTTTCTGCGGTAGACTGGTTGCCAGTCAAGGCTATAGAACCCAATCTGTCCTGTTATTTGACTGATAGGTAAAGGGAAAAGAAATCTATTATATTATTATGTAGTAATTATTGGGGGATCGGTTTCCTATTGTTATGAAGTAATAAACTGATCCCCCACTTTATGACCAATGTAAGCCTTAATCATTCTTCCAACTATTATATTCAGTCGGTCAGTTAAGTGCCATACGTGATACACGCTTTGGGCGAGAATGCCTCGAAAGAGACATGACTGACTGGGCAGAAGATTATCCCGCAGTAGGTTGCCATTGCTTTCTGCGGTAGACTGGTTGCCAACCAAGGCTATAGAACCCAATCTGTCCTGTTATTTGACTCATAGCTAGAGGGGGAAGAGATGCATTATATTATTTATTGTTTATTACTTCATAACAATATAAAACTGATCCCCCACTTTATGCCCAGCAGAAGCCTTAATCATGTTTCAAACTATTATATTCAGTCAGTCAGTTAAGTGCCATATGTGATACACGCTTGGGCGATCATGTCTCGAAAGAGACATGACTAACTGGGCATAAGATTATCCCGCAGTAGGTTGTCATTACTTTTTTCGGTAGATTGATTACCAGCCAAAGCTATAGGACCCAATCTATTTGGTTATTTAACCCATAACTGGAAGGAAGACGGATTAATACTTTTCCCACCGGTATTTGCGCGTAAGAAAATGCAAAGAATTTAACTGGAATTCGAACTCGGTTCCCCCATTTCACTGCACCACAACGCACATCCATAGGAACACATTAGTTGTGCTTAAAATTGAATTTGTTAGAATTCTTATATCTAATTTGAGTTTTTGGATACGATATTGGTTTCGAACAATTTGAACAAAACAGACGTTTCTTAAATAGTTCTTTTTTGGCGTTTGCTGGAATGTGAAATTTATGTGGCTGTTAGTCTACAAAACATAACTATTTATATAGTGGTTTTCTCTGCAACGCAGATTCGAACCCTGTCAGATATCACATTCTTTTTATTTGAATGCAGAATGCACAAGTCGGTGAACATTAGATTTACAGAGTGACTGATGTCCACTCAAAAAGTCTGTCTCCGTGAAATCTACAGTTTAAATAATACTAAACTTGAATTTATAGCTGAATATTCTTTGCAATTTTCCTTGATTCTCCCAGTAAATACCTATTTTCGTACTTGTGTCTATAGGCAAACAGTAATCGCTTATACTCACCTACTCAAACATTTATCAGATATTTAGACGCTATAGAGGAGAAGCTAACACTTTTCTATGCAGTGCTGCCAGCAGATTTGCACACTTCAATTAGAGTCACCAAGCGACTGTGTTTTAATTCATTGCTTATTCATGGTTTTTAAATAACAATGGAATCACCAGAAATTATTCGTGATAAAAAATTTACTCGAGCCACAAGATTAGCAACTAGGTCCCACCCTTTTACTGTGAAACCAATAAAATGTAAACGCAAATTCTACTCAAACAGCTTCTTTTCTCGCACTTTCCGCCTGTGGAATTCCCTTCCATTTACTTGCTTTCCCAACAGCTATAATCTCCAAGAATTTAAATCTAAAGTCAATAGTTTTCTCCTATCTGACTAAACTGCATCCTCTCTCTCTCTCTCATGTTTCTTTCTCTGTCCAATCCACTCTCATCAGTATTCTCATCCTTCTCTTACCCATTTCCTGATACCTCCTGTAACTTGTCACTCTTTCTCATAACTTCCCTATGTAACCCCCTGCACTACAGTGGCAGTAAAATGTGGAATTCTCTTCCGTTTACTTGCTTCCCTGACAGCTACAATCTCCAGGATTTTAAATGCAAAGTCACTAGTCATCACCTATCTCACTAACTTGCATCCTCTCTCTCACATTCCTTTTTCCGTCTACTCTATTCTGATCAGTATTCTCATCCTTCTTTTACCCACTTCCGGACATCCCCCTGTAACCTGTCACTTATTCTCATAACTTTCATCTTATGTAACCCCCTGCAAAACAGTGGCAATAAAATACCTTGCTTGGAGCGATATGATTATAAAAATAAATTTCTATACTATTATAATGTGAATATAAAGTGGGTGTTCAATTCTACATTAAAATCATTATATAAACTGTTCCCTCACTTTATGGCCATAGTCATCCTTCTCTTACCCACATCCTGACACCCTCTATAACCTGTCACTCTTTCTCATAACTTTCCTCTTATGTAACCCCCTGCAAAACAGTGGCAATAAAATACCTTGCTTGGAGCGATATGATTATAAAAATAAATTTCTATACTATTATAATGTGTATATAAAGTGGGGGATCAATTCTACATTAAAATTATTATGTAAACTGATACCTCACTTTATGGCCACATTCATCATTCTCTTACCTACTTCTTGAAAACCCGTATAACCTGTCACTCTTTCTCGTAATTTTCCTCCTATGGAACCTCCTGCAAAACAGTGGCAGTAGACTGCCTTGCTTAGGGCGATATCATTAAAAAACATGTAAAGATTCAGAGATCCCGTATGATAACCGAAGGTAAGCAATGTTATGCCTGATCAGTGCCTACATTAGTGACCACTTGGAAATACAAAATCGAAAAAGCTTGGATATGCGGGTGGTGTCATGGATAATGGCAAGGAATTTTTAATCGAAGAGCCAAATCCAAATTTCCATTGGTTTTGTTATATTCACTTACATGCAAATACCTTTGTGAAAAGCATGAATCCCCCTCTTCTCCACCCAGCTATGGGTTAATTAGTAAGACCTGTATCACTAAATCATTATAATTGCCCAAAACAATTCTTACAATCAAAGTATAATTTCTGTCTTTAAATAACCTGCATAAGCCGTAGAAAGCGAAACGACAGATCGATAAAAAGGTTGAGAGAGGGGAGAGAGAGATGGAGAGAGAGAGGGTGATAGGGAGAGAGAGGAATAGAGAGGGAGAGAGATGGAGATAGTGGGTGAGAGTGAGGATAGAGGAAGAGATAGGTAGAGGGAGAGAGGGGGAGAGAGAGAGGTAGAGAGGGAGGAAATTATGACATTCGATACTGGATAATTGTCGTTGTCATTAGCCAAGTAATGTCCACAGGTTAGGCTAGATTTTTATTAGTATTATCTGTCTGTTATTTAATATAAAGTTTCGGCCGATAAAGTGTTTGGACGAGCATATCTGGCATATTTAATCAGTTGTCTAAATGTCGGAGACGAAATGCATTCTTATGCACAGGGATAGACAACATAATGGAAACAGCTTGAAATTTCAAGCAAATTATTTCAATATTGAGGAGGGCCGACTTTGGCACTAATTACAACTTGAATTTTACTTAGGCTCGACTCGTACAAAGTTTGGATTGTTACCAGAAGTATTTTTATCCATTTTTCAACAAAAAGCGGTCTCGAATTCTTTCAGTGATGATGGTTAAGAATATTGACTCCTCACTTGCTTTTGTAAAATGAACTATAAATAGGGATCTGGGGACTATAGTGGTCAGATAGGATGTTCTACTTCACTAGAATGTTCATGTGCCATTCAGCCACTACTTTAACAGAAGGAATGGGTGCATTGTCATCCTGAAAGATGAAATTTCCATCCGGAAACAGCTCGTAAACAATAGGATGAAGTTGATCACTTAACCCTTTTAAGTAGTTCTGACTATTGATTTTAATAAACTTATTTAAATAATATCTGTAAAGAGAACAATTTTTACAAAAAATGAAGTAGTACAGTTTAATCAAAAAATAGACAAGCTTCTGAGAATTTAAGCAATTTTTCCAAATTATGCTATTTTTGTACATTACTTTGTCAAACCTCTGTATATATTATGGGAAAACAGATACTTGTTTTTATATGAAGGTTTTGGTCAATTTATGAATTATTTTGTATGATAACCTGTCTTTTACTTTTAAATAATTCTTACTTTCAATATATTATCTCCTAAAAGGCGATGATTTTTAACCGTTATTCTAGTTTTAATATTTAAGAATAAAATGAATTTTTTTCTATACAGATATTAACTAGTGCAATATTCGGGAATGTTATGTAACGCCCACTTTGCAAGACTGGGTGTCTAGAAAGCCTGCCGATCAATAATTTCAGAATAACCGGATATAAGTGATCTTTGAATTGTATTTAAGTTTTATCTCTAAACGAAGATAAATGAAAGCAGAACTTCGTTTCTATGGATACCCATTATATGCGCAGATTAGAACAGACATATTACGATAAATTAAAAAAGAAGTTAAGTAAAAACTGGATGCTATTCAATGTTTTCCCTTACTTCGGTTTATATAATTTTTTGCGAGAGTGAAAGCATTTGAAGAAAGTTTTGTTATTGAGAGAAGTAAATCTTCCGTTTTCGTAACACTGAGACAATTTGATAATTTCTGTAATATGAGATTTACTCTGGAAAACTTCATTTTCACACGACATGAAACGTCCTGGGTATGACGATAAACTGCATCTGGCAGCAAGACTGGTTTTGTGGAGCGTGGAACCACGTCTTAAATACTGTTGCTCCCTAATTCCGCTTGACAAAGAATCGTAGCACCTGTCAGAGGTCCCAGGTGTAGGAAAATAGTTCAACCCAAAATTGCAGTCAAAACATCAAAATATACAATTACATTGCAAGAACTTACCTACAATGTACATTGGAATTACGGGAACTTCCAAGAGAATAAAATTTCGGCACTAAATGAGTCGATATATCGTCAAACAAACAAACAAACAAACAAACAAACAAACAAACAAACAAACCAAACTAAAACCATGAAGTTTGAAAGGAGATGACCAGGTTTACTCATTTGATAAAAAATTTGGATACCTTGTGACAATAGTCTTTTGTATCCACGTGCCCTAATAACCACATTTGTCTGTCGTTTAAAATTCGTTATGAAATTGCGAGGTCCTGAGTCTGACAATAAACTGCAACGTCTCTGGTCGGGATATCGTAAAGAGCGTGAAAAAACCTCTAAATTGTTAATGCTTCTAGGTCCACCTTGACTCGGGGTGGTAGCATCTGTTAGGGTCCCAGCTATGGGTAAATAGTTAACCGCCAAACTGGTGTCAAAATACTATGAAAAAAAAACATATTTATAGTAAAATTATAAAATATATTTTGAAGAAAAAATATTACCAGCAATACATTTTGAAGAAGAAATATTACCAGCAATACATTTTGAAGAGAAAATATTACCAGCAATACATTTTGAAGGGAAAATTATACCAGCAATACATTTTGAAGAAAAATTATTACCAGCAATACAATTTGACGAAGAAATATTACCAGCAATACATTTTGAAGAACAAATATTACCAGCATTACATTTTTAAGAAAAATTATTACCAGCAATACATTTTGAGGAAACATGATTACCAGCAATACATCTTGAAGACAAAATATTACCAGCAATACATTTTGAAGAAAAATTCTTACCAGCAATACATTTTGAAGAAATATTACCAACTATACATTTTGAAGAAAAATTATTACCAGCAATACATTTTGAAGAAACATGATTACCAGCAATACATTTCGAAGAAGAAATATGACCAGCAATACATTTTGAAGAAACATGATCACCAGCAATACATTTTGAAGAGAAAATATTACCAGCAATACATTTTGAAGAGAAAATATTACCAGCAATACATTTTGAAGAAGAAATATTACCAGCAATACATTTTGAAGAGAAAATTTTACCAGCAATACATTTTGAAGAGAAAATATTACCAGCAATACATTTTGAAGAAGAAATATTACCAGCAATACATTTTGAAGAGAAAATATTACCAGCAATACATTTTGAAGAAAAAAATATTACCAGCAATACATTTTGAAGGGAAAATTATTACCAGCAATACATTTTGAAGAAACATGATTACCAGCAATACATTTTGAGGAAAAAATATTACCAGCAATACATGTGACTCGCCACAAAACACAATTTACAAAAATGCGCCAATGAAACCTGATCTACAAACTTATTTCTTACAAAGATTCTATATTTTATTCATACGAATGTATTGTAAACATCTTGTCGGCATTAAATAATCCATTGAGGATGGTATGCGGTAAAAAAAAACAAATCAAATCGCGAGTTGAGAAATTCTTAAACTAAACTGGAATTTATCACCTGATGTACATCAATAATAAAGTATGAAAGATCCAGTTATGCTCTTCCCTGATAATAATGATTGTCAAGAAAAATGTTATCGGCGTCAAATCAGACGCCAACTCACGAAGCACGACGACCACCCACCGCCCAAAAATAGCCAAATGCCCATCGAAACCAATGAAACGTTAAACCAATGGTCGCTAGCGCCGAGGTTGTAAATCACTGACTTAGGAACTAAGCAGCAGAGTGAGAGAGAGAGAGAAAGAGAGAGAGACAAACAGACAGACAGACAAAGACAGAGAAAAAGAGAGAGAGTGATTTTAATTTTTAGTTTTTTATGAAGAGTAATTTAAAAAAGTCAGTTAAAACGATGTGCGTTTTGGTGCAGTGGATATCGACTCGAAACGACAAATCGGGGAGCCGAGTTCAGATTCCAGTTGAAATCCTTGCATTCACCTGCGCGAAAGGTATTAATCCGTCACTTCTCTTCAGTTATAGGTTAAATAACAAGACAGATTGGGTTTTATAGCCTTGGCTGGCAACCAATCTACCTCAGAAAGTAATGGCAACCTACTGCGGGATAATCTTCTGCCCAGTCAGTCATGTCTCTTTCGAGGTATGATCACCGAAAGCGTGTATCACGTATGGCACTTAACTGACTGACTGAATATAATAGTTGGAATAATGATTAAGGCTTACATTGGTCATAACGTGGGGGATCAGTTTATTACTTCATAACAATAGGAAACCGATCCCCCACTAATTACTACATAATAATATAATAGATTTCTTTTCTCTTTACCTATGAGTCAAATAACAGGACAGATTAGGTTCTATAGCCTTGGTCGGCAACCAATCTACCTCAGAAAGCAATGGCAACCTACTGCGGGATAATCTTCTGCCCGGTCAGTCATGTCTCTTTCGAGGTATGACCACCCAAAGCGTGTATCACGTATGGCACTTAACTGACTGAATTTAAAAAGAATAAGGCAGATTCTCTCATGTTTAATTATTTTATACTTAGCTGAAACTTATTTGAGGTAAAAAGATCATACCTTTTTATAACATTGTTGTTGTTACGTTTACATTACATTTAAATATATGGGTCTGCTTAAATTTCGGGCTCTCGCGCGGTGTGACGTCATAGAACCACATTACAAATTTACGAACTGCGTTTGCTATTTGGTAACTGTTATCGTTGCTTAGCAAAGTTTTTGACAACACAAGATAAAATCGTCTTTGACGGTGGATGGTTTTATGTTAACGTCTCTGTAACATCTCTGAAGATGGTTCATGTGAGCCAAAATTTTAGAACCTACTTAATAAAACCACTTGAAATTAAAGCCAAAATACGATGTTTAGGTCGGCTCGTGATTAAACATAATAGACATTCATTGTCTCTTATATTTAACAGTATATGCTTAAAAAATTATCTGCTGCCTCGATATATATATATATATATATATATATATATATATATATATATATAGTTACACACTGACGCTTGTAGTAGAATTGCTTCAGATTTTAACAATTTGCTTACAAAAATCTTCAGCTTAATTTATCGGAATATATCGTCTATTTTTCATCGTTTTTTTTTCTAAACATTTAATGAGGGATAAACTTTTTCTCCTCTCACTCATGTTTAATCAAGATTTTTTTGAATGAAAATTAAATTTATTTTTTATCATATATTCTAAAAGTTTTATTTTGAAAGAAAATATATTTTTATCGTATACACTTGATTTTGAAAGAATTTTCTTTTTTATCAAACATAAAAACATTATTTAATATGCTTGATTTCTTTCGAATGAAAATTACATCTTTTTTTTTCTCCTAAGACTCTTATGGTGTTATTGTAGATTTGTTTTGAATGAAAAATTATATTTATTTTTATCACATAACATTTTAAAAGATTTATTTTGAAAGAAAGTATTTTCTATCATACAGACTCGATTTTGAAGGGAAAAGTTTTTCATCATAAAATCCTTATTTAATCTGCGTGATTTCTTTTGAATGAAAACGACTTTTTTGGCTCATAAACAAAAACTCTTATGCTATTTCAAGAAAAGATATCTATTTTTTCTTTAACATTATTATCTTGTTTTTGCTTCCACAAACCTAATTTCAGACTTATTTCGTAGTAACTAGCACATGGCTTTCGTCGGATTATAAATAAGTATAGTTTTATTTCGGACGAGTAACATTACTTGGCGTTGTCCTGGTTTCTAAATATCACAAAATGTTGACAATCGTTTAAAAAAATGTTTACAGTTTTCACTTGGTCGAGTTATGGTGGATTTTTAAGCATGACTTAGATGTGGCACAAAACCAAACGTATGCAGCCCCTAGTAAGAATCGAACTCACTGTCAGTTAAGTTACACGATTAGGCGATCATGTTTCGGATCCCACATTATCCAGCATTAGGTTGCCATTGCTTTCTGCGGTAGACTAGTTGCCGGTCATGGTTATAGAACCCAATCTGTCCTATTATTTAACCCATAACTGGAGGGAAGGGACGGATTAATACTTTTTCCAAGGGTATTTGTGCGTAAGTGAGTGCAAGGAATTCAACTGGAATTAGAACTCGGTACACCGATTCGTTGTTCCGAGTCGATATCCACTGCACCACAACAGGTAATCATTCTAGAGAGACAAGCTATTACACCACGTCGAGATTCCCCTTGGCATAATTATGCTTATTCCACTGGAAAAGATGATGATGATTATTATGATGATTCTTTACAGACGCAAAAGTAGTCCCGAGCGTTGAAACTCTATTGCTTTCTACATCATGCGATGTACACATCACGCGACGGACTAATACTTAACACCTGGAAAAAACAGCTAAAGTTCCTGGGACATATAATGAGGAAAGAGGGCTTGAAGAATCTGATGCTCACAGGTCAGATAGAGGATGGAAACGAAAAGGAGACTAATACTTAACACCAGGAAAAAACAGCTAATGTTCCTGGGACATATAAAGAGGAAAGAGGGTTTGGAGAGTCTGATACTCACAGGTCAGATAGAGGATGGAAACGAAAAGAAAACTAATACTTAACACCAGGAAAAAACAGCTAAAGTTCCAGGGACATATAATGAGGAAAGAGGGCTTGGAGAATATGATACTCACAGGTCAGATAGAGGATGAAAACGAAAAGGAGACTAATACTTAACACCAGGAAAAGACAGCTAAAGTTCCTGGGACATATAATGAGGAAAAGGGCTTGGAGAGTCTGATACGTGTTGATATATCTCTTGAAAATAGCCACATCCGGGTTTCTCAGTTACCAGCAAAATAGTTCGGAATATCCAGATAAGGGCCTCTCTACAACTTGTCTCGATCCGGGTCGATGATAACCGTCTTATGTCAAAAAAAGCTACGGAAAAACAGTGAGTAGTTTGCATTTGTCGTGACTTGTGGTGGAGACTTACCTCGCCGAAGCAAGAGAAGGAGGCTTGTTTGCACATGCGAGCTCGTGCAAGGCAGTTTTTGGAATGACACGGCGCATGCGTCATTGATGAAAGCGAGGCTTTTCAGGCGCGAGAAATTACGAGACCAAAAACACACAAAAAGAGCCAACATCTGTTTCGGAGGCAGTTTTGCTGTTAGAGATTCGTTAAGGCTATACCGGGAGACAGCGTTTTGCTTACGGTACGCAGGAAACGGAGTCCCTAGTAAAGCAGTGTTCCGGGTTCTACTAGAAGCAGCTAGGAGAACAGATCCAAGTGGCCATTAATTTGTCTACCAACTACACTCTGAGAAGATGCAAATGCAAACATGACTCGCTTTGCTATCGTCGGATATTCGATGATTGTAGTGATGTTCCCTAAGCGAATGTTGCTCTCGAAGTGACGTAAGGTTCACCGGGCAGTTGCTTTTCGGGGCTTTACTTGACATTATTCCTTTTTTAATGTCTTCCTTCTGTATTCATTCTGTGCCTGTTCTCTTTTAATTATTACGAGAACAATCAGTTAAGTGCCATATGTGATACACGCTTTGGGCGATCATGTCTCGAAAGAGACCTGACTGACTGGGTAGAAAATTATCCCACAGTAGGTTGCCATTACTTTCTGCGGTAGACTGATTGCCAGCCAAGGCTATAGATCCCAGTCTGTCCTGTTATTTGACTCATAGCTAGAGGGGGATGAGATATAATATATTATTAAGTAGTAATTAGTAAGGGATCAGTTTATTACTTCATAAGTTTTTATACTGTTTTGAAGTAATAAACTGATCCCCCATTAATTACTACTTAATAATATAATACATTACTCCTCCCTTTACCTATAAGTCAAATAATAGGACAGATTGGATTCTATAGCCTTGGCTGGCAACCAATTTACAGCAGAAAGCAATGTCAACCTACTGCGGGATAATCTTCTGCCCAGTCAGTTATGTCTCTTTCGAGACATGATCGCCCAAGCGTGTTTCACATATGGCACGTAACTGACTGATATAGATAAGGATTGACATAAAGAGGTTAATACTTTAATAATCGGAGAAGCAGTTCTTCTGAAATCTGTTCCACAATGCAGTGACTCTTGTAAAGAATATGTCCGAATAGAAATTCCTCTTTATCAATTGAATATGTAGGGAATAAGTATGTGTACATGTCTTGACTAGTGGGACTAGAAAATATAGCCAGAATATTTTCCATAGAAATAGTGACAAAACGAAGCTTGCGTCCTTTTGTTCGTGAGGAAATATGTTGTAGGTTGGAAAATAATCTGTTATCCATGTTTTTAACTCAATCAAACTTTGAAGAAAAATGGAGGAGCTTCAGCCTAGATATGGCATCAATACTCTATGCGTTGTGGTGCAGTGGATATCGACTCAGAACGTGGAATTGGAAAGCTGAATTCGTTGCATTCACACAGGCGCAAATACCTTTACTAAAGGTATTAATCCGTGGTTTTTCCATCCAGCTATGGGTTGAATAGCAGAGTAGATTGGGTTCTATAGCCTTGGTTGGCAACCAGTCTACCGCATAAAATCATAGCAACCCACTGTAAGGAAATCATCTGTCAAGTCAGTCATGTCTCTTTTGAGATATGATCGACCAAGCGTATTTCTTAACTACACGCCCGCACACAGAGTTTGACCGGGTCAAATTTCGAGCTGTTGCCTAACACGGAACACACTCAGAATCCTGTTTGAGTGCTTCGTAAACTAAATACTTATGGTCACGTAATCCCAGAAGAACAATATTGTACAGGTGTAGAGGATCATCCCTTGTTCCCTGTTCAGGATGTGGTTTTCGGCTTTCTCTTTTCCAATCTTTTCACTTGTCTTTTTCTTTTTTTATTTCTCCACTTTTTCATTTTTTTTTCAATTGGAGTAGAAAGACTAAACTATCGTCCGTTTCACACTCCACCCACGTCTATTGTACAGGTGTAGCGGCTCATCCCTTGTTCCCTGTTCAGGATTTGGTTTCCGGCTTTCCCTTTTCCAATTTTTCACTTGTCTTTTTCTTTTTTTTTCTCCTCTTTTTCATTTTTTTTTTTTCAATTGGAGTAGATAGAGTAAACTATCGTCCGGTTCACATTCCACCCACGTCTATTGTAAATGTGTAGAGGCTCATCCCTTGTTGCCTGTTTAGGATGTGGTTCCCGGCTTTCTCTTTTCCAATCTTTTCACTTGTCTTTTTCTTTTTTCCTCCTCTTTTTCATTTTTTTTTCAATTGGAGTAGATACACTAAACTTTCGTCCGGTTCACACTCCACCCACGTCTATTGTACAGGTGTAGAGGTGTTGTATATCAATAAACAACAAACACGCATATATATAAAAATATGAGTTATATTTTTATTGATGACGATGAACCGTGTAGCCTAGTGAACAGAGAGTGAGAGAGCGCGCTTCTACTGGGGCTGACGGGGGGGTCGTATCTGTTGCTCCTCTGGTCTGGTCTGGCTCTCTCGTCTGCCTCTGTCTCTCTGCGACTCTGTCTGAAATCCGTGCGCCGAGGTCTTTTTTATAATCTCCAAACCGGTACTTCCGATTTTTGCCTCGCCCACGCACACCCACGTAATTCTCAGAGACACCTGTTCTGTTTGCCTCTTGTAGCCATTTCCGCTACTGCCGGAAATAAGGTCAAACAAACATCCGTTCCTTTCAACGACCGGAAACGCCCCCGCTTCCTCAGCTTCCTCGGGTGGGGCCAGATTATTATATTACAGAGGCTCATCCATAGTTCCCTGTTCAGGATGTGGCTTCCGGCTTTCTCTTTTCCAATCTTTTCACTTGTCTTTTTCTTTTTTTCTCCTCTTTTTCATTTTTTTTTCAATTGGAGTAGATAGACTAAACTTTCGTCCGGTTCACACTCCACCCACGTCTATTGTACAGGTGTAGTGGCTCATCCCTTGTTCCCTGTTCAGGATGTTGTTTCCGGCTTTCTCTTTTCCAAATCTTTTCACTCTCACGTGGCCCCCTGCACATCACTGGCGTTACCGCCTTGCTCGGGGCGATATGATTAAAAAAAAAATCATTCAACGGTTATGTGTGTTGCCTGATGACCCGTGTTTGACCACACCTGTCAGTATTTGCATTTTATTCCTAGATAACATTTCTTACTCTGATCCGATGTTTTTTACACAACCCGCACATCCAATTGTTCAAGCTTAACTAAAAGCCAATATTTAGAATGCTGAATATTAAATCAATTATTCTCTCCCTATATAAAAGAGTATCGCAATACAATGTTATTGTTTTCAAGTTCCCACAATATTACTGTTTGCTGAGCCAAATTAAACTCTATAATAATCGTTAATGACTTGTAATTTTTTAAAATTGCAGTCAAGAAATTTATTTCATTAAACAAATCTAATCAACTCGGCAGCCGATCGCACTTGTTTGCGACGAAATAACGTCCACCCCGGGGCGACAATTATCAGACAATCTTTTAAGTGGCACAGACTTCCTTGTAAAAGCCGGCGGCCACGGGAACAGATTTAACTCGAGAAAAACGACGAGAAATAATAGAAGTTCGAACACGATGATGTCTCCTTTAAGTGAGTAATTATTTCGAGTGTCATGATATCCACAAAGAATGGTCCAGTCTGCTAGAGAACGGCTATGAACAATAGCACAGAGATTATCTTTTAAACCTCACACTAAAGCAAGTCCTTCTTAGTTTGGATCGATGTACGTCGATATTAAGTAAGCTACAATAGACTATTTCGAATATGCTTTGCGGCGGTGGCGTAGTTGTCGCAATCGTTGTCACCTCATTTTGGGGGCGGCGGCTTCGGCGGAAGCAGAAGGGGCAATGGCGGCAACAACATCAGCGGAAATGGTAACGGCAGCAGCAAAACGGCGGACGACGTGCAAAAGCAGCAAACTACAGTTTCCGGTGACGATGCGCCAGGGCAAGGCGGACGAGACCTAACGCATATGCGTTGTGGTGCAGTGGATATCAACTCGGAACAACAAATCGGGGTGTCGATTTCGAATTACAGTTGAATTTCTTGCATTCACTTACGCACAAGAACCCTTTGGAAAGGTATTAATCCGTCTCTTCCGCCCAGTTATGGGTTAAATAATAGAACAGATTGGGTTTTATAGCTTTGGCTGGCAACAAGTATATCGTAGAAAGCAATGGAAAACTACTGCGGGATAATCTTCTGCCCAGTCAGTTATGTCTCTTTCGAGACATGATCACCCAAAGCGTGTATGGCACTTAACTGACTGATTGAATATAATAGTTTGAATCATGATTAATGCTTTTATTGGGCATAATGTGGGTGATCGGTTTTCTATTGTTATGAAGTAATAAACTGATCTCCCATTAATTACTACTTAATAATATAATACATATCTTCCCCTCAAGCTATGAGTCAAACAATAGGACAGAGTGGATTCTATAGCCATGGCTGGCAACCAGTCTACCAAAGAAAGCAATTGGAACCTGTTGCAGGATAATCTTCTACCCAGTCAGTCATGTCTATCTCAAGGCATGATCGCGCAAAGCGTGTATCACGTATGACATTTAACTGACTGACAATAGACTATACGTTTTTAGCCACACCTGATTACAGCAATTTTGGCTCGTGTAATAACGTCTCTTTTTTTTTTCAGACAATACCGTGTTAGTATCAGGCTACTCTCATCATTGAACGATCTTCTTTTTTATGTGCCATGTCCTTTTAGGACCTAGGCGATCATGACTTTCCACATCTCCCTCTCTCTGGTGGCTCTTAGCACGCTTTCTCCTGTTGCACCATGCAACCCCTCGTTCCGTCATCCACCTGATTAGGTTCTTCAAATATGCTATTCGCTGCTTTCCCCTGTCTCTTTTCCCTTCTATCTGGCCAGTTAGTATCAGGTTCTCCAAGCCGTCTTTCCATCATGTCCCAGGAACTGCAGCTGTCTCTTCCTGATGTTCAGTATTTATTTCCTTTTTGTTTCCATTCTTTCCAAAACCTCACCATTGCTCACATGCTCGATCAATGATATTCGCAGCATCCTTCTGTAGAACCACATTTCAGTTGTTTAAAGTTTTTCCTTCATCTTTGATGATATTGTCCAGCATTCACTGCCATATTGAAGAACTATATATATATATATATATATATATATATATATATGTGTGTGTGTGTGTGTGTGTGTGTGTGTGTGTGCAAAGTCTTTGTCACTTTAACTGCCCACATTGCCATAAAAAACCTACCTGCCAAAATAATTTTTATCAGTAAAACTACTGAAAAATGGCGCTGAAGAGAGAAGTCATCAGAAATCGTCGTAAAAAATAGCGCCATATGCGGTAAGAAAGACTCTGAAAGAGCCAGGCTATCAAAGAAGAGTTGCAATAAAGAAGCCCTTGATTTCAGATATAAACAACAACAGACATATGGACTGGGCGAGAGAATTCGGGAGCAAAGGTTATGAAGATTCGCAGTCTGTAATTTGGCCAGATGAAAGTAACATCTGCCAATATTCGAATTCGAGACAGGTTGATGTTTGGAGAAATCAGAATGAGGCTGAAAATTGTGAAAACGGCTTATCTCGGAAAAGCCAACGAATCTTTGCGACATATAGAATCCAGCTACTCCGTGATAAAAAGAACCCAAACAGCAGTGCCCATTTTTTATGCCAGGCGGTCCCGGACAGTTAACGGAAAATCTCGTTGTCTCGTCATTCACATGCAAATTATAGTCGGTCTTCGGCTGTATAAAGCAAGTTGGTTTTTGAGAACGGCTGATTGTGTTTTTTACTTCTTGCTGACTGTGCTTATGTTGTTAGAAGAAGAAGAAGAAGAAGAAGAAGAAGAAGAAGAAGAAGAAGAAGAAAACTCTCGCCTGTTTATTTTTTCAATTTTTTGGTCTCTCCTTTGACACCACAACATTGAATGTCTGCATATGACCGTGAAACAAGGAGAGATTGAAGTAATGAAATAAGGTGCTGTCTGGTTTGGAGGAAAAGTTAGTTGGATCATGTTGGCGAGCGGTTGAATAGTCCGAAATTTCGTCACATATTAGAGAAAAGACGACTCACAGTTTTTCAAATACATCAGATTGAGAAGGATGTCCACCCTTTTCAAGAAGATGGTGCACCATGTCATACGAGCAAAGTAGCAAATACCTGGATGGAATCACAAGGAATCTAGTCACTGCCATATGTAGCCCTAAAGCCCAAAATCCGATAGATCATATCTGGAAAAACCTTGACAAAAATATTTCGAGTGCGTGCAACTAAAATCCCGTCAGTGTCAACCCTTAAAGAACCATTTCTAAAGGAGTGGCAGAATATGTGTTAGATGATTGTTGATAACTTTATTATATTCATGAAAAATCGAATACAAGCAACGAAACTAGCAAATGAAGGATCTACTCCAAACTAGAATTTTTTATGTTGATTGGTAATGGAATTTAGACATTGGATTTAGTTTATTTCTCCTGGATGGATGTGCGTTGTGGATATCGGCTCGGAACGAGAAATCGGGGAGCCGAGTTCAAATTCCAGTTGAATTCGTTGCATGCACTTACGCGCAAATAACCTTGGGAAAGGTATTAATCCGGCTTTTCCTTCCAGTTATGGGTTAAATAACAGGACAGATCGGGTTCTATAGCCTTGGCTGGTAACCAATCTACCGCAGAAAGCAATGGCAATCTACTGCGGGATAAACTTCTGCCCAGCCAGTCATGTCTCGAAAGAGACATGATCGCCCAAGCGTATTTCACGTATGGCACTTAACTGACTGACTCCTGGTTAAAATCTTCTCTCGGACCACTGTACACCGAGCGGCAAAAATATTAATATAGTTGCAAAGATGTTCTGAATCGAACTCATGACCAATTTATTGAAAGATTAAGTTGCGATAGTGTATGTACCTCGTTTCTGAAATTGTCAGTTTACAACAAAGTAAATAAGTACTTAATGATGTTTTACTCTCTCACACACAATACACCTATACATATAATTCTGTTAAAAGATTGCAAACGTTAGTAATCAATTATTGTGTCGGGCCATGAAATTTTTCCACTGAATCTATCTTGCACATATACAAATCAAGTATCAGACCGTGCATGGAATACTGTCTTAATAGCTGGTCAGTCGCCCTTGCTGTTCATGTTAGTGTTCTCGATAGGCTCCAAAGAAGAATCTGTAATGTGATTTGTCCCTACCTAGCAGCTCAACTTCAGCCACTTTCTCATCGGCAGGATGTGGCTTCCCTCTGCCTTTTCTATAAATGTTTTCATGGCTTCTGCGCTGACGAACTTATATGACACTATTCCCGCTGATATATTTTTTGTTTGGTTTAATACAACGGAGAGAGAGAGAAATTAATATTATGTTTTGGGCTAGTCAAAATTTTGTAATATGCAAGTAGCCATAACAAAATATCAGGATTTACTTGATGAGGTCATGTAGGGTGAATTCCTCAACAGTTGTTCCTGGGAACAGATTGTAGGATCGGAATACAGAAAGACATTACGTCATTTGAGCTGTTGATATTTCATTTGTCGAGCAAATTCGGTAATTCGGTAAATTCCGTTAAGCTCCGATAAGAACCCGAAAGAACTTTGTTGTTTTAAAAGTTGCATAGAGAATTGATGGCTCTGATTATAGAGAATACGTGATAAGACTTTAATGAAAATTTGAAGAGATTTGATTACGTTAACGAAACTTGGAAAAGACATTTTTATTTGAAGATTGAAAGCTCTAATATTTTTAAACGAATCCTCTCTCCGTTGTAAACTGGTGTTCCGACAATTGTACTTTCCGCTTTTGTAATTAATATTTTTTATATATATATATAAAGACTTTCTTCGTAACCTTCCCGGCGTCTTCGACTTTATTCATTTATTTAATTTTTTTTTTTTTTTTTGGTGTCGTGTTTATTTTTAACCACAAGTGTACACAAATGCCTGGTCTGGATCTGGTGGAAAGACGGCCATTAGATTTGTACAACGCGACTTTCGGAGAGCAAATCACAGCGTGGGCAGTTGGTCCGTTGTTGCAATAGACGTCTTGAGGACCAGCTTCTGTGACGAGATCATCACGACCAGCATCAGCGGTCCGAAAGCGTCGACATAACTGGCGCCGTTTCGACATCATCGCATCGGGATCCGCTCCTGAAGCAGCGAGCGACCGAAACCAGCTAGCACGCCGGGTGGCAGTGTCACACTTAAGTCACTTGTGCCCTCTCCACATGAATTTACTCGTGAAACCAGATTAACGAAATGGTCTTGACCTTTTACAGCTAAATCAACCAAATGCAGGCGGCAATTCTACTCCATCAGCTTCTTTTCTCGCACTTCCCGCCTGGGGAACTTTCTTCCACATACTTGCTTTCCTGACGGCTACAACCTCTGGGAATTTGAATGCAATGTTAATTACCATCTCTTATCCACTTGACTCCAGTCCTATATACCCCAAACCCGTGTATCTTGTTCTTTTCTTTTCTTTCTACTTTCGCAACTGTCTTCACTCCTGTGTTCACGTCCTTCTCTTGCCCTTTCTCTGTCTCCCCTTCTAGCTGGTTCGTCTCTCCTTTCACTCTCCTCCTGCCTAAAACTGTAACTCTCTTATGTATTCCATTGCACATCAGTGGCGGTATCGCCTTGCTTGGCGTGAAATGATTTTAAAAAACATACAAACATACATAATGAGGATTTATTTTCAATCAAGTATTTATAAAAAGGTTGTGGTGAAATGGATATCGACTTGGAATGAGAAATAGTAAAGCCGAGTTCGAATTCAAGTTGAATTCCTTGCGTTCAATTTTCTCGCACTTCCCTTTGGTGGAACTCATTATCGTTTGCTTGCTGTCCTGATAGGTAGAATCTCCAAAACTTTAAATACAATTGCCATCTTCTATCAACTTGATTCCAATCTAGCTCTTATCCTTTCTTCGACATATACTGTACCTTGTTTTTTCACTCACTTTAACTCTCTCCACACTATTCCCATAAAGAGGAAAGCCACATCACCTCGGTAAGAACGCGACTGAAGGCGGTCTGTGAAGTCCGGATAGATTATATTGCAGATCCTCCTTTGTACTTTCTCGAAAACCCCAAGATGAATAACAGAAGTACCCTACCAGATATGGCAACAGTATTCAACGTACAGACAAATGGTAGATTTATAAATTTCTCTTTTCCAATTTTTTTTACTCTTTTCTTTTTTTTTCAATTGGAGTAGGTAGAAAAACTATCACCCGGTTCACACTTCATCCACGTCTATTTAACAGGTGAAGAGGCTCATACCTTGTTCCCTGTTTAGGATGTGGTTTCCAGGTTTCTCTTTTCCAATTTTTTACTCTTTTCTTTTTTTTTTTTTTCAATTTGAGTAGATAGACTAAATTATCGTCCGGTTCACATTCCACCCACGTCTATTGAACAGGTGTAGAAGCTCATCCCTTGTTCCCTGTTTAGGATGTGGTTTCCGGTTTTCTCTTTTCCAAACTTCTCACTTTTTTTTTCAATTGGAGTAGATAGACTAAACTATCGCCCGGTTCACATTCCACCCACATCTATTGAACAGGTGAAGAGGCTCATCCCTTGTTTCCTGTTTAGGATGCGGTTTCCGGTTTTCTCTTTTCCAATCTTCTCACTTTTTTTTTCAATTGGAGTTGATAGACTAAACTATCGCCCGGTTCACACTCCACCCACGTCTATTGAACAGGTGAAGTGGCTCATCCCTCGTTCCCTGTTTAGGATGTGGCTTCCGGTTTTCTCTTTTCCAATCTTTTTACACATTTACTTTTTTCTTTTTTTTCAATTGGAGTAGGTAGATTAAACTATCGACCGGTTCAAACTGCACCCACAGTAGACGAAGCCATGGATTTGATGTATTCATTCTATTTGAGTTCATTTGACTAAGGAGACGAAGTGCATTGCTCTTTAAGAGCCTTCCTCCTTCCAACTATCCACACAGTACATGAAGCTATGGATTTGATGTATTCATTCTATTTGAGTTCATTTGAGAGAATAAGACTAAAGAGACGAAGTGCATTACTCTTTAAAGCCTTCCTAAGTCCAACCTTCCTCACAGTAGATGAAGCCATGGATTTGATGTATTCATTCTATTTGAGTTCATTTGAGAGAGTAAGACTAAAGAGACGAATGCATTGCTCTTTGAGAGATTTGCCTCATCCATTCTGATGGTAGACAAGAAAGTTTGTCTAGTGTGCTTAAAAGAAAGCACCTTCGTTTAAGGGGCATTGAAATTTACGAGCCATTTTCTACCCCATTGAACCACAATTTCTAGATCTTTCTAAAGGGTATTTGCCAAGTTTAGTTTGTCAGCCTTGGAATAATTCTTATTGAGACGGGAGTAAATAGTAGTTTTACCTCATAAAAGCTTACTTGTAAACTGATTACATCAGGAAGATCATTGATGAAGATCAGAAAAAATGTAGGTCCTAAAATAGCGCCGTGAGAGACGCCCGCATTAGTATAAAATATTAGTATTTTTGTCAAGAGAAATCTCCCTCACTAAAGAAAGAATACTGACATGAGCCTTCAGGCCATGCATGTAGATATTGGAGTCCATTATAAAGAGATGAAAGTGTTCAGAAATAGAGAAATCAGAGGAAGGAATTATAGTATTGAGTCTGTTTTCACAGAAAGCTAGGATATCTGGGAACATTTACTAGAGAAACGATTCCTCACTGCGAAAGCTGATACAGATATCACAGATGTTAAGGAAAGAGATGCTGGGGTAGTAGGTGTTCTTTTTAGTTGGTTTAATTTTATAGCTTTGTGTGTTTCATGCTTTATAATTATTTTGGCAAGTGAAGGCTTAGAATAGCAGTATCAATCGCTTATCAAACGTAACATGTGCGAGTAGGGAACTGGCGCAGGCTGCCATATAATGTGACCTAAGGGATGCACACCAGAGGCACTTGGAGGAACACTCAACAATGCCGTACATGGCACTACAAGAAACCTTTATATTATTCTACTGTTGATCGGAACAGTCTGTCAAGATGCTACGTAAGGTTCGGGCTCCTAATGATCAGTTGGAAGCCGTAACCTGAAAACTGCCAACCCGGTACTCTCAATATGAAGAGGTGTTGCCACCATTCACACACATAATAAAAACCACTATTAAGTTCTAAGGAGAGGAAAGAAAGCGGGAACCCCTTCCTAAACCTAGAATAGCGCCGTAAGGGACGCCTACATTAGTATGAAATATTAGTATGTCAGAGAGAAGTGAGATGCTTAATTAATTCAGAATTGATAATAGTCTCGAATACTTTGCCAAAAAGAACTAAGATGCTATTAGGGTGATAAATTGAGCAGTCAGACGGTTCTCCAAACAGGAACTACAGAAGAGGAATTTTCTCAAGCATGAAACAGGAAGCAGTGATGCAATAATTATAGACTTTAGAGAAGACTGGGGCCCGCTAAGGCAACATGTTTTAGGCCGATGACTGGAATTCCATCACCTCCGCTTGCTTTATGGGAGTCAAATTTAGAAATTATGTTAGAGACCAGAAATGGAATTATTTACGCTCTAACACCCTGATTGAGCACTATGGAGGAATGGTAGACTTTGAAAAAACAGTAGCTACTCAAGCATCTACGTATCGTTCATTCAGTAATTCCGCATCTCTATTTTGTTTCAAAACTTCTGGAATGCACATTCTGTCAACTGCATGGCGGTTCTTTGAAATTGTGGTGAAATTGAGTGGAAATACAAGGAGAAACGTCGTCGAAATCATAAATCTGTACCTCTGTATTCCAAATGCAAGAACATTCTATTCAGACAGTTTTTCCCAAGAATTGTCAATTGTGGATGAAAGCTACAGCATAGTATATTTCCTGAATAATCTTCTCATTTTAAAATTACGGATCAATAGTCATCTTTGCTTCTTAACCACAGTATCTTCATTATCTACGTTATTACCATTCTGACAGTAAATTTGAGTGAATCATGTTCCTTGCATCGAATGAATTTTAAAATATGACAATATTTTCGATAGACAATGTTCCAGTAAAATCGAGAGAACTCTAAAAGATTCTAGAATACGCAAATGAGGTGTTAGCTCCAATAAAAAGAGGTTTTAGGAAGAGAGTAGTTAGTTGTTAACAGGATTTGCTAACGTTATCAACTCCGGCTTTGATTCAAGGATTTATATCCAGCCGAAAAAATGTCTAAGATAAGTCGCCAACCAACTAAAACCTGAAAGAGAACCTTCTGGAACAAAAAAGTCAATAGATATTTTTGATTTTTTCATTGACCATTCTGGAAATTATTTTTTTATATACGCATTTAAGGATTTCCTAAAAGTATAGCACTTAATTTCTTCACGAACTTAACTGGGTATAGATATTAACACTTCTTTCTCTTTCGTAACACTACGTCTGCCAGTGTAAACTCTGTTTTTCTTTTTGAATGAAAAAAACTATATATTTGTAAATATTTTTATTTAATGATTTTGTAAATTAAATATTTGTCTGTGAATTAACTCTAAGTTTTGGTTAATCAATTGTTTTTGTTACACTCAACACATAACAAAATTGGGGCTTTTTATAATACCAAGTTGGACTCAATAGAGTCGCTTACTACAACTTTTTAAACATTATTAATATTATTTTTATTTATAAAGGAATCCTCGTAACACTGTGAAAATGCTATTAAATAACTGTATGAATAAATTTTATGTATTTCTGGTGTGGCGTGATGAGGACCAAAACTAATAATAAAGGAAATTACCCCCAAGAGCAAGAATTTAGAGAAAGATTAATAGTTTATTATGAAATCGAAATGGTTTCAGACTTTGTAAAAACCAGACAAACTAAAATAAATAAATAAATAAATACCTGTCCCTGTCGCTCGAAAAAAATATTATCGTCTTTTTTATGCTCTGACCTATCACGCTGTACACACGATTCTGCTTTACATAAATACATGGCTCGTGGATGATAGCTAAGACAAGCTATCATTTACATGTCTGAAAGTCGTTGGAGTGGCTGTACATTACGACACGGTTCAGATCTGCATTCTCGTCACTGGCCTAAGTAGAGTATATATATATATATATATATATATATATATAGGGTGTCCGAAACTTTTCATAAATCTTTTATTTTTTAACTTTAATTCTGAATACATAGATATAAGAAGTAAATTTATACTAGTTGAAAAAGATTACATCTTTTGCACCAGTGTGCAAATTAATTGAAACAACAGCTTTCGATTCTTTGTTTCACCATTCAGTCAGTGTTAGACTCACTGGAATTTATTTTTTTTCGGAGATGAGGTTATTTGCTGGGGTATGCAGTAATATGAATCTATTTTCAGGGTGTATGATTAAATTTGTTTGGCCTTAAAAACAATGCGTCAACCATGATTGCATCAGATTTTTATCACGCCCAGACAGTATTGTCTCGATTGTCGATTAGTTGTCTTACGGCCATTGTCTACGATGGACGTTACTCCAAGGAAGCGTACGAAAATTCTAATACTGCACCAACAGAGATCGAGGATATTGTTGGTGTCAGCCTTTCAACTGTCAGTCATGTCATCAAGGCAAAGAAACAAACGCGATCCATCGGTCAAAAAAAATAAATGAAAATGCTGTCGAAATAAAAGAATAATACCAAGAGACAGCTTATACGTGATCAGGGAAAGTGTGAAAGATCCTTGGAAGACATTGTTCGTTTTACACAAGGGCGTAAGCGGTATCTATTTCCAACGTTACTCCTTTCTAACTAGTTTGTACTCCTCACTCTTTTCTAATTAATCTTTTTACAATTATGTAGCCCCCCGCTCATCAGTGGCATATCTGCCTTGCTCGGGGTGAAATGATTATATATATATATATATATATATATATATATATATATATATATATATATATTCAGCCACGTCTATTGAACAGGTTAAGAGGCCCATCCCTTATTCCCTGTTTAGGATGTGGTTTCCGGCTTTCTCTTTTCTAATCTTCTCACTTTGGTTTCTTTTTTTCAATTGGAGTAGATAGATCTATCTCTCACCCGGTTCACACTCCATCCACGTCTATTGAACAGGTTAAGAGGCTCGTCCCTTGTTCCCTGTTTAGGGTGTGGTTTCCAGTTTTCTCTTTTCCAATCTTTTCACTATTATGTAGTCCTTGCACATCAGTGGCGTTACCGCCTTACTCGGAGTGATACGATTAAAAATATATATATATATATGTTGTTTTTGTATACAAGATTTTTTTAAAGATTTAGTTTTGTATATCTGTGGATCGATGTATGTGTTTTTTAATTATTATGACCTTTCTAGTACGATTGCTTCACTTAAGGCTAACTTCTGTGCCATTCACCTAACCTCAGTATTTCTTTGTGTTAACCTAATCCTGAATTAAATTAAACTACTTGATTTTTCTGGTCTGACGTGACATACATATTTTATACGCTTACTGAAAAAATCCGGGCTTATAATCGTTAATTATATATTAATTTATCTCTATATTCTATTTCTCTGGATAATATCCATTGAGCTCTTTATTTTTATATAATTAATACTTTTTATTAATTAAATAAATAGTTTGGATTATATATATATAACTTTCGATAAAACATCGACGCTCGAACTGTTGCCCTGGATATCGCCAAAGTTTTAAAAGACTGGCATGCTAGACTTCTACGCAAGCTGCGGGGCTATGGTATAACTGGACAATTGTTTGACCTAATCCAGTCATTCCTTTCAAATCGCACAATAAAGGTAGTATTGAACGGACATGCCTCCCGATACTATTATGCAAACGCGTGTCCCTAAAAGCTCTATTGTAGGTCATACGCTTCTGCTGATCTTCATTAAAGATCTCTCCAATGTAATCAGATCCAAAGTGGGCATGTACGCTGATGACACTACCGTTTACTCTCGCCTCGATCAAAAATCTGCTGAGGCTAACAAAGCGAACCTCGCTGCTAAGCTTAAAAAAGACCTCCAATCTGTGGTGGACTCGGGTAAGAAATGGCTAGTGAATTTTAATGCTTCCAAAACGAAGCTGCTACCCGTTAACCATAACAGACACTCGCTCTTAACCCGCATAACCATGGATCAGTCTAGCCTTCCTGAAAGCAAAACTCTGCACCTTCTCAAGTTAAGTCACTCAGCAGACCTGAAGTGGAATGACTTTATCAAATCCATAGCTAAATCCGCTGCTAAGAAGGTCTCTTCACTGTGTAGGGCCAGGAAGTTTTTCCCGTCTGAATCTATTTTGCATGTGTATAAAACTACCATCCGTCCGTGTATTGAATACTGCTGTCACATCTAGTCAGATGTCCCTGCTATTCACTTCGAGGTCCTTGAGAAAATTCAAAGGAGAATCTGTAATATGACTGATTCCGACTTGGCGGCTCAGAGGCAGTCATTTTCTCACCGGCGTACTGTGGCTACTCTATGTCTCTTCTACAAATATTTTCAAGGCTCAGCTCACTGGTGTCCCCTACTTATGAATTTACTCGAGCTACTAAACTAGCAACTAGGTCCCCCTCTTTTACAATGAAACAAATGAAATGTAACCGTAAATTCTACTCCCTCAGCCTCTTTTCTCGCACTTCTGCTGAATGACACACATTTTCGCAAGAAAAAAGTATTGCAAATAATCAGACCGGTAAAACTAAATATATCATAATTTTTGATTATAAACAGAAATTCTAATTAAATACGATTATTGATAAAAAATAATCTTTTTTCAATTGTCGGCTGTTTATAACCAATTTTCGTTAATTTTCGTTAATTTCCGTAAAAATGAATATACAAATATAGATATATCAGCCACACTGATGAGCTGTGATTCAGAGAAACAGGCTTGTATGTGGATGGCGAATATTATGCTCTCATTACGACTGAGCACTCTAGGGAGGAAAAAGTGAAAAAGAACAATTACCACTTCGGCGATATATGCATAACTCTTCAGTAATGAATTGGATTCTTTCGATGACTGGAGTGTGTATACGCCGCCTTTATATAACACGCTAAAATTTTCCTTCTCTGATTCCATGTACCATATGGCTTAGGGGTTAGCGACTCTGACTGACATTAAATCGGTCGAGTTTCGATCTCGGTTGGAGGGAAGTGGGTCTCTCGCCACACTGATGATCTGTGATACAGCGAAACAGGCTTGTATGTGGATGGCGAATATATATAATGTCAAAAATCTATTTTAAATGTATGCTATATTTATCGGTAAATGTACTGAATATCCGGATTGAGTGCATGTAAACGTAAAGATGAACATTAGGGTTGGCACTAAGTGGTGACAGCTTACTGCTTAAACACAGGCCTGGGATTACTTTTGACTTAAAACAGATTGTCGATCAAATTAAGTTTTCAGTTCAAGTCAAGACTAATAACATTACAGATTTTTCTTTGGATTTTATCAAGAAACTTTAAGTATAGTGTCGCAGACCAAATGTGGTAGAAATGTTCAAAGCAAGTTCTAAAGTATAAGTGTGAAACATAACTTCTAGCGAGACAAAATTGTTTAGCACGGCATAGTGAACCAAATTCTTAGCTGAAATATAGAAGGACTGTTATGATTTAGTACTATTTTTTGTAAGGCTATATTCCTGTTTCTTAATATTTTCCTTCGCTTTTGGAAGGCATCTTTTGCTATCCCGTCTTCAGATTTCAGTGTCACACTTTCTGTACCGTTAGAAACACATCTCAGATATTTCAACAGTTATACGTTTTAAATTTGTTATTTCTAATTTGTAAATTCCTGTTTTATCGCCGAGGTGAATGCAATACACAGAGAAAGTGATGTTATTCAGCATTTTCCGGTGCTAAACAGATATAAACAGTATAGTACAATAGTTACCTTGACAGACAAAATTTGACTTATGACACGGAGAGGCAGAATTTTGATTGCAATAAACTCCGAAATAGTCAGTCCGAATATTACTCGAATGACACTCGAATATTACTCCTCGATTGCAACACTTCTTTACTTAAATTGGCCATTTCAGGACATGAGTCATTTCACCATTGAGAGTGCTGAAGGAGTACCAGCCACTCTACAACAATTTTGTGTAGCGCTTTTCCTTTTCCTTACTAAAAGAAAAAATCACGGAAAATTACCAAAAAGAAACATTAATAAAAAAATTCTTTTTAACGCCAATATTCATAAAGCCTATATTTAATTGATGTAAGATCCCAAAATTTGCAGACAGTGTGACCTTTAACATTTGTCATATTTATCAAACAATTACAATACACAAATATACGCAATTTGTAATACACATTTAGATTATGTTAACATTAACAAAATTACACACACAGAATCCGTGAGATAAGCACGTGATGCTTTGATAGATAAATGAACAAACAGAGTTTAAAAATTGGTACATTTACACTAAACTTGTTACGTGTTTACTCTTTGCTAATCTTCTTGCTTTCCAGTCAACTTTGATTTTAGAAAATTTAAATGCAGTGTCAGTCGTTATGTTTTGTCTTCTTAATCTCTGTTCTTTCATTGTTCATTCTTCTTTAGAAAGTTTTTTCTTCCCTTTTACTTGCACACTCAGTAAACCTTGGGTCTTAGCGGCTTAATTGCCTTGCATGGGTTGAAATGATTAAAAAGAAATAACGAAAAATAAGAATGTATTTACATAATTAATGAAAAGAAATAAACGACCGAACTGAAAAATCAAAACCCATGTTTGGATGCACGTCAAAGGTTTCTTGTGAATCTAAATAAATATAAAATATATTTTTCTTCTTCTATATGCCTTGTCTTTTCAGGAAGTAGACGATCGTGGCCCTCTACATCACCCTATCCTTAGTGGTTTATCGCTCGCTTTCTTCTGTTACCCCACACAAACCCCGCTACGTCGTCCACTTGCTTAAGCGCTGCTTTCTTATACTTCTCTTTCCCTCTATCTGACCTGTGCGTATCAGACTCTCCAAGCCCTCTTTCCTCATTTTATGTCCCAGGAACTTCAGCTGTCTTTTCCTGGTGTTAAATATTAGTCTCCTTTTCGTTTCCATCCTCTATCTTATCTGTGAGTATCAGACTCTCCAAGCCCCCTTTCCTCATTATATGTCCCAGGAACATTAGCTGTCTTTTCCTGAGGCTCAGTATTAGTTTCCTTTTCATTTCCATCCTCTATCTGACCTGTGAGTATCAGATTCTCCAGGCCAACTTTCCTCATTATATGTCCCAAGAACGTTAGCTGTCTTTTCCTGATGTTCAGTATTAGTTTCTTTTTTGTTTCCATCCTCTATCTTACCTGTGAGTATCAGACTCTCCAAGCCCTCTTTCCTCTTTATATGTCCCAGGAACATTAGCTGTCTTTTCCTGAGGCTCAGTATTAGTTTCATTTCATTTCCATCCTCTATCTGACCTGTGAGTATCAGATTCTCCAAGCCCTCTTTCCTCATTATATGTCCCAGGAACTTTAGCTGTCTTTTCCCGGTGTTAAGTATTAGTCTCCTTTTCGTTTCCATCTTCTATCTTATCTGTGAGTATCAGACTCTCCAAGCCCTCTTTCTTCGTTATATGTCCCAGGAACATTAGCTGTCTTTTCCTGAGGCTCAGTATTAGTTTCCTTTTCGTTTCCATCCTCTATCTTACCTGTGAGTATCAGACTCTCCAAGCCCTCTTTCCTCTTTATATGTCCCAGGAACATTAGCTGTTTTTTCTTGGGGTTAAGTATTAGTCTCCTTTTCGTTTCCATCCTCTATCTGACCTGTGAGTATCAGATTCTCCAAGCTGTCTTTCCTTATTTTATGTCCCAGGAACATTAGCTGTTTTTTCCTGGAGCAAAGTATTAGTCTGTCGCGTGATGTGTACATCACGTGATGTAGAAAGCAATAGAGTTTGAATATTTTTAACGTAAACCTGACTATAATAATACTTTTAATACTTTTGTTGTGATTCTGCTTCTTTAATATAGTTGTTAGTGTCTAAGATGGGTATAGCTCCGCCCTTATCAGCTGATACGATATTTATGTCTCGTTTGATCTTAAGTGTATAGATGGCTTGGTGTTCTATTTTGGATAAGTTGTGTTTTTTATTTGATGTCCTTTGTTTTTTAAGAAGTTATCCATGTGTTGTCTGGTTTTGTTGGCATATTGATCCAAGTGTTGATTACATAATAATTTTAAATTCAACAACAAACACTATTTACAGACTAGTGGCACAGTAATGGGCACGAAAATGCCACCTAGGTATGCCAATATCTTTATGCACATTCTAGAAAGAAAGATACTAGACAATTCAGAATATAAACCATCACATTATTTTAGATACATTGATGACATTTTCTTATTATGGACTCATGGATTAAAAAAATTAAAAAACTTTTTTACTTTCACAATACAATTAAATTTAGCATGGAGTACTCATACACATCCGTCCCTTCTTTAGACGTCATGATAAAATTAAACAAACATTCCACTTTCCATCAGTCTATACAACAAACCCACAAACCAACATAAATTCCTATCACTTTAACAGTTGTCATCCCCTTAAATTAAAAAAATCTATCGTATACAGCTCATTTCTAAGAATCAAACGCATATGCTCAGACCATCTATTTTCTATACAACATTAACAACCTAACAAAGCAATTTCTAAAATGTAAATACCCAATAAAAATAATAAAAGAAGCACTAAATAAAACCATCCACACTTCTCACATACAAGAAAAGAAAAAAACAACAACCGAATTCCCATGGTTTTTAACCACAATCAATATTCCCACACACTTATTCAAAATTTAAAAAATGATTACAAGAACCTTCAATCAAATAAAAAAAATCAAAGACATTTTCGACAAACCACCCATAAATGCAATGAAACAAACACCCAACCTATCAGTTATCCTCACTTATACCAAATATCTAAAAATTACAAAATTATCAGGGAATTACAAATGCAAGAAATCTCGTTGTTTAGTTTGCAAGCATTTAGTAAACGATACAGTATTTCCTATGCCCAACACCAACATCAAATTACACCCAACACGCCTCACCTATGACAGCCAAAATATAATATATTTTCTCCTCTGCTCAATATGTCCAAATAGTGGATATATTGGTGAATCTGGAAACAGTTTTAGGTTTCGTTTTAATAATCATAAAATAAGCCTACGCCAAAACAACCCTTATTCCCCCATAGCTGAACACTTCAATCAACCATTAGAAAACTGCAAATGTTTACTGATAGATTCCGATTTTAGTTCCACATAATCACGCAGAAAGAAAGAAAAATACTAGATTTTAAGATTAAATACATATAGGCTAGGGTTAAATAGGGACTTAGATATTTTGAATCTTTATAAATATTTCAATAGTTAAAGATTTTTAGACACACTTAAAAGATTTTTCTTTTAAACAACATTTAAAAGTATTGTTACAGTTAGATTTACGTTTAAAAATATTCAACCTCTATTGCTTTCTATAACACGCGATGTACACATCGCGCGACGGACGCTTCTCGCAACGGACGTATCTCGCGACGGACGTTTCTAGTTTAAATTCTAAAATCATTTCTTTCTGATGAAAGGGCGAGACTGATCTGAAATATCAAATATATATATATATATATATATATATATAATAATAGAAATAAATAAATACTGTCAAAAAATACATTTTTAACTAACTCATTTTTTGTAGTTTTCCTATACATATTAAGACAGTATACGTAGATTATCATTATGCTATATATATATATATATATATATATATATATATATATATATATACTAACAAAATAGCAAGATCGCCAAGACCGACCGCGGTTTCGCACAACGGCTCGTCAGGGCAAAGGCAGATCATGTACTAACCAAATAAATACACACTACTAAGACTAACCCATTTGCAGAATGGGTTAGTCTTAGTAGTGTGTATTTATTTGGTTAGTACATGATCTGCCTTTGCCCTGACGAGCCGTTGTGCGAAACCGCGGTCGGTCTTGGCGATCTTGCTATTTTGTTAGTGTGTTTGCTCTGCGTTACTGCCTTCTAGTTAAATACTTTTCGGTTGTGTGTATCGAGCACTTTTCTTTTCTGGTTGTTTGTTCCGTTAGAGGGTTTTTTTTCTTTTTACTGGGAGGAACCATATGTATTGTCGGTCCCACGCAGTTTTCTTTTTTTTTCCCCTCTTTGCCCAAAGCTTTATAGCCGAGGGCAATAACGGATTTAGATTCTGCTGGTCATTCATAGTCTTAGAAAGTCCCTTCTATAAAATTTTGAGATTAGAATACACGCAGAGTCGGTTTAATAATTATTATTATTATTATTATTATTATTATTATTATTATATATATATATATATATATATATATATATATATATATATATTAATGCAGGTTTCATTGAATAATATAGACAAGTTCTGTCTATTAATTTTGTGTAGGATCCGTTCATACCGTCTGATATACTTCATGGTGATGTCGTTGAAAGACAACAAAAAATCACAGTAATTGTTGATTTTTTTATCGGGTCTAAGCTTTCGGCTCACATAAGCCATTATCAAAGAATAACTATTAACACAGTAAATATATATATATATATATATATATATATATATATATATATATATATATCAGCATGCGGTGTAGATATAGAAAATCCAAAGCAGTATCCTGTACATACAGTGGTAGGATAACTCTCTAAGAGAACTCTAAATATATAGGTATATAAATACATATAAAGCAAATATAAGAAAAATTAAGGTAGACACGTTATTTCTTGGTAAATCGGAAGTGTGGCCTATTTCAGGAAAACCGTCATCAGCTTCGTCTTTATTGTACAAATCCTTTGTACAATAAAGACGAAAGCTGATGATCGTTCGTTTGAAATAGGCCTATACTTACCATGAAATGACGTGTCTGACTTAATTTTTCTTATATATATATATATTTCTCTTTTGTCTCACTCAGAGTTTTGGATTATTTTTATTTTCTGTTGTCTTAATGTAAGACACTCAATAGTACGTACATCAATATATATGTTGACATCATTTTAGATGGCATATCGATATAAATATATTGACAGCATGGCCCCACTTGTAAGGACTAATCAAGGTGCTGACTTTCCAAATGATTTCAAACAAAAGGTTTGGAAGGAAAACTGCATAAATACTGGAAAGCGCGATAATTAACAATTACTGGATCTGAGAAACATATTTTCCGAAAATTATTTTAATAAAAAAATTCTATACATTTCAACTGATAAGAGCATTTTTAGTTCGATCAAAGAAGGTCGAATATTACTCGACCCCCATAAGGCGTGTGGAGACGATGGAATCCCGGTGATAGTCCTTAAGAGGTGTGCCCCTGAACTTTCCCCTGTCCTCTCTAAACTGTTTAACTACTGCCTTTCTGCTTCCTGCTTTCCTGCATGCTGGAAATTTTCCTCAGTCGTTCCTGTCTTTAAGAATTGTGGTGAACACTCGGACCCATCCAACTATCGCCCTATCAGTCTTCTACCGATATTCGGGAAAGTATTCGAGGCTATAATCAATGCTGAAATAGTTCATCATCTCACTGCCCACAAACTGTTCTCCGACAGGCAATATGGATTCCGATTTGACAGGTCCACAGCCGACCTGCTAACAACTGTAACGGAGTACATGCTACAGGCCCTTAATGAGTCTGACGAGGCTCGTGCGGTTGCTCTGGACATCTCCAAGGCTTTCGACAGGGTTTGGCACCCTGGCCTCCTATGCAAACTGCGCGGTTATGGTATTATCGGTCACCTGCTTGACCTAATCCAATCTTTCTTAAATAACCGCAAAATGAAGGTCGTTCTGGAGGGGCGTGCCTCTTTGTCCTACGAATGCTGGTGTCCCACAAGGCTCTATCCTGGGCCCGACGCTCTTCCTTATTTTCATCAACGACTTCCCAGATGAGATCAAGTCCCAAGTAGGCATCTACGCAGATGCCACTACAATATACTTCCGCTCCAGTAAGAAACCTGTCGTGGCGGACAGACATAAACTCGCTGCTGACCTTGAGCGGGATCTACACTCTGTGGTGAACTGGGGCAAGAAGTGGCTTGTCAATTTCAATTCCTCTAAGACCAAGCTGTTGTCTGTCAACCATTACAGGCAACCTCTTCTGCCTCCCATAAGCATGGACCAGATGATTCTCCCGGAGAGTAATACACTACGCCTCCTCGGACTTACCCTGTCCTCAGACCTCAAATGGAACCACTATATTGAATCCATAGCAAAATCTACTGCTAAGAAGATTGGGTCACTATGTCGATCCAGGATGTTTTTTCCACCTGAATCCATCCTGCATATATACAAGTCAACCATCCGTCCGTGCATGGAGTACTGCTGCCATTTATGGTCTGGTGCCCCTGCCGTTCTCCTCAGTGTTCTTGACAAGCTCCAAAGGAGAGTTTGTAATGTGATAGGTACTGATCTGGCGACTCGACTGCAGCCACTTTCCCATCGTCGAAATGTGGCTTCCCTCTGTCTCTTCTATAAATACTTTCATGGCTTCTGCTCGGATGAGCTTAAGTCACTGATGCCTCCTCAACAGGTGTTTACCCGTGCAACCAGACTGGCAACTGGGTCCCACCCATTCACAGTCAGGTTAGCCAAATGCAGACGACAATTCTACTCCTGCAGCAATTCTACTCCTACTAATTGCAGACAATTCTACTCATTCCCATATTCTTGCTTTCCTGACGGCTACGACCTCCAGAAATTTAAATGCAAAGTTAATACTCACCTACTAACCACTGGACCCTAGCTCTCTCCCCTCCACTGTATAATCTTCACTTTCTCTCCGCCCATGTATCTGTCATTGCACCTGCTTTCTCAGCTTTCTATTGTTTCTTTCTAACTAGTTTGTACTCCTCACTCTTTTCTAATTAATCTTTTTACATTTATGTAACCCCCTGCACATCAATGGCGTTTCTGCCTTGCTCGGGGTGAAATGATTAAAAAAAAAATATTACCATTCTCTCTAATGGTAATATTATTTCCTTACAAGGAATTATTCGACTCATTGAAGAGATACTACACCTTGATTTGATCTTAGCCTGATTGCAAGGGAATGAATAAAGGCATACTCGTGTAGCACTGGCTGCTCGGCCAAATGTTTTCTAATTGCGGCATATATTTTTCTATGTGCCATGTCCTTGCAGGACGTAGGCGATTATAGTTCTCCACGTCTCCCTATCCCTGATGGCTCTGAGTATGTTTTCTCTTGTTACACCTCGCAACCCCGTTCCGTCATCCTCTTGATCAATCCCTTCAAATATGTTATCCGCTGCCTTCCTCTGTCTCTTTTTCCTTCTATCTGGCCTGTCAGTATCAGGTTTTCCAAGCCCTCCTTCCTCATTGTATGTACCAGGAACTTCAGTTGTCTCTCCCTGATGCTCACTATTAATTTTCTTTTTGTTTCTATCTTTTCCAAAACCTCATCATTGCTCGCATACTCGGTCTAAGATATCCGCAGCATCCTTCTGTAGAACGACATTTCCAATGCTTCAAGCTTTTTCCTCATCTTCGAAGATACTGCCCAGCAATCACTGCCGTATTGAAAAACTGATATCACATAGCAATCTAGCACTCTCTTCTTTGTTTCTAGTGAAATTTTCCTGTGTTTTAGGACTTTACTTAGCTTCTGAAAAGCGTCTTTCGTCATGCCAATTCACCTTTGGATCGCTGTGTCGCACTTTTCATCTCCTGTTAGAAGACTTCCTATGTATCTAAATTTTGGTACTTGCTTGATTCTAGTATCCCCTAATTGTATTTGGCATTTCGGGTTGTACTTTTTCATAGCCATTATCATATCTGACAAAAGTTCAAATAAAATATTCAGAAAATATTACTAATTATTTAGGCGTTATCATCTATTCATTTGAAATTAAACCATATCAGGTTAAATAGTATTGATGATTGGTACATTTAAACACACACACACACACACACATACACTAACACACACACACACACACACACACACACACATATATATATATATATATATATATATATGTCAGCACGCAATGTGGGTATAGAAGAATCCAAAGGAGTATTTTGTACATACAGTGGTAGGATAACACTCTAAGAGTGAATCTTTGTTCTGATTAGTTGAAAGGAACACACGCATAAATTTTACATCTTCCCTTATACATAAACAGCAAACCGAAGGTTTTATCTATTTAAAGATAAATCATTTGTACAACCAACATCAAACATTACCTGATGAAGACGTGGACGTGTAGAGGTATTCGACTCGAGGTCTACGTGCGTAGGTATACAGGTCTACAGGTCTTCGACTAGAGATCTACGTCTAGAGATCTACGGCTATTGGTCTACGTCTTTTGACTACGCCTATGCCTCAGGATATTGCATACGACGAGTACTGTCCATTACATAAAGGTACTAGATTGTGCTACCTGGTTACATTTGCCTCAACCGCTTAATCGCCTATATATATATATATATATATATATATATATATATATATATATATATATATCTGGGTGTGTGTGAGTGTGTGTGTGTGTGTGTGTGTGTGTGTTTCAAATTTGATTACAGTCGATTTGGCAGGGTGGATATTTCTTGATATTATGGGTTTAGGGTTCGGTTCTTTTAGAAATGACATGAAATCAATACCCAAGTTGACACTAGCCGTGTTACTGAAATTAGGTAGATCAAACTGTCCAAATATTGCTGAACTCCCAAGTCATCGTGACTAAGATTTTGAACGTGATGACCTTCTTCGAACAGTTGGTTGATCATGCCAGTTCATGCCATCCCATATATATATAAATATATATATATAGTCATCCGCAGACAGATCTGTTTCGCTGTATTACAGCTCATCAGTACGGTTAGACATCCGATTGCTTTTAACCCAGGATTGAAACCCGTCCGAATTGGTGTCAGTCGGCGATTCTACCTCTGAGCTATTGGCGCCTGGTAGAAGGAGGCATACTTTTAGCATATGATTTATTATACACCAAGAGCCAGAGTGCTCTAATTCATTACTGAATGAGCGATGCGTAGATGCTAGAGTGGCTACTGTTTTTTCAAAATCTACCATTCTTCCAGAGTGCTCAATCAGGGTATATATATACCCTGTTAGACATCCGATTGCTTTTACCCAGGATTGAAACCCGACCGAATTGTCAGTCGGCGATACTACGCTCAGTTGAAGGGGGCAGACTTTTAGCGTATGAAGTATCATACATCAGTAGTTACAGTGTTCTAATTAATTACTGAATGCGCAATGCATAGATGCTATATATATATATGGAGAGAGATGGGGTGGAAGAGAGAAAAGTAGAAATGAGGAGGAAAATAGATGTAAAGAGGTAGATTAACGGCTATTGGCCAGGGATTTGGAATCAGAAGAATTGAGTTAAAATACTGCCCTCGTATGTTGCGTTCATTTTCGCACAAATTCTATCGGGAAAAACAAAAAAGTTCTTTAATTTTGGGGAATACACGATTTCTTCTTTCAGTCTTAACGGCCAAATTGTAAACTTTATCTTTTAATTCCGTTGATGTCTTCATTATTGTTACAATTTTGTTTTCCTTTCAGCTGTCTCTATACCCCAATATTTTTTAAAACAAAAACAAGAAAAGAGATGAAGAAAGAAAAAATCACGTATTCCCCCAAAATACAAACTTTTTTTCAAATTTAGAGTGAATCTCTATTTTGATTAGTTAAATCGAACAAACACATAAATGTTTATGTCTTTCTACATCTATAAATAGGAAATGTATTGTTTCTTATATTTAGATGAAAATCATTTTCGCAACAATGATCCAACATTGCCTGATGACGAGGTAGAAATCTCGAAAATAGAGATATCCGTGTCGCAATGCATTTTTAATTAAAATAAAAATAATTATATGATTATATTATGCTCTACAATATATCTTGTATTGAGTACTTTTATAAAAAATAAATAAAGTAAATGCCTGAGAAATCGGAATTGTAAAACTGTTGGTTCTCTTCACCTGGACTTATATATATATATATATATATATATATACCATTATGGACACTAAATGTATCATACAAGAAGCAAGTCATATAACAAATAACAACAACAATAAATCTCCACTTCAAACAAAGCGTTCATTGTTTCTCGGACAATTTTAATCTATATATATATATATATAACGGTTATTGGTCAAAATTAAATCAAACCATGAAACTGTTATATAAAAAGTGCTCGATGCACAATTAATAACATCGAATGTGCCATGTAGTTAAATATTAAAAAGATTGGAATATTAACCAGTTCCGCTATCATGGTTTTAACCGAAAAGATATAATTAACCTCTACTGCCTGACGAAACCTATCCAGTTAAAACTACGGAAGTGTATGACGTTAATATTTCTTTTTTTATTTAGTATATATATATATATATATATATATATATATATATATATATATATATATAGTGTAGAAACCCCACGCCCCACAATGGCATATATATATATATATATATATATATATATATACTAAATAAAAAAGAAATATTAACGTCATACACTTCCGTAGTTTTAACTGGATAGGTTTCGTCAGGCAGTAAAGGTTAGTTATATATATATAAGTGTAGAATCCCCACGCCCCACAATGGCATACATATATATATATATATATATATATATATATATATGCCATTGTGGGGCATATATATATATATATATATATATATATATATATATATATATATGCCATTGTGGGGCGTGGGGTTTCAACATTTATCAGAGAAAGGACCTCATTTTATTTTACCCCTGAATACACTGAGTCGAAGTAAAATAACAAAATCAATAACCCAAAAATAATAAAAAGGAAAAAAAGATGGCTCCACCCTGACGTCTTGTCTCTAAAATATTCTGAAAGTCATCGATCAGTTGCCGAAGAGATAACATTAACTATTGACATTGGATTGGCCTCAATGATAGTCTAAGGACTGTTTATTCGTTTTTTCTTTGTTTATTTTTTATGGTAGTTCGTTTTCGCTTTTTATTTTTATTTTTTTTCTTCGAGGAAGGCAGTAAATATCATTTTGACTTGGTCGATCGTAAATAAAGAAAAAATACCGAATTAGACTAACGCGCATAAAGAGTTGCTGAGGCCGATTCGCGCCATTTTCAACCGCTGTTTCCCACCCCCACTTTTTTGTTTTCCCTTTCTTTCATTCTTATCCGTTTTCCGTCTCTTCTACTTGATATTCTGTGCTTTTGCCGAATTGATCACACTTCATAACAGCCTTCTCTGATCTGATATATCTCACTTAGTGTATATGCCCTTCTTGTTATTAGGCGTTCTTATTACTCTCTCTCTCTCTCTCTATCTATCTCTCTGCATGTTTTATCTGACTTTCTAGATCGCACTTTATCTATTTCACTATCTAAATATCTATCTATATCACTGTTCATCTATACTGCTAACCATTTAAAGGGGGTGGACAAAATAATGCAACCACCTGGTACCATAATAGCCTAAATTGGACTATTTAAAGCTTTTAAGCGATTAACTTCATCCAATGGTTCATGAACTGTTTCCGGATGGAAATGCCATTCATAGTTGTTTGGTTATTTTGTTTTTATGGCATATCAACCTCGGTGGGTCATTTATTGCCAACTAATTTTTTTTTCATTTATTTATTGCTGGTAATCCCTTTTTTTTTCAACAAATTATTGTTGTTGTTTTTATATAAGATTGTGTGTCGAGTAATATTTTTTTCTTTTCGAGTATCAAGATTCATTGGGATTTGATTTTTTTAAGGGCAGATCCCCAAGTCCTACGCTGTCACTTAACCCATAACTGGAGGGAAAGGACGGATTAATACCTTTCCCAAGGGTTCCCAGAGTATTCAACTGGAATTCGAACTCGGCTCACCGATTTCTCTTTCCAAGCCGATATCCACTACCCCACAACGCACATCCGTCACTAAACGCTTACAGCACCTGGTATTCCCAAGCGGTCACCCATCTAAGTACTGACCAGGCTCAACGTTTCTTAACTTCAGTGATCGAGCGAGAACTGGTGTATTCAACGTGATATGGCCGTAAGCACCATTCATAGTGCTAAAGTTATAGCTGAATGACACGAGGAAGTAGAACATCTTATCCGGCCACCACAGTTCCTAGTTGTCAAAATCATTAAACATTCTGATTCATTTTAGAAAATCATGAATTGGTATCCTCCACCACCATCACTAAAAGAATTGGAGACAGATTTAGCTAAAGAATGGATAGAAATTCATCTAGAAACGCTTCACCCTTTATATGAGTTGATCCCAAGCTGAATTCAAGCTGTAATTGCTGCCAAAGTGTGTCCTGCCCCACATTGAAATAACTTTGCTTGAAATTTCCATGTGTTTCAATTATTCTATCTATCTATCTATCACGGTCTTTTCATATATATCTATCTATCTATCTATGTCTTTCCATATCTATCTATCTATCTATCTATCACGGTCTTTTCATATCTATCTATCTATCTATCTATCTATCTATCTATCTATCTATCTATCTATCTTTATGTCTTTATCTATCTATCTATCTATCTATCTATCTATCTATCTATCTATCTATCTATCACGGTCTTTTCATCTATCTATCTATCTATCTATCTATCTATCTATCTATCTATCTATGTCTTTCCTATCTATCTATCTATCTATTTTCTATCTATCACTATTTTCTATCTATCTATCTATCTATCTATCTATCTATCTATCTATCTATCTATTTATCACGATCTTTTCATATCTATCTATCTATCTATCTATCTATCTATCTATCTATCACTATCTATCACGGTCTTTTCATATCTATCTATCTATCTATCTATCTATCTATCTATCTATCTATGTATATGGTCTAGGAAAATTCAAAATTCTGAATATTAACTGTTGTATCATTTTGGCCTGACGAGAAGGTTTGCTATGAAATACGTATTACCGATGAAATTGTAGAATATCTCATTTTTTTCTAGATTATATTACTTTGCTAAGTTACATAAATTTAACATTGAGTTCTTTTGAGTTCATCTCTATCGGAATTTGCTTGACATAAATACCAAATATTCTACGTTATATATATATATATATATATATATATATATATATATATATATATATATATATATATATATATATGGAGTGTGAGAGAGAGGATGGGATACAATTGCTCTATTGTCGTTTAAATAACGCGAAATGAAAATAACACTGACTTTTATTCTAATAGATATATTTACCTAAATTACTCAAAAATATCTTGAAAAACTAAAGAGTTTATTTATTCAATAATTTAACGATTGCTTTCTACCATGGCCTCCAGATGATTTCACAAACTCCTGCATTTCTCCTGGGCATTATCGTTGTTTAAGCTGGGAAATGCTGTAATAATCCTTGTCTTCAGTTCGTCTTCCGTGTTAGAAAGAGTTTTGTAGCTCTCTCGCTCAACTGTACCCGTCACAATAATCAAGGGTGTTGCATTGTGAGGAGTTAGGTGGCCAAATATAAGGGCTGATATGGTCGCAGAAATTGGCGGTTGGCCATGACTAGGCGATTCTGCGTGTGTGGCATAGTGCATAATCCTGTTACCAGGTGACATCCTGTTAATCCAGGACAGCACGTCCTCCTCAATTCACCTGATGTAGGCCTCCGTGAAGATTCTGATTCGCTAAATATTTAATAATTAATAGTACGTTAGAATCTTGAAAAAAATCGGATGGTTAGGGAATATAGTTGATTAATGAAAGTGTCGGGAATTTTGTAGACAGATTTAGCATTAGAAGGTTGGGTATAATTTTATGGTCTCATGGCTAGGCTTTATGTTTTGGGTTTATTAGAGGGGGAGAGTAAGGAAGTGTAAAGGTTGGGGATGGATGGGATTGGACTTATCTTTAATGCTTATTTGTACGACTATAGAATATTTTAGTATATATATATATATATATATATATATATATATTAACGAATATTAACGAAATGGTTATAAACAAAACAACAATTTGAAATTATTTCTTTGGACATTATTTTTGATCGATACTCGAATTTAAGTAGATATTCTCTTTATAATCAAAAAAATATATATATTTATTTCTGCCGGCCTGATTATTTAGGATAAATCTTTGTTACGAAAATGTGTGTCATTTGGCAGGATTGCGAACTTGTGACCTCTGCCTCTATAGGAAAAGCCACCAATTTGTCTGGCGGGTCTTAGACCTCTCGACCACGCATGATCAACAGTCTAAACGAAGATTGGGAGTATGTTGATTGAGAAAGACATTGAAAGTATTTTCAAAAACATTTTTTTCCAAAAATCAAAATTATTTTGTATTCAATGCAAAGCAAAAGGCTTATATAATATATCAAAATAAAAAAATGAAAAAAAACGGATACTATTGACAAATTTCATTAATAAAAAAAAAACTTGTTCTATTCACTAAACTCTATCACATCTACAACTGAAAAGAATTTATGTTAACCAAAAAAACAAAAAAATTTCTCAGAACTACGTCTTAAACAATAAAATATTGAATCAATACAAAACACAATAATAAGCTAAAATTTGAAGGAGGAGTTTACACTATCTCTTGTATATAATGCCAAAATGAATATAATGAAAAAACACAAGTTTATATGAATACAAAAAGGAATATTCCATAAAGTAACTCATAAACACGTTAGTTGCTCACCGTAGACTGGCTACAATTTTTATATAAAAATGCGGCTCTAATCAGAAGAAAATCAGTTTGTAGTGAATAAGAAATTAAGACCTAAAATCAAAATTTTCACACTCCACCCACGTCTATTGAACAGGTGAAGAGGATCATCCCTTGTTCCCTGTTTAGGATGTGGTTTCCGGTTTTCTCTTTTCCAATCTTTTCACTCCTTTTTCCTTTTTTTTTCAATTGGAGTAGATAGACTAAGCTATCGCCCGGTTTACACTACACCCACGTCTATTGAACAGGTGAAGAGGATCATACCTTGTTCCCTGTTTAGGATGTGGTTTCCGGTTTTCTCTTTTCCAATTATTTCACTCCTTTTTCGTTTTTTTTTAATTGGAGTAGATAGACTAAGCTATCGCCCGGTTTACACTCCACCCACGTCTATTGAACAGGTGAAGAGGCTCATCCCTTGTTCCCTGTTTAGGATGTGGTTTCCGGTTTTCTCTTTTCCAATATTTCACTTCTTTTTCGTTTTTTTTTTAATTGGAGTAGATAGACTAAGCTATCACCCGGTTCACACTCCACCCTCGTCTATTGAACAGGTGAAGAGGATCATCCGTTGTTCCCTGTTTAGGATGTGGTTTCCGGTTTTCTCTTTTCCAATCTTTTCACTCCTTTTTCGTTTTTTTTTTAATTGGAGTAGATAGACTAAGCTGTCGCCCGGTTTACACTCCACCCACGTCTATTGAACAGGTGAAGAGGCTCATCCCTTGTTCCGTGTTTAGGATGTGGTTTCCGGTTTTCTCTTTTCCAATCTTTTCACTCCTTTTTCGTTTTTTTTTTATTGGAGTAGATAGACTAAGCTATCGCCCGGTTTACACTCCACCCACGTCTATTGAACAGGTGAAGAGGCTCATCCCTTGTTCCCTGTTTAGGATGTGGTTCCCGGTTTTCTCTTTTCCAATCTTTTCACTCCTTTTTCGTTTTTTTTTTAATTGGAGTAGATAGACTAAGCTATCGCCCGGTTTACACTCCACCCACGTCTATTGAACAGGTGAAGAGGCTCATCCCTTGTTCCCTGTTTAGGATGTGGTTCCCGGTTTTCTCTTTTCCAATCTTTTTACTCTTCTTTTCTTTTCCAATTGGAGTAGATAGAGTAAACTATCGCCCGGTTTACACTCCACCCACGTCTATTGAACTAGTTAAAAGGCTCATCCCTTGTTCCCTGTTTAGGATGTGGTTTCCGGCTTTCTCTTTTCCAATCTTTTCACTAGTTTTTCGTTTTTTTTTCAATTGGAGTAGATAGACTAAGCTATCGCCCGGTTTACACACCACCCATGTCTATTGAACAGGTGAAGAGGCTCATCCCTTGTTCCCTGTTTAGGATGTGGTTTCCGGTTTTCTCTTTTCCAATCTTTTGACTCCTTTTTCGTTTTTTTTTAATTGGAGTAGATAGACTAAGCTATCGCCCGGTTTACACTCCACCCACGTCTATTGAACAGGTGAAGAGGATCATCCCTTGTTCCCTGTTTAGGATGTGGTTTCCGGTTTTCTCTTTTCCAATCTTTTCACTCCTTTTTCGTTTTTTTTTAATTGGAGTAGATAGACTAAGCTATCGCCCGGTTTACACTCTACCCATGTCGATTGAACAGATGAAGAGGATCATCCCTCGTTCCCTGTTTAGGATGTGGTTTCCGGTTTTCTCTTTGTCAATCTTATCACTCCTTTTTCGTTTTTTTTTTAATTGGAGTAGATAGACTAAGCTATCACCCGGTTCACAGTCCACCCTCGTCTATTGAACAGGTGAAGAGGATCATCCCTTGTTCTCTGTTTAGGATGTGGTTTCCGGTTTTCTCTTTTCCAATCTTTTCACTCCTTTTTCGTTTTTTTTTTAATTGGAGTAGATAGACTAAGCTATCGCCCGTTTTACACTCCACCCACGTCTATTGAACAGGTGAAGAGGATCATCCCTTGTTCCCTGTTTAGGATGTGGTTTCCGGTTTTCTCTTTTCCAATCTTTTCACTCCTTTTTCGTTTTTTTTTAATTGGAGTAGATAGACTAAGCTATCGCCCGGTTTACACTCCACCCACGTCTATTGAACAGGTGAAGAGGCTCATCCCTTGTTCCCTGTTTAGGATGTGGTTTCCGGTTTTCTCTTTTCCAATCTTTTCACTCCTTTTTCGTTTTTTTTTAATTGGAGTAGATAGACTAAGCTATCGCCTGGTTTACGCTCCACACACGTCGATTGAACAGGTGAAGAGGATCATCCCTTGTTCACTGTTTAGGATGTGGTTTCCGGTTTTCTCTTTTCCAATCTTTTCACTCCTTTTTCGTTTTTTTTTTTAATTGGAGTAGATAGACTAAGCTATCGCCCGGTTTACACTCCACCCACGTCTATTGAACAGGTGAAGAGGCTCATCCCTTGTTCCCTGTTTAGGATGTGGTTTCCGGTTTTCTCTTTTCCAATCTTTTCACACCTTTTTCGTTTTTTTTTTAATTGGAGTAGATAGACTAAGCTATCGCCCGGTTTACACTCCACCCACGTCTATTGAACAGGTGAAGAGGATCATCCCTTGTTGCCTGATTAGGATGTGGTTTCCGGTTTTCTCTTTTCCAATCTTTTCACTCCTTTTTCGTTTTTTTTTAATTGGAGTAGATAGACTAAGCTATCGCCCGGTTTACACTCCACCCACGTCTATTGAACAGGTGAAGAGGATCATCCCTTGCTCCATGTTTAGGATGTGGTTTCCGGTTTTCTCTTTTCCAATCTTTTCACTCCTTTTTCGTTTTTTTTTTAATTGGAGTAGATAGACTAAGCTATCGCCCGGTTTACACTCAACCCGCCTCTATTGAACAGGTGTAGAGGCTCATCCCTTGTTCACTGTTTAGGATGTGGTTTCCGGTTTTCTCTTTTCCAATCTTTTCACTCCTTTTTCGTTTTTTTTTTAATTGGAGTAGATAGACTAAGCTTTCGCCCGGTTTACACTCCACCAACGTCTATTGAACAGGTGAAGAGGCTCATCCCTTGTTCCCTGTTTAGGATGTGGTTCCCGGTTTTCTCTTCTCCAATCTTTTCACTCCTTTTTAGTTTTTTTTTTAATTGGAGTAGATAGACTAAGCTATCGCCCGGTTTACACTCCACCCACGTCTATTGAACAGGTGAAGAGGATCATCCCTTGTTGCCTGTTTAGGATGTGGTTTCCAGGTTTTCTCTTTTCCAATCTTTTCACTCCTTTTTCGTTTTTTTTTTAATTGGAGTAGATAGACTAAGCTATGGGCCGGTTTACACTCCACCAACGTCTATTGAACAGGTGAAGAGGATCATCCCTTGTTCTCTGTTTAGGATGTGGTTTCCGGTTTTCTCTTTTCCAAACTTTTCCTCCTTTTTCGTTTTTTTTTAATTGGAGTAGATAAGACTAGCTATCACCCGGTTCACAGTCCACCCTCGTCTATTGAACAGGTGTGAGGATCATCCCTTGTTCTCTGTTTAGGATGTGGTTTTCCAGGTTTTCTCTTTCCAAATCTTTTCCTCCTTTTTCGTTTTTTTTTTAATTGGAGTAGATAGACCTAAGCTATCGCCCGTTTTACACTCCCACCCACGTCTATTGAACAGGTGAAGAGGATCATCCCTTCGTTTCCCTGTTTAGGATGTCGTTTCCGGTTTTCTCTTTTCCAATCTTTTTCACTCCTTTTTCGTTTTAATTGGAGTAGATAGACTAAGCTATCGCCCGGTTTACACTCCACCCACGTCTATTGAACAGGTGAAGAGGCTCATCCCTTGTTCCCTGTTTAGGATATGTAGGTTTCCGGTTTTCTCTTTTTCAATCTTTTCACTCCTTTTTTCGTTTTTTTTAATTGGAGTAGATAGACTAAGCTATCCTTACCACTGGTTTACGCTCCACACACGTCGATTGAACAGGTGAAGAGGATCATCCCTTGTTCACTGTTTAGGATGTGGTTTTCCGGTTTTCTCTTTTCCAAAATCTTTTCACTCCTTTTTTCGTTTTTTTTTAATTGGAGTAGATAGACTAAGCTATCGCCCGGTTTACCACTCCGCGCGTCTATTGAACAGGTGAAGAGGCTCATCCCTTTTGTTCCCTGTTTAGGATGTGGACTTTCCGGATTTTCTCTTTTTCCAATCTTTTCACACCTTTTTCGTTTTTTTTTAATTGGAGTAGATAGACTAAGCTATCGCCCGGTTTTTACACTCCACCCACGTCTATTGAACAAGGTTGAAGAGGATCATCCCTTGTTGCCTGCACATTCCAGGATGTAGGTTTTCAAGTTTTCTCTTTTCCAATCTTTTCACTCCTTTTTCGTTTTTAAGTTGGAGTAGGAATAATTACCAGCTATCGCCCGGTTTACCTCCTCCCACCCGTCTATTGAACAGGTGGAAAGGAGGATCATCCCTTGCTCCCTGTTTAGGATGTGGTTTTTTCCGGTTTTGGACCCTCCTTTTTCTTTTCCAATCTTTTTCAACTCCTTTTTCGTTTTTTTTAATTGGAGTAGATAGAACTAAGCTATCGCCCGGTTTTACACTCAACCCGCCTCCTATTGAACAGGTGTAGGGGAGGCTCCCATCCCTTGTTCACTGTTTAGGATGTGGTTTCCGGTTTTCTCTTTTTCAATCTTTTCACTCCTTTTTCGTTTTTTTTTAATTGGAGTAGATAGACTAAGCTTTCGCCCGGTTTACACTCCACCAACGTCTATTGAACAGGTGAAGAGGCTCATCCCTTGTTCCCTGTTTAGGATGTGGTTCCCGGTTTTCTCTTCTCCAATCTTTTCACTCCTTTTTAGTTTTTTTTTTAATTGGAGTAGATAGACTAAGCTATCGCCCGGTTTACACTCCACCCACGTCTATTGAACAGGTGAAGAGGATCATCCCTTGTTGCCTGTTTAGGATGTGGTTTCCGGTTTTCTCTTTTCCAATCTTTTCACTCCTTTTTCGTTTTTTTTTTAATTGGAGTAGATAGACTAAGCTTATGGGCCGGTTTACACTCCACCAACGTCTATTGAACAGGTGAAGAGGATCATCCCTTGTTCTCTGTTTAGGATGTGGTTTCCGGTTTTCTCTTTTCCAAACTTTTCACTCCTTTTTCGTTTTTTTTTTAATTGGAGTAGATAGACTAAGCTATCGCCCGCTTTACACTCCACCCACGTCTATTGAACAGGTGAAGAGGATCATCCCTTGTTCCCTGTTTAGGATGTGGTTTCCGGTTTTCTCTTTTCCAATCTTTTCACTCCTTTTTCCTTTTTTTTTTCAATTGGAGTAGATAGACTAAGCTATCGCCCGGTTTACACTCTACCCATGTCGATTGAACACATGAAGAGGATCATCCCTCGTTCCCTGTTTAGGATGTGGTTTCCGGTTTTCTCTTTGTCAATCTTTTCACTCCTTTTTCGTTTTTTTTTTAATTGGAGTAGATAGACTAAGCTATCACCCGGTTCACAGTCCACCCTCGTCTATTGAACAGGTGAAGAGGATCATCCCTTGTTCTCTGTTTAGGATGTGGTTTCCGGTTTTCTCTTTTCCAATCTTTTCACTCCTTTTTCGTTTTTTTTTTTAATTGGAGTAGATAGACTAAGCTATCGCCCGTTTTACACTCCACCCACGTCTATTGAACAGGTGAAGAGGATCATCCCTTGTTCCCTGTTTAGGACGTGGTTTCCGGTTTTCTCTTTTCCAATCTTTTCACTCCTTTTTCGTTTTTTTTTAATTGGAGTAGATAGACTAAGCTATCGCCCGGTTTACACTCCACCCACGTCTATTGAACAGGTGAAGAGGCTCATCCCTTGTTCCCTGTTTAGGATGTGGTTTCCGGTTTTCTCTTTTCCAATCTTTTCACTCCTTTTTCGTTTTTTTTTAATTGGAGTAGATAGACTAAGCTATCGCCTGGTTTACGCTCCACACACGTCGATTGAACAGGTGAAGAGGATCATCCCTTGTTCACTGTTTAGGATGTGGTTTCCGGTTTTCTCTTTTCCAATCTTTTCACTCCTTTTTCGTTTTTTTTTTAATTGGAGTAGATAGACTAAGCTATCGCCCGGTTTACACTCCACCCACGTCTATTGAACAGGTGAAGAGGCTCATCCCTTGTTCCCTGTTTAGGATGTGGTTTCCGGTTTTCTCTTTTCCAATCTTTTCACACCTTTTTCGTTTTTTTTTTAATTGGAGTAGATAGACTAAGCTATCGCCCGGTTTACACTCCACCCACGTCTATTGAACAGGTGAAGAGGATCATCCCTTGTTGCCTGATTAGGATGTGGTTTCCGGTTTTCTCTTTTCCAATCTTTTCACTCCTTTTTCGTTTTTTTTTTAATTGGAGTAGATAGACTAAGCTATCGCCCGGTTTACACTCCACCCACGTCTATTGAACAGGTGAAGAGGATCATCCCTTGCTCCCTGTTTAGGATGTGGTTTCCGGTTTTCTCTTTTCCAATCTTTTCACTCCTTTTTCGTTTTTTTTTAATTGGAGTAGATAGACTAAGCTATCGCCCGGTTTACATCAACCCGCCTCTATTGAACAGGTGTAGAGGCTCATCCCTTGTTCACTGTTTAGGATGTGGTTTCCGGTTTTCTCTTTTCCAATCTTTTCACTCCTTTTTCGTTTTTTTTTTAATTGGAGTAGATAGACTAAGCTTTCGCCCGGTTTACACTCCACCAACGTCTATTGAACAGGTGAAGAGGCTCATCCCTTGTTCCCTGTTTAGGATGTGGTTCCCGGTTTTCTCTTCTCCAATCTTTTCACTCCTTTTTAGTTTTTTTTTTAATTGGAGTAGATAGACTAAGCTATCGCCCGGTTTACACTCCACCCACGTCTATTGAACAGGTGAAGAGGATCATCCCTTGTTGCCTGTTTAGGATGTGGTTTCCGGTTTTCTCTTTTCCAATCTTTTCACTCCTTTTTCGTTTTTTTTTCAATTGGAGTAGATAGACTAAGCTATGGGCCGGTTTACACTCCACCCACGTCTATTGAACAGGTGAAGAGGATCATCCCTTGTTCTCTGTTTAGGATGTGGTTTCCGGTTTTCTCTTTTCCAAACTTTTCACTCCTTTTTCGTTTTTTTTTTAATTGGAGTAGATAGACTAAGCTATCGCCCGGTTTACACTCCACCCACGTCTATTGAACAGGTGAAGAGGATCATCCCTTGTTCCCTGTTTAGGATGTGGTTTCCGGTTTTCTCTTTTCCAATCTTTTCACTCCTTTTTCCTTTTTTTTTCAATTGGAGTAGATAGACTAAGCTATCGCCCGGTTTACACTCCACCCACGTCTATTGAACAGGTGAAGAGGATCATCCCTTGTTCCCTGTTTAGGATGTGGTTTCCGGTTTTCTCTTTTCCAATCTTTTCACTCCTTTTTCGTTTTTTTTTTCAATTGGAGTAGATAGACTAAGCTATCGCCCGGTTTACACTCCACCCACGTCTATTGAACAGGTGAAGAGGCTCATCCCTTGTTCCCTGTTTAGGATGTGGTTCCCGGTTTTCTCTTTTCCAATCTTTTTACTCTTCTTTTCTTTTCCAATTGGAGTAGATAGAGTAAACTATCGCCCGGTTTACACTCCACCCACGTCTATTGAACTAGTTAAAAGGCTCATCCCTTGTTCCCTGTTTAGGATGTGGTTTCCGGCTTTCTCTTTTCCAATCTTTTCACTCCTTTTTCCTTTTTTTTTCAATTGGAGTAGATAGACTAAGCTATCGCCCGGTTTACACACCACCCATGTCTATTGAACAGGTGAAGAGGCTCATCCCTTGTTCCCTGTTTAGGATGTGGTTTCCGGCTTTCTCTTTTCCAATCTTTTCACTCCTTTTTTCGTTTTTTTTTAATTGGAGTAGATAGAGTAAGCTATCGCCCGCTTTACACTCCACCCACGTCTATTGAACAGGTGAAGAGGATCATCCCTTGTTCCCTGTTTAGGATGTGGTTTCCGGTTTTCTCTTTTCCAATCTTTTGACTCCTTTTTCGTTTTTTTTTAATTGGAGTAGATAGACTAAGCTATCGCCCGGTTTACACTCCACCCACGTCTATTGAACAGGTGAAGAGGATCATCCCTTGTTCCCTGTTTATGATGTGGTTTCCGGTTTTCTCTTTTCCAATCTTTTCACTCCTTTTTCGTTTTTTTTTAATTGGAGTAGATAGACTAAGCTATCGCCCGGTTTACACTCTACCCATGTCGATTGAACAGATGAAGAGGATCATCACTCGTTCCCTGTTTAGGATGTGGTTTCCGGTTTTCTCTTTTCCAATCTTTTCACTCCTTTTTCGTTTTTTTTTTAATTGGAGTAGATAGACTAAGCTATCACCCGGTTCACACTCCACCCTAGTCTATTGACCAGGTGAAGAGGATCATCCCTTGTTCTCTGTTTAGGATGTGGTTTCCGGTTTTCTCTTTTCCAATCTTTTCACTCCTTTTTCGTTTTTTTTTTTAATTGGAGTAGATAGACTAAGCTATCGCCCGTTTTACACTCCACCCACGTCTATTGAACAGGTGAAGAGGATCATCCCTTGTTCCCTGTTTAGGATGTGGTTTCCGGTTTTCTCTTTTCCAATCTTTTCACTCCTTTTTCGTTTTTGTTTAATTGGAGTAGATAGACTAAGCTATCGCCCGGTTTACACTCCACCCACGTCTATTGAAAAGGTGAAGAGGCTCATCCCTTGTTCCCTGTTTAGGATGTGGTTTCCGGTTTTCTCTTTTCCAATCTTTTCACTCCTTTTTCGTTTTTTTTTTAATTGGAGTAGATAGACTAAGCTATCGCCTGGTTTACGCTCCACCCACGTCGATTGAACAGGTGAAGAGGATCATCCCTTGTTCACTGTTTAGGATGTGGTTTCCGGTTTTCTCTTTTCCAATCTTTTCACTCCTTTTTCGTTTTTTTTTTAATTGGAGTAGATAGACTAAGCTATCGCCCGGTTTACACTCCACCCACGTCTATTGAACAGGTGAAGAGGCTCATCCCTTGTTCCCTGTTTAGGATGTGGTTTCCGGTTTTCTTTTCTTTTCCAAACTTTTCACTTCTTTTTCGTTTTTTTTTTAATTGGAGTAGATAGACTAAGCTATCGCCCGGTTTACTCTCCACCCACGTCTATTGAACAGGTGAAGAGGATCATCCCTTGTTGCCTGTTTAGGATGTGGTTTCCGGTTTTCTCTTTTCCAATCTTTTCACTCCTTTTTCGTTTTTTTTTTAATTGGAGTATATAGACTAAGCGATCGCCCGGTTTACACTCCACCCACGTCTATTGAACAGGTGAAGAGGATCATCCCTTGTTCCCTGTTTAGGATGTGGTTTCCGGTTTTCTCTTTTCCAATCTTTTCACTCCTTTTTCGTTTTTGTTTAATTGGAGTAGATAGACTAAGCTATCGCCCGGTTTACACTCCACCCGCCTCTATTGAACAGGTGTAGAGGCTCATCCCTTGTTCACTGTTTAGGATGTGGTTTCCGGTTTTCTCTTTTCCAAACTTTTCACTCCTTTTTCGTTATTTTTTTAATTGGAGTAGATAGACTAAGCTATCGCCCGGTTTACACTCCACCAACGTCTATTGAACAGGTGAAGAGGCTCATCCCTTGTTCCCTGTTTAGGATGTGGTTCCCGGTTTTCTCTTTTCCAATCTTTTCACTCCTTTTTCGTTTTTTTTTTAATTGGAGTAGATAGACTAAGCTATCGCCCGGTTTACACTCCACCCACGTCTATTGAACAGGTGTAGAGGCTCATCCCTTGTTCCCTGTTTAGGATATGGTTTCCGGTTTTCTCTTTTCCAATCTTTTCACTCCTTTTTCGTTTTTTTTTTAATTGGAGTAGATAGACTAAGCTATCGCCCGGTTTACGCTCCACCCACGTCTATTGAACAGGTGAAGAGGATCATCCCTTGTTGCCTTTTTAGGATGTGGTTTCCGGTTTTCTCTTTTCCAATCTTTTCACTCCTTTTTCGTTTTTTTTTAATTGGAGTAGATAGACTAAGCTATCGCCCGGTTTACACACCACCCACGTCTATTGAACAGGTGAAGAGTATCATCCCTTGTTCCCTGTTTAGGATGTGGTTTCCGGTTTTCTCTTTTCCAATCTTTTCACTCCTTTTTCGTTTTTTTTTTAATTGGAGTAGATAGACTAAGCTATCGCCCGGTTTACACTCCACCCGCCTCTATTGAACATGTGTAGAGGCTCATCCCTTGTTCACTGTTTAGGATGTGGTTTCCGGTTTTCTCTTTTCCAATCTTTTCACTCCTTTTTCGTTTTTTTTTTTAATTGGAGTAGATAGACTAAGCTATCGCCCGGTTTACACTCCACCCACGTCTATTGAACAGGTGTAGAGGCTCATCCCTTGTTCCCTGTTTAGGATATGTTTTCCGGTTTTCTCTTTTCCAATCTTTTCACTCCTTTTTCGTTTTTTTTTTAATTGGAGTAGATAGACTAAGCTATCGCCCGGTTTACACTCCACCCACGTCTATTGAACAGGTGAAGAGGATCATCCCTTGTTCCCTGTTTAGGATGTGGTTTCCGGTTTTCTCTTTTCCAATCTTTTCACTAGTTTTTCGTTTTTTTTTTAATTGGAGTAGATAGACTAAGCTATCGCCCGGTTTACACTCCACCCACGTCTATTGAACAGGTGAAGAGGATCATCCCTTGTTCCCTGTTTAGGATGTGGTTCCCGGTTTTCTCTTTTCCAATCTTTTCACTACTTTTTCGTTTTTTTTTTTAATTGGAGTAGACAGACTAAGCTATCGCCCGGTTTACACTCCACCCACGTCTATTGAACAGGTGAAGAGGCTCATCACTTGTTCCCTGTTTAGGATGTGGTTCCCAGTTTTCTCTTTTCCAATCTTTTCACTCCTTTTTCGTTTTTTTTTTAATTGGAGTAGATGGACTAAGCTATCGCCCGGTTTACACTCCACCCACGTCTATTGAACAGGTGAAGAGGCTCATCCCTTGTTCCCTGTTTAGGATGTAGTTCCCGGTTTTCTCTTTTCCAATCTTTTCACTCCTTTTTCGTTTTTTTTTTTAATTGGAGTAGATAGACTAAGCTATCGCCCGGTTTACACTCCACCCACGTCTATTGAACAGGTGAAGAGGCTCATCACTTGTTCCCTGTTTAGGATGTTGTTCCCGGTTTTCTCTTTTGCAATCTTTTCACTCCTTTTTCGTTTTTTTTTTAATTGGAGTAGATAGACTAAGCTATCGCCCGGTTTACACTCCACCCACGTCTATTGAACAGGTGAAGAGGATCATCCCTTGTTCCCTGTTTAGGATGTGGTTCCCGGTTTTCTCTTTTCCAAACTTTTTACTCTTCTTTTCTTTTCCAATTGGAGTAGATAGAGTAAACTATCACCCGGTTTACACTCCACCCACGTCTATTGAACTAGTTAAAAGGCTCATCCCTTGTTCCCTGTTTAGGATGTGGTTTACGGCTTTCTCTTTTCCAATCTTTTCACTCCTTTTTCCTTTTTTTTTTCAATTGGAGTAGATAGACTAAGCTATCGCCCGGTTTACACTCCACCCACGTCTATTGAACAGGTGAAGAGGCTCATCCCTTGTTCCCTGTTTAGGATGTGGTTTCCGGTTTTCTTATTTCCAATCGTTTCACTACTTTTTCGTTTTTTTTTTAATTGGAGTAGATAGACTAAGCTATCGCCCGCTTTACACTCCACCAACGTCTATTGAACAGGTGAAGAGGATCATCCCTTGTTCCCTGTTTAGGATGTGGTTTCCGGTTTTCTCTTTTCCAATCTTTTGACACCTTTTTCGGTTTTTTTTAATTAGAGTAGATAGACTAAGCTATCGCCCGGTTTACACTCCACCCACGTCTATTGAACAGGTGAAGAGGATCATCCCTTGTTCCCTGTTTATGATGTGGTTTCCGGTTTTCTCTTTTCCAATCTTTTCACTCCTTTTTCGTTTTTTTTTTAATTGGAGTAGATAGACTAAGCTATCGCCCGGTTTACACTCTACCCACGTCGATTGAACAGGTGAAGAGGATCATCCCTTGTTCCCTGTTTAGGATGTGGTTTCCGGTTTTCTCTTTTCCAATCTTTTCACTCCTTTTTCGTTTTTTTTTAATTGGAGTAGATAGACTAAGCTATCACCCGGTTCACACTCCACCCTCGTCTATTGATCAGGTGAAGAGGATCATCCCTTGTTCCCTGTTTAGGATGTGGTTTCCGGTTTTCTCTTTTCCAATCTTTTCACTCCTTTTTCGTTTTTTTTTTTAATTGGAGTAGATAGACTAAGCTATCGCCCGTTTTACACTCCACCCACGTCTATTGAACAGGTGAAGAGGATCATCCCTTGTTCCCTGTTTAGGATGTGGTTTCCGGTTTTCTCTTTTCCAATCTTTTCACTCCTTTTTCGTTTTTTTTTAATTGGAGTAGATAGACTAAGCTATCGCCCGGTTTACACTCCACCCACGTCTATTGAACAGGTGAAGAGGCTCATCCCTTGTTCCCTGTTTAGGATGTGGTTTCCGGTTTTCTCTTTTCCAATCTTTTCACTCCTTTTTCGTTTTTTTTTTTAATTGGAGTAGATAGACTAAGCTATCGCCCGGTTTACACTCCAACCACGTCTATTGAACAGGTGAAGAGGCTCATCCCTTGTTCCCTGTTTAGGATGTAGTTCCCGGTTTTCTCTTTTCCAATCTTTTCACTCCTTTTTCGTTTTTTTTTTTAATTGGAGTAGATAGACTAAGCTATCGCCTGGTTTCCACTCCACCCACGTCTATTGAACAGGTGAAGAGGCTCATCTCTTGTTCCCTGTTTAGGATGTGGTTCCCGGTTTTCTCTTTTCCAATCTTTTCATTACTTTTCGTTTTTTTTTTAATTGGAGTAGATAGACTAAGCTATCGCCCGGTTTACACTCCACCCACGTCTATTGAACAGGTGAAGAGGCTCATCACTTGTTCCCTGTTTAGGATGTGGTTCCCGGTTTTCTCTTTTCCAATCTTTTTACTCTTCTTTTCTTTTCCAATTGGAGTAGATAGAGTAAACTATCGCCCGGTTTACACTCCACCCACGTCTATTGAACTAGTTAAAAGGCTCATCCCTTGTTCCCTGTTTAGGATGTGGTTCCCGGTTTTCTCTTTTCCAATCTTTTTACTCTTCTTTTCTTTTCCAATTGGAGTAGATAGAGTAAACTATCGCCCGGTTTACACTCCACCCACGTCTATTGAACAGGTGAAGATGCTCATCCCTTGTTCCCTGTTTAGGATGTGGTTTCCGGTTTTCTCATTTCCAATCTTTTCACTCCTTTTTCGTTTTTTTTTTTAATTGGAGTAGATAGACTAAGCTATCGCCCGCTTTACACTCCACCAACGTCTATTGAACAGGTGAAGAGGATCATCCCTTGTTCCCTGTTTAGGATGTGGTTTCCAGTTTTCTCTTTTCCAAGCTTTTCACTCCTTTTTCGTTTTTTTTTTAATTTGAGTAGATAGACTAAGCTATCGCCCGGTTTACAGTCTACCCACGTCGATTGAACAGGTGAAGAGGATCATCCCTTGTTCCCTGTTTAGGATGTGGTTTCCGGTTTTCTCTTTTCCATTCTTTTCACTCCTTTTTCGTTTTTTTTTAATTGGAGTAGATAGACCAATCTATCACCCGGTTCACACTCCACCCTCGTCTATTGAACAGGTGAAGAGGATCATCCCTTGTTCCCTGTTTAGGATGTGGTTTCCGGTTTTCTCTTTTCCAATCTTTTCACTCCATTTTCGTTTTTTTTTAATTGGAGTAGATAGACTAAGCTATCGCCCGTTTTACACTCCACCCACGTCTATTGAACAGGTGAAGAGGATCATCCCTTGTTCCCTGTTTAGGATGTGGTTTCCGGTTTTCTCTTTTCCAATCTTTTCACTCCTTTTTCGTTTTTTTTTAATTGGAGTAGATAGACTAAGCTATCGCCCGGTTTACACTCCACCCACGTCTATTGAACAGGTGAAGAGGCTCATCCCTTGTTCCCTGTTTAGGATGTGGTTTCCGGTTTTCTCTTTTCCAATCTTTTCACTCCTTTTTCGTTTTTTTTTTTAATTGGAGTAGATAGACTAAGCTATCGCCAGGTTTACACTCCACCCACGTCGATTGAACAGGTGAAGAGGATCATCCCTTGTTCCCTGTTTAGGATGTGGTTTCCGGTTTTCTCTTTTCCAATCTTTTCACTCCTTTTTCGTTTTTTTTTTTAATTGGAGTAGATAGACTAAGCTATCGCCCGGTTTACACTCCACCCACGTCTATTGAACAGGTGAAGAGGATCATCCCTTGTTCCCTGTTTATGATGTGGTTTCCGGTTTTCTCTTTTCCAATCTTTTTTCACTCCTTTTTCGTTTTTTTTTTTAATTGGAGTAGATAGACTAAGCTATCGCCCGGTTTACAGTCTACCCACTTCGATTAAACAGGTGAAGAGGATCATCCCTTGTTCCCTGTTTAGGATGTGGTTTCCGGTTTTCTCTTTTCCATTCTTTTCACTCCTTTTTCGTTTTTTTTAATTGGAGTAGATAGACTAAGCTATCACCCGGTTCACACTCCACCCTCGTCTATTGAACAGGTGAAGAGGATCATCCCTTGTTCCCTGTTTAGGATGTGGTTTCCGGTTTTCTCTTTTCCAATCTTTTCACTCCTTTTTCGTTTTTTTTTAATTGGAGTAGATAGACTAAGCTATCGCCCGTTTTACACTCCACCCACGTCTATTGAACAGGTGAAGAGGATCATCCCTTGTTCCCTGTTTAGGATGTGGTTTCCGGTTTTCTCTTTTCCAATCTTTTCACTCCTTTTTCGTTTTTTTTTTATTGGAGTAGATAGACTAAGCTATCGTCCCGGTTTACACTCCACCCACGTCTATTGAACAGGTGAAGAGGCTCATCCCTTTTTCCCTGTTTAGGATGTGGTTTCCGGTTTTCTCTTTTCCAATCTTTTCACTCCTTTTTCGTTTTTTTTTTAATTGGAGTAGATAGACTAAGCTATCGCCCGGTTTACACTCCACCCACGTCGATTGAACAGGTGAAGAGCATGATCCCTTGTTCCCTGTTTAGGATGTGGTTTCCGGTTTTCTCTTTTTTAATCTTTTCACTCCTTTTTCGTTTTTTTTTTAATTGGAGTAGATAGACTAAGCTATCGCCCGGTTTACACTCCACCCACGGCTATTGAACAGGTGAAGAGGCTCATTCCTTGTTCCCTGTTTAGGATGTGGTTTCCGGCTTTCTCTTTTCCAATCTTTTCACTCCTTTTTCGTTTTTTTTTTAATTGGAGTAGATAGACTAAGCTATCACCCGGTTCACACTCCACCATCGTCTATTGAACAGGTGAAGAAGATCATCCCTTGTTCCCTGTTTAGGATGTGGTTTCCGGTTTTCTCTTTTCCAATCTTTTCACTCCTTTTTCGTTTTTTTTTTAATTGGAGTAGATAGACTAAGCTATCGCCCGGTTTACACTCCACCCACGTCTATTGAACAGGTGTAGAGGCTCATCCCTTGTTCCCTGTTTAGGATGTGGTTTCCGGTTTTCTCTTTTCCAATCTTTTCACTCCTTTTTCCTTTTTTTTTCAATTGGAGTAGATAGACTAAGCTATCGCCCGGTTTACACTCCACCCACGTCTATTGAACAGGTGAAGAGGCTCATCCCTTGTTCCCTGTTTTGGATGTGGTTTCCGGTTTTCTCTTTTCCAAACTTTCCACTCCTTTTTCGTTTTTTTTTTAATTGGAGTAGATAGACTAAGCTATCGCCCGGTTTACACTCCACCCACGTCTATTGAACAGGTGAAGAGGCTCATCCCTTGTTCCCTGTTTAGGATGTGGTTTCCGGTTTTCTCTTTTCCAAACTTTTCGCTCCTTTTTCGTTTTTTTTTAAATTGGAGTAGATAGACTAAGCTATCGCCCGGTTTACACTCCACCCACGTCGATTGAACAGGTGAAGAGGATCATCCCTTGTTCCCTGTTTAGGATGTGGTTTCCGGTTTTCTCTTTTCCAATCTTTTCACTCCTTTTTCGTTTTTTTTTTAATTGGTGTAGATAGACTAAGCTATCACCCGGTTCACACTCCACCCTCGTCTATTGAACAGGTGAAGAGGATCATCCCTTGTTCCCTGTTTAGGATGTGGTTTCCGGTTTTCTCTTTTCCAATCTTTTCACTCCTTTTTCGTTTTTTTTTTAATTGGAGTAGATAGACTAAGTTATCGCCCGGTTTACACTCCACCCACGTCTATTGAAAAGGTGAAGAGGATCATCCCTTGTTCCCTGTTTAGGATGTGGTTCCCGGTTTTCTCTTTTCCAATCTTTTCACTCCTTTTTCGTTTTTTTTTCAATTGGAGTAGATAGACTAAGCTATCGCCCGGTTTACACTCCACCCACGTCTATTGAACAGGTGAAGAGGATCATCCCTTGTTCCCTGTTTAGGATGTGGTTTCCGGTTTTCTCGTTTCCAATCTTTTCACTCCTTTTTCGTTTTTTTTTCAATTGGAGTAGATAGACTAAGCTATCGCCCGGTTTACACTCCACCCACCTCTATTGAACAGGTGTAGAGGCTCATCCCTTGTTCCCTGTTTAGGATGTGGTTTCCGGTTTTCTCTTTTCCAATCTTTTCACTCCTTTTTCGTTTTTTTTTTAATTGGAGTAGATAGACTAAGCTATCGCCCGGTTTACACTCCACCCACCTCTATTGAACAGGTGTAGATGCTCATACCTTGTTCCCTGTTTAGGATGTGGTTTCCGGTTTTCTCTTTTCCAATCTTTTCACTCCTTTTTCGTTTTTTTTTTAATTGGAGTAGATAGACTAAGCTATCGCCCGGTTTACACTCCACCAACATCTATTGAACAGGTGGAGAGGCTCATCCCTTGTTCCCTGTTTAGGATGTGGTTTCCGGTTTTCTCTTTTCCAATCTTTTCACTCCTTTTTCGTTTTTTTTTTTTAATTGGAGTAGATAGACTAAGCTTATCGCCCGGTTTACACTCCACCCTACGTCTATTGAACAGGTGAAGAGGATCATCCCTTGTTCTCTGTTTAGGATGTGGTTTCCGGTTTTCTCTTTTCCAATCTTTTCACTCCTTTTTCGTTTTTTTTTAATTGGAGTAGATAGACTAAGCTATCGCCCTGGTTTACACTCCACCCACGTCTATTGGACAGGTGAAGAGGATCATCCCTTGTTCCCTGTTTAGGATGTGGTTTCCGGTTTTCTCTTTTCCACCTTTTTCACTCGTTTTTTTAATTGGAGTAGATAATTAAGCTATCACCCGGTTCACACTCCACCTCATCATTGAAATGGGTGAAGAGGATCATCTCACCTCGTTTAGGATGTGTTTCCGGTTTTTCTTTTCCACCTTTCACTCCTTTTTCGTTTTTTTAATTGGGATGGGATGGACTCTGTCATCGCCTGGCTTGAGCACTCCACCCACGTCTATTGAACAGTGGGGGCTCATCCTTGTTCCCTGTTTAGGATGGTTTCTGCTTTTTCTTTTTCCAATCTTTTCACTTTTCCTTTTTTTTCAATGGGAGAGAGGATTGTTTGGCTGCTCTGTTTACACTCCAATTAATGCCTCACAACACAGTAAAGAGGCCATCCCTGTTCCCTGTTTAGGATGTGGCTCTTGCTTTCTCTTTTCCACCCTTTTCACTCCCTTTCGTTTTCTTTTATTGGAGAGGATTGCTTGTCGTCTGTTTACTCTCCACTCCACCCACGTCTGGTTGAACAGGTGAAGAGGGTCATCCTTGCTCCCTGTTTATGATGAGGTTCCTGGTTTTCTCTTTTCCAATCTTTTCACTCTTTTTTCGTTTTTTTTTTTTTAATTTGAGTAGATAGACTGTTTATTGCCTGTTTGAGCACTAATCTAGATTGCCCATTGAACAGAAGAGGCTCATCCCTTGTTCCTCTGTTTAGGATGGTTCCAGTTTTCTCTTTTCCAATCTTTTCCACTCCTTTTTCGTTTTTTAATTGGAGTAGATAGACTAAGCTGCTCCTTCCGGTTTGCACTCCACCCACGTCTATTGAACAGGTGGAAGAGGCTCATCCCTTGTTTACCCTGTTTTAGGGATGTAGTTTCGGATTTTCTCTTTTTCCAATCTTTTCCCACTCCTTTTTCGTTTTTTTTTAATTGGAGTAGATCGACTTAAGCTATCCTTCCCGGATTTACACACTCCACCCACGTCTATTTAACAGGTGAAGGAGGATCATCCCGTGTTCCCTGTTTAGGGGATGTAGGTTTCCAGGTTTTCTCTTTTCCAATCTTTTCCACTCCTTTTTCGTTTTTTTTTTTTAATTGGAGTAGATAGACTAAGCTATCGCCCGGTTTACACACTCCACCACGTCTATTGAACAGGTGAAGAGGATGATCCCTTGTTCCCTGTTTAGGATGTGGTTTCCTTTTCTCTTTTCCAATCTTTTCACTCCTTTTTCGTTTTTTTTTTAATTGGAGTAGATATGAACTAAGCTGTCGCCCGGTTTACACCCTCCTCCCACGTCTATTGAACAGGTGTAGAGGCTCATCCCTTGTTCCCTGTTTAGGTTATGGTTCTGATTTTCTCTTTTCCAATCTTTTCCACTCCTTTTTCGTTTTTTTTAATTGGAGTAGATAGACTAAGCTATCGCCCGGTTTACACTCCACCCACGTCTATTGTACAGGTGAAAGAGGAGGATCATCCCTTGTTCACTGTTTAGGATGTGGTTTCCGGTTTTCTCTTTTCCAATCTTTTCACTCCTTTTTCGTTTTTTTTTTAATTGGAGTAGATAGACTAAGCTATCGCCCGGTTTACACTCCACCCACGTCTATTGAACAGGTGAAGAGGCTCATCCCTTGTTCCCTGTTTAGGATGTGGTTCCCGGTTTTCTCTTTTCCAATCTTTTCACTCCTTTTTCGTTTTTTTTTTAATTGGAGTAGATAGACTAAGCTATCGCCCGGTTTACACTCCACCCACGTCTATTGAACAGGTGAAGAGGCTCATCACTTGTTCCCTGTTTAGGATGTGGTTCCCGGTTTTCTCTTTTCCAATCTTTTCACTCCTTTTTCGTTTTTTTTTAATTGGAGTAGATAGACTAAGCTATCGCCCGGTTTACACTCCACCCACGTCTATTGAACAGGTGAAGAGGATCATCCCTTGTTCCCTGTTTAGGATGTGGTTTCCGGTTTTCTCTTTTCCAATCTTTTCACTCCTTTTTCGTTTTTTTTTTAATTGGAGTAGATAGACTAAGCTATCGCCCGGTTTACACTCCACCCACGTCTATTGAACAGGTGAAGAGGCTCATCACTTGTTCCCTGTTTAGGATGTGGTTTCCGGTTTTCTCTTTTCCAATCTTTTCACTCCTTTTTCGTTTTTTTTTTAATTGGAGTAGATAGACTAAGCTATCGCCCGGTTTACACTCCACCCACGTCTATTTAACAGGTGAAGAGGATCATCCCGTGTTCCCTGTTTAGGATGTGGTTTCCGGTTTTCTCTTTTCCAATCTTTTCACTCCTTTTTCGTTTTTTTTTTTAATTGGAGTAGATAGACTAAGCTATCGCCCGGTTTACACTCCACCCACGTCTATTGAACAGGTGAAGAGGATCATCCCTTGTTCCCTGTTTAGGATGTGGTTTCCTTTTTTCTCTTTTCCAATCTTTTCACTCCTTTTTCGTTTTTTTTTTAATTGGAGTAGATAGACTAAGCTATCGCCCGGTTTACACTCCACCCACGTCTATTGAACAGGTGTAGAGGCTCATCCCTTGTTCCCTGTTTAGGATGTGGTTCCCGGTTTTCTCTTTTCCAATCTTTTCACTCCTTTTTCGTTTTTTTTTTAATTGGAGTAGATAGACTAAGCTATCGCCCGGTTTACACTCCACCCACGTCTATTGAACAGGTGAAGAGGATCATCCCTTGTTCACTGTTTAGGATGTGGTTTCCGGTTTTCTCTTTTCCAATCTTTTCACTCCTTTTTCGTTTTTTTTTTAATTGGAGTAGATAGACTAAGCTATCGCCCGGTTTACACTCCACCCACGTCTATTGAACAGGTGAAGAGGCTCATCCCTTGTTCCCTGTTTAGGATGTGGTTTCCCGGTTTTCTCTTTTCCAATCTTTTCACTCCTTTTTCGTTTTTTTTTTAATTGGAGTAGATAGACTAAGCTATCGCCCGGTTTACACTCCACCCACGTCTATTGAACAGGTGAAGAGGCTCATCACTTGTTCCCTGTTTAGGATGTGGTTCCCGGTTTTCTCTTTTCCAATCTTTTCACTCCTTTTTCGTTTTTTTTTAATTGGAGTAGATAGACTAAGCTATCGCCCGGTTTACACTCCACCCACGTCTATTGAACAGGTGAAGAGGATCATCCCTTGTTCCCTGTTTAGGATGTGGTTTCCGGTTTTCTCTTTTCCAATCTTTTCACTCCTTTTTCGTTTTTTTTTTAATTGGAGTAGATAGACTAAGCTATCGCCCGGTTTACACTCCACCCACGTCTATTGAACAGGTGAAGAGGCTCATCACTTGTTCCCTGTTTAGGATGTGGTTCCCGGTTTTCTCTTTTCCAATCTTCTTACTCTTTTTTTCTTTTCCAATTGGAGTAGATAGAGTAAACTATCGCCCGGTTTACACTCCACCCACGTGTATTGAACTAGTTAAAAGGCTCATCCCTTGTTCCCTGTTTAGGATGTGGTTTCCGGCTTTCTCTTTTCCAATCTTTTCACTCCTTTTTCCTTTTTTTTTCAGTTGGAGTAGATAGACTAAGCTATCGCCCGGTTTACACTCCACCCACGTCTATTGAACAGGTGAAGAGGCTCATCCCTTGTTCCCTGTTTAGGATGTGGTTTCCGGCTTTCTCTTTTCCAATCTTTTCAATCCTTTTTCTTTTTTTGTTTTTAATTGGAGTAGATAGACTAAGCTATCGCCCGTTTCACACTCCACCCACGTCTATTGAACTGGTGTAGAAGCTCATCCCTTTTCCCTGTTTAGGATGTGGTTTCCGGTTTTCTCTTTCCCAATCCCTTACTCAGCCCCCTGCTCATCAGTGGCTCGTGGTGACATGATTAAAAAAAACCAAAAAACTTTTACGGCAATTCACAATGACGTGTGAGGTCCTGTTTTTTTTTCCAAACAGAAAAAGAATTGACCATGAGCTTAAAGAAAAAGTCTAAACCAGATTTCGCAAGTAGGTGTTAAATTGATTTTTGACCAATAACAGCGACTTGCAAAACTTGAGGACTTCGCAAGTCAGTGATAAATTTAAAAAGAACTATATAAATGACTTCAGCGTCAGTCATGTCAGTCAGGGATGGAAGCAGTGAAGATGACAAGCTAAAATGTAATGAGAGAAGCTTCACGCTGACCCGGACATTTCTCCTCTTTTCCTTTCCTTCTGCTGATTCCTTTTACTTCTTCTTCTTCATCCAAAGACATTCCTGTTGAATACATACATACGTACGTACGCATAGACCATTTCAACAATTACTACTATGAACATTTTCTATAAATCTTGATACACTAAAATCAACTTTGTCATTGAACACGAACTCTACCCTTACTTTCCTAATAATATTTCTAATTCCACATTAACTTCTACAACTTGTTTTATTCTTTTCTATTTATAAATTTCTATTTTAAAATGCAAACTGTATATTTGATTCTTACACTATTCCACACAATTTCATATATTCCAACCTGCCGACAACCAACCTCCTGATAATGACGAAAACCTCATAATTTTTCTGATGATAATTTTGGATAAAACTTGTATGCTGTAGGGAGTTCGGTTAAGTCTGACACAAGGCCGAATCAAAAGAATCTTACACCATCTCCCTACGGCTACATAACGACCGAAACGTCGTAAACATGGTTATAAAGACAAGGAGAACAGTCTAAATAATATAAATAGCACCTCATCTCAGAAGTATAGACAAATCTGTGACTTTGTGTCGTTGTCTTATTTGGTGCTGACGATTAACCCTAACCCTAACCCTACGTCCGCTATGTAAATTAACAAATTGAATGTAAATAATGGTAAATTCAACATAAATTAATATATTTTCCATTATCGCAAAATAATTTTAGTAACTGTATTTGTTATCTAACATTAAAAAATCATTTTATTTCATAATGTTTTAGAGCAAACCACTTATCAAAAAATAGATAGACTGTGATTTATTGTAAAAATTGCCAAATTGTAAACGTCTACATTTACAAATACCTACGGACATGATATTAGAAAATTTAGATTACTTCTTTTTCTGTACTATATTAAAAACTAACGTTTATTTGTTTGTAAGCTTAAAATAGTTTCTTATTGTCTATATATTATTAAAAATGCATTTATAAAATACAGAACTGGGTATGTTTATTGGTGGTTTAACCTAGTGACAAGTAAATTTAGAGACAAGTATATTCGATTTAAATCATTTTTTGATTCAAGTATCCTTTCCGGGAACAAATTACCAACACAAGGCGAGGTAAACCGGTATGTATATATAAATCCAGGGAAAGAGTATCGAAGGTTTTACGGTTTTGAGGCCTCTATCATTTATTTTTTTATATAAACAGTGCTCAATACAATAAATATTGTAGAGCTTAATATAAACATATAATTATGAAATAAATGTACATTGTGACACGGAATCTCGTCATCAGGCAATGTTAGAGGTTGGTTGTAAAAATTTACATGTAAATCATTTTCCCAACCAATATCCAACATTGCCTGATGACGATATTCGAAACATAGAAATTTTCTTGTCGCAATGAACATTTAATTCATAATTATATATATATTCTATTTTTAAACGAGTTATTTTGCTACCAAGGTTTCTACCATGAGTGGTGTTTTCAGGCGATTTTAATAACTGATTTTACTGTTTACCATTTTTCTTTTTAAGAACGCTCTTGTAACTGTGTTTTTTTTAACTTCCACGTGGCAGGGAAATTATGAACGCGCAATTTTTAAATTAAAACAGATTATGGCGTTTTCATCCGAGGTTGTATGAACCTAAGAGGTATTTCTTAGTATGGATGCATATCGTCATAATTTCCGTTCTCTCATTTAGCAGTTCGTCTTTATTTGGGAATATCATAATTTCTAATTTTTCTTTTTGGCATTGTCCACATATTTTTCTACCGTTGTAAGGCTTGGCTCTTTTTACAATGCTCCATGTTATATCTGGGTCTTTTCCATATTTTGATTTCAATTTCCACACGTGACTAGCCAATTTTGTATTGTTTTTTAATTTTTCTATTTTAAATGTAGACCTGTTATTAAACCACCTGGTCTTAAATGTGTCTTTGGTTGAGCCCTAATATATTTTGGTTTTGGCCATCTAACCTTAATTAAACCTTAATGACGTTTCTCCCGTTACATTTTAGCTTGTCGTCACTCTTGCCATCTAAGCCATTTATATAATCCTTTAGAATTTTGCACTGGATCGCTAAGTTTTTATGGTCTTGCAATTCATTTCTATTGGTCAGAAAATCAGTTTAACATCTACTTGCGAAATCCGGTTTTGACTTTTTCTTTAAGCACATGGTCAATCCTTTTTCAGTTTGGGAAAAATCAGGATTTCACGCGTCATTGTGAATTTTTGTAAACGTGAAGAAGAAGGTTGACTTTAATTCTTAATTTCCTATCACACTACATCATGTTTAAACACCGGTTTTCGTAAGATCACCGAAACAACGTCGATTCTGGTCAATACCTAGATGGGAGGCCGATTTGGAAAATGATGTGTTGTAAGCTTAGATATGCGAAAGGTCTAATGGATAGAGGCTCGAAATTGTGAATCGTAGAGCCGAATTACAATTCAAGTTGGGTTGGGTTGGATTTGCTTACGGTCAGATCCCGATTAACACACTGGTTCTCATTCGATCACTGAATTTAAGCATCGTAGAGCCAGGTTGTGCGCTGTGGTGCAATGGATATCGGCTTGGAACGAGAAATCAAGGGGTCGAGTTCGAATACAAGTCGAATTCCTTGCATTCACTTACGTGCAAATATCCTTGAGAAAGGTATTAATCTGTCTCTTTCCTTCAGTTATGGGTTAAATAATAGGACAGATTGGGTTCTATAGCTTTGGCTGGCAACCAGTCTACCGCAGAAAGTAATGGCAACTCACTGCGGCAGAAAGCAATGGCAACTCACTTCTGCCCAGTCAGTCATGTCTCTTTCGAGACATGATCGCCCAAGCGTGTATCATGTATGGCCCTTAACCGACTGAGAGCCAGGTCAGTACTTAGGTGGGTGACCACATGGAAACACCAGGTATTGTGAACAATAGAAAAGCGGACAATTATTTTGTTGAGTAACGCGATGTGGTGTAGTGGTTAACAAGCTAGTCTCGCTAGAACCTATTACAAGTGAATATTGTGTTCGATCCTCACTAGGTGATTCATATTTTAGATGTGCCACATCTAAAGTGCGCTTAAAATATCACCAATTTAGTTGGATTTATTATTTAATATTTAATAATAATATGTAATTTCCCTTACGCCAAATACCCTTGGGAAAAGTATGAATCCACCTCTTATCCCCCAGGTCTTGGTTAATTATTTGGAGTTTTAACACTAAAGATATTGCTACCTAAATAAAGAAAGTATTACAATTCAAAAATATTTTCTGGTATTAAATAATCAGAAAAGTGTTGATACATCGTAAAAAACGACTAAATCAATATGTATGTTATTTTCATCTTCTCTGTGGGTATCAAATTTCTGCTCCTCATTTTTCGTTAAATATTGTATTACCTTGAACAGCGGAGGTATTGACAGGTACATCCAGCCGCAGATAAGGTCGACAAAAACAAGAGTGGTTCACATATATCTGGCCATAGATGATGTCAAACAATGTGCATCAAAATTAAAGCAATCTGGTATTAAATAATCAGAAAAGTGTTGATACATCGTAAAAAACGACTAAATCAATATGTATTATTTTCTATCTTCTCTGTGGGTATCAAATTTCTCATTCATTTTTCGTTAAATATTGTATTACCTTGAACAGCGGAGGTAATTGACAGGTACATCCAGCCGTAGATAAGGTCGACAAAAACAAGAGTGGTTCACATATATCTGGCCATAGATGATGTCAACAATGTGCATCAAAAATTAAAGTAATCTGGTATTAAATAATCAGAAAAGTGCGATACATCGTAAAAAACGACTAAATCAATATGTATGTTATTTTCTATCTTCTCTGTGGGTATCAAATTTCTCAGTTCCTCATTTTTCGTTAAATATTGTATTACCTTGAACAGCGGAGGTAATTGACAGGTACATCCAGCCGTAGATAAGGTCGACAAAAACAAGAGTGGTTCATATATCTGGCCATAGATGATGTCAACAATGTGCATCAAAATTAAAGCAATCTGGTATTAATCAGAAAAAGTGTTGACATCGTAAAAAACGACTAAATCAATATGTATGTTATTTTCATCTTCTCTGTGGGTATCAAATTTCTCAGTCTTCATTTTTCGTTAAATATTGTATTACCTTGAACAGCGGAGGTAATTGACAGGTACATCCAGCCAGATAAGGTCGACAAAACAAGAGTGGTTCACATATATCTGGCCATAGATGATGTCAACAATGTGCATCAAAATTTAGCGAATCTGGTATTAAATAATCAGGTGTTGATACATCGTAAAAAACGACTAAATCAATATGTATGTTATTTTCTATCTTCTCTGTGGGTATCAAATTTTCAGTTCCTCATTTTTCGTTAAATATTGTATTACCTTGAATAAAGGGAGGTAATTGACAGGTACATCCAGCCGTAGATAAGGTCGAAAAAAACAAGAGTGGTTCACATATATATCTGGCTATAGATGATGTCAACAATGTGCATCAAAATTGTACAATCTGGTATTAAATAATCAGAAAAGTGTTGATACATCGTAAAAAACGACTAAATCAATATGTATGTTATTTTCTATCTTCTCTGTGGGTATCAAATTTCTTCAGTTCCTCATTTCTCGTTAAATATTGTATTACCTTGAATAGCGGAGGTAATTGACAGGTACATCCAGCCGTAGATAAGGTCGACAAAAACAAGAGTGGTTCACATATATATCTGGCCATAGATAATGTCAACAATGTGCATCAAAATTAAAGCAACAACCGGATTGGAGAGGCAATGTACTGCTGGGTGTGATACATCCGACAGATACATCCGACCGTAGATAGTCAACAACGCGACAACCCACAAAAATGCTTGGGAGTTTTAAGATTATCAAAAGTTTAAAATTTTTTAGCTAAAGAGACAGAGAGTCTCCCGACCGTCTCTTCGTGTGCGCTATTCTCTCCGACTGTCCTCCTCCTCCTCCACACAAGCGTCAGCGATTAAGAATAAAAATATAAAATTATATTTTTATATAAACATATTCCACGTTTTTTTTTTTTTTTTTTCGCAATATATAACAATTTTGTGCGTTAAACATTTCAAATCATCTTTAGTTTAAAGTCTGGTGTATAAACATAATTTTCTCCATTTACTTGAGCGATAACAAAACTTATTTATTTTGTTTACAGAAATGTGTATTAATTTTTATATTCCGTCTGCGTATTGCTATGATATTATACTTTTGGATACGTCAGACGAGAACAAAAGACTTTCAGGAGCGGCTTAAGCTGGTATCGATATGTCTACCTCTATAACATTTTCACAATGCTTATCAGTGACCGACTAAGACTTTTCCGATGCTATCGTACATCAGGGTCAGGCATTGTCTGACATTGATGAACGTTAACATCAGGCAAATTTTAGTCGGTCATATAAAAGTACAACGAATATTTCATTTATTGATAGAATAATAATTATTATTATTGCTCAATTTACTTACTGAGCACTTATCGAGTAATTTATATTAAATTAAATCAATCTACGTGTATAAATTAGTATAACTATTATTCTTTACCTATATATAGTCATCCACAGACAGATCTGTTTTGATGTATCACAGCTCATCAGTACACTTCAATAGATAAACCATTTTACGCTTATAATAATACTCCCAGTTTCTATTTTATGGAGCAACTATTTTACTCCCATCACACATCTATCTATCTATCTATCTATCTATCTATCTATCTATCTATCTATCTATCTATCTCAATCTGTTCATATCTATCTATCTATCTATCTATCTATCTATCTATCTATCTATCTATCTATCTATCATCTCAATCTGTCTATATCTATCTATCTATCTATCTATCTATCTATCTATCTATCTATCTCAATCTGTTCATATCTATCTATCTATCTATCTATCTATCTATCTAATCTGGTCATATCTATCTATCTATCTATCTATCTATCTATCTATCTATCTATCTATCTATCACTGCTGGGTGTATCTATCTATCTATCTATCTATCTATCTATCTATCTCAATCTGTTCATATCTATCTATCTATCTATCTATCTATCTATCTATCTATCACTTCTGGTTCTTTCTTTCTATCTATCTATCTATCTATCTATCTATCTATCTATCTATCTCAATTTGTTCATATCTATCTATCTATCTATCTATCTATCTATCTATCTATCTATCACTGCTGGTTCTATCTATCTATCTATCTATCTATCTATCTATCTATCTGTTCATATCTATCTATCTATCTATCTATCTATCTATCTATCTATCTATCTATCTATCTATCTATCTTGTTCCCATTTCAATTTTATCTACTATCAGGGAAAGAGTACATTTTAGGACGGTGAAAGAGAGAGCGAAAGAATAAACGAGCAAGAAAGTGGGGATAGACAAAAAGAAAAAGAGAGAGAAAGCGTAAAAAAAGGAAAAGAAACGAAGAAGAGAGGATAAATTGAGAAATATATATATATATCCGAGTGAATAAAGAACGAAGAAAGAATTCTTACAACGTCCAAAACATTAATTTAAAACAGTGCTCGATATATAATATATAGAGCTGTGAATATTTATTATAAATTAATTATATTTTAGAACATGTACATAATTTTTCTATATATATCCACGACAAAGGTTCATTTGTTTCGACACTGAATCTTCAATGTCTCATCAGGTGGTATATAAAGTAATGGAAAGCCTCTTTCCTTATATTTGGTCAGTTTAGTTTTGGACCAGCTTTTGAAAGTATTCCTGTTTGTTTGGGATAGGAATATTTTTTAGCGAAATGTCGAAATAAACTTTATTTGGACCAGCTTTCCATTACTTTACATACCACCTGAGACATTGAATTTCAATGCCGAAACAAATGTACCTTTGTCGTGGATATATATAGAAAAGTAATGTACATGTTCTAAAATATAATTTATAATATATATATATATATATATATATATATATATATATATATAGACAACTTTAAAACTGACTCTATGGTTGCATCATTATATCTCTTACTGATAATATAAAAATCAATTTATTCTGTCAAATATCATACACCTTTCTTTTGCTCCAACTGTTTGTAGCTTTACGTAACGTAGACGACAATTTATCCAACATTGGTTGCTACATGGAATCAATTCAGTTACGAAGAAAGCTTTTCTTAATTCAACGGCTTATTTTGTGAAAAGAGCCCGAAATACAGAAGTCTTTCTAGTCCTAAGAGATGCGTATAATCACGTCTTTCAGGATTAGACCGAATTTTGAAGTTAACGACGTTTTTATTCTCCGGGATATATTTCACACCATATTGATGTAAGCAATCCATCTTTCATCGAATGTGATAATTCTTTTCAAAATGGGTCGACTTGCTGCATTTAGCATATAATCGCAGATCGCGATGAAGTGTATTATTATTTTGTTTCGTTAAGACGATAATTTATCCATCGCAACCTGTATACATGCAAGTTTTATTAAAAACGACTAAAATTTATTTAAACTGTTTACTCTTCGCCTGTTCTATTTGTTATTACTGTTTTCTTAACTGAATGTGTAGATTGTTTTATATGCTTCTAGAATGAAGGGACTGCTTTATTATTTTCCAAATACGGTCAGCACATTGTGGCCATGTTCATAGTTGATGTTAATGGGTGTTGGGGTCTTTTTATTATTAGTGATTCCATTATTTTTAGTTATTTTTTTACATATAAGGAAGAATTGGCTCTTAAATTTCAACGAGTCTAAAACGAACCTCCTTTCTGTCAACCATCACAGGCAATATCTCCTGCCACCCATAAGCATGTCCAAACAAGTCTCCCTGAAGCAATAACTGCGCCTCCTCGGCCTTACCCTATCTCCAGGCCTCAGGTGGAATAATTACATTGAATCAATAGCTAAATTCACTGCTAGGAAGGTTGGGTTACTGTCTTGGGCCAAGAATTTTTTTCCGCTTGAATCCATCGTGCACATATACAAATCAACCATCCGACCGTGCATGGAACTGTTGTCATATCTGGTCAGGCGCCCCTGCTGTTCATCTCAGTGTTCTCAAAATGCTCCAGAGGAGAATCTGTAATGTGACCTGTCCCGACCTGGCAGTTCGACTTCAGCCACTTTCTCATTGTCGGGATGTGGCTTCCCTCTGTCTCTTCGATAAATATTTTCATGGCTTCTGCTCTGACGAACTTGGGTCACTGGTGCCCCCTTCCATAAAAGTTTACTCGTGCAACCAGACTGACAACAAGGTCCCACCCATTTACAGTTAGATCAACCAAATACAAGCGACAATTCTACACCGTCAGCTTCTTTTCTCGCGCTTCTCACATGTGGAACTCCCTTCCATATACTTGCTTTCCTTTCTATAACCTCTTATCCACTTAACTCCAGCCATTTCCACATCACCTCGTGTATCTTGTTTTTTCCTTTCTCTCTACCTTCGCAGCTGTCTTCACTCTTGTGTTCACATCTTTCTCTTGCCATTTGTCTTTCACCCCTTTTAGCTGGTTTGTCTTCACTCTTCTATTGTCTAAATCTTCAACCCTCTTATGTAGCCCCTGCACATAAGGGGCATGAACGCCTTGCTTGGTGTGAAATATTTTTAAAAAAATGTGCATGAGGCGGATAATACTAGTATCTTCTACCAGAATGGAAACAATTTGCAAAACTTGAGATGAATTAGCGATCCAATGTAAAAAAAAACTAAAGGCGAAAGGAAGGTCAGCCAGTCAGTCAAATGGGAGCAGCGAGAGAAACGACACACTAAAATAGAACCGGAGAAACTTCAAGTAAGGTCACGTCGAACATTCATTCTCTTTCTTCTTCTTTCTCGTGTGCTGGTTCCTTTTACTTCTTCTCTATTCTCACTATTCCCATATATCTCATCTGATACTTCATAACAAACGGACATTTTAAGACTGTATAAATACTTCAAAAGACACTCCTATCGAACAAACGTTCATGATACACGGTAAGCATTATTTCTCATGCACATAAAAAAATCTTTATTTCTATATAAAATAAAAGTTTACGCATAATTTATGTGAAAGGTACATATCAACGTGACTAACATAAGCTAATTTAATGAAATTAATTGATTCTATGAACAGGCATGTAATTACGTGAAGAAAATAAATATATTGTACACGAACAAAAGTGTATGTCAAAGAAATTATTTAGATATTTGTGCACAGATTTACTGAACCAGATAGGTGCCATTTTTTTCACTACTTTTCATCCTCCAAGGTGATTCATACTCGTATGACGACAGAATTAGATTTCTATCCGGGTACATGACTGACCTTATTGTTTTCTTCAGGCATACATATAATTTGCTATAATTTTGTGGATATTGGAATAAATAGGGATCAAGACTATTGTGGGATTCCAGATTGTGGGGTTCCCGGATTAAAAAAAGCGGTTTTAATGCGGGTTTTCAGGTCCACAAAAATACAAGACAAATTTCAAGAAAAGACAACGCAATAAGATATGTTGTATAAAAATATGAAAATTTTGTATTTGATAATATATATATACACAATATAAACAATTTGTACAATTCTGTGTATCTTCCATTTGATAGGAAAGTGTATTTTATATTTGCGTGAATGTTGGTTGAATATAAAAGTGTCTGTTGTATTTAAACGAATGTTGGTTGAGTATGAAAGTCTTGGTTTTGAGTCTGTAATTACACAGAGTAGTGGCACAATGTTTCTTTCCTTTTTATGTATCAGCCGTTAAGTAGGTGGAAATGGAAAGTGTTTCAAATTGTGTTGAAAAGGAGTGTGAATGAGAATTCCCGAGAGAAAGAGAGAGAAAGAGAGAGTTAAACGAAGATGTGTAAAACGATGAATCAGTCTACTTAACTTAGTGTTACTTCTCCTTTCTGGTTTGCTGAGAGATGTGAAAAGTTTTATGGCCGTTGCAGGTGATTCCTCTCTTCTTTCCGTTCGTAACGGTTGAGTGGGCGAAAGATTAGTTTGTCTCTTTGATGTCAGCGGCTATCAGATTGTGTGTATCTGACACTGCACCTTTCGGGATTGACTGGCGTGGGTGAAGGTCTCGCTGACTGACGGATCGAATGCTTCCTCTCACTGATCTTCTTGACTGACTGATTGGTTAGAGGACCTCCTTAAATATAGAATTCTGGTCAGGATCCCAGAAGGATTTTTTCTTTAGCAGTGAAAAAAAAATCGCCTATTTTACTGATATATTTAGAATTTCTCGATTTGTCAACTAATCAGGATCCATAGTAATTAGCTTTTCACATTGACTTGTGAAAAAGAAATGCTTTTAGCCGTTTGAATCCTCTTTTACGGGTGTGCAATTTTACTTTGGGTTTTTCCTAAATGTTGTAGTCGTTTGAATTTGATTTTGTGGGAGTGCAATTTATTCCGTGTTTTTTTTTATTTTGTTTCGTTTTTTTTTTTTTTTGCTAGTTGATGTGTGATATAGGATTTCATTGGTTGCTGCCTGTAATTGCGCTAACTATGAAGAGGGCTTGTTACAATTTAAGAACTCATTTTGTGAAAAGAGCCCGTAATACAGAATGCCTTTTTAATCCCAAGAGATATGGGTCATCACGCCTTTTTCAAGTTAATGTTTTTATTCCCCGGAATTGATTTCACTCCATCTTGTTGTAAGCAATCCATATTTCGTTGAATGTTATCATTCTTTCCAAACTGAGTCGTCTTGTTGCTTTTAGCAGGTAATCGACGATGAAAATGAAGTTTATTAATTTTTCTTCGTTAAATCGTGTGACACTCAAACATTCAAACAATTCAGGTATCCAAATAAATTCAAGTACGTTACAACGTCCATAAACATAATATTTCGTCGGTATCACGCGTCATTAAACACCCCCGCTTTTTAATCAACGCTTCTATTTGCCTACCATTAACGATTGAAGATTTGTCGAAGTATTTTCCGTTTCCCATATAAAAAAAATTCTACTTATGAACTTTGCGATAGTCATACGAATCCTACTCTCTGCTACGGCACCATATCCATGATAGGTATATATATATATATATGGAAAAGTGGCAATATATATATATATATATATTGCCGCTTTTACAGATTTTCTGAATTCTTTCCGATAACAAACGATCATCTGACAATTAAAATGCCTCTCACTTTCCTCAATTTTTGCTTTTAACGTAAAAAGCTAAAATACACAATCAGAACACAAATCGCAAAGAAAAGTGCTATGGAATGTTAGTTTTTCAGTTAGTTAAGTACCATACGTGATACACGCTTTGGGCGATCATGTCTCGAAAAAGACATGACTGACTGGGCAGAAGATTATCTCGCAGTAGGTTATCATTGCTTTATGCAGTAGACTGGTTGTCAGCCAATAGCTATAGAACCCAATCTGTCATATTATTTGACCCATAGCTAAAGGGGGAAGAGATGTATTGTATTATTAAGTAATAATTACTGGGGGTTCAGGTTATTACTTCATGACAATATAAAACTGATCCCCCACCTTATACCCAGTAGAAGTCTTTCAACTATTATGATTTCAACTATTATATTCAGTTAATCAGTTAAGTGCCATACGTGATATACGCTTTGGGCGATCATGTCTCGAAAAAGACATGACTAACTGACTGGGCAGAAGATTATCCTGCAGTAGATTGTCATTGCTTTCTGCAGTAGACTGGTGGCCAGCCACGGCTATAGAACCCAATTTGTCCTATTATTTAATCCAGTGAAGAGACGGATTAATACCTTTCCCAAGGGTATTTGTGCGTAAGTGAATGCGAGGAATTCAACCGGAATTCGAACTCGGCTTCCCCAATTCTTGTTCCGAGACGATATCCACAGCACCACTACGCGCATTTCCTATGTGTCATAAATTTTGAGTAAAACAAAATGGCGTGTTGAAACGTTAACTCATGAAAAACGTTACTGGGGATTTTCTGAACCTAAATTTACTAATATACTTAAATAAAACTAGTCTTAACTATTACAATAACCAGGGCGCCTTGAATATGAAAGAAGTTAAACATATACCTAGACAAGGAACAAGTGTTAATATTATAATTATAAATATTATTCTATGGAGACATCGATTATGTTTATCAAATTGGCCTAATTTACTTCAGATCAGAACGTTGGAAAATAATAAAACTGTTTTGTTTATATAAATAAATAAAATTTATTTATCAAACAGCATAACATCAAATTGTACATATGAACTTATTAAACTGTGGTAAGAGGAAGTGCAATAAAGCGTTTACAAAATTAAGAGCTCGTTTGTTTTAGCGGAATGCGATTTGTATAGAAAAAGTCAAGTCAACAAAGTAGTTGTAAAGTGTTTGTCCCTTTCTCCCTTTCTGTTTGTTGTAGACGGCGAGTATGTGAAGAGGCGGAATGCGTGTTAAAGAAACAGCACGCGAGAAGGAAAGGGAGTGCGAATACTGGTCACAGGGGCAGTTGTGTCCGATTGATGTTTGACAATTTCTGTTACATGGTGGCTGGGTTGACTGTTCTCCCTGAGTGTCTTTGTTGACAGCGGCCGGGTAACTCCGATCTCGTGATTAGCTCTGAACGTAAACTCATTTTAGGCGGGAAGGAATATGACACGGGTCATTGAAATTTCAATTTGTTTTTTTTTGTTTTATAAGTCGCACTCTTTCATTGGTTATTAAAAATATTCATACAGTCTTACAAATATATACAGGTTTCATTAAAGATGACAGACAAGGTGTTATCATTAAATTTTTTATATAATTTTTCATGTGTCCATATAATTTTTTTTTCTTTTCGGAACTCAAATTATATAAGAATTGTCCAAAGATTTTGTACTTTCGGGCGTTTTCTTTTATTTATAATTTGAGTTCCGAAAAAGAAAAAATTATATGAACACATGAAAAATTATATAAAACATTTCGTGATAATACCTTGTCTGTCATCTTTAATGAAACCTGTATAAAAGAGAGATTTTTGCCCAAATACACAATATATATATATATATATATATATATATATATATATATATATATATTAGATCATATATTAACCTGTATATTTTTTATTCAAATATCTTCATCTTTGTTATTTTTCAATCGATATATTCTTCGATTTTCTTCAAGGGGACATTGCATCTGTTGGTCTCTAGGAATGTTTTATTACTTTGTTTGTCCCATTTGTTGGCAGCACCCCCACCAAAGAACATTAACAAAGTCACAAAATCCGTTGGCGAAATCTCGTGTAAGGTATTTAGAGGAAGCCAGACGAAGCCCAGAAAAGACAAGTCTATTTTGAAGAATTCCACTTATTGATGCTTCTAATGTTAATGAATTAATGAATATTAATGAATATTAATGAATTTAAAAAACCAGAGGCAAATCTTGTCTAAGCAAATTTATAATTCACACATGGCGCGAGAGGTGTTAAAATATATTTTCACACTTAACATGTTGATCTCCATAACATTTAGAATAATAAAAACAATTATAAATTCAGAATCTTTTAAAATTATTAGCAAAACTTCACATAGTTGTTCGCTTTCAAATAAGTAGATATAATTGCAATCGTATATTTAACTGGTTACCATCTCAGTTGCATAATTAAGTATTGTAATTATAGGAATGTCTATTACTCAATCGCAATTGGATCAGGAATTTATTAGCAGTTTTATTTAGAAAATGATCACCTGTTAGTCGAAAATATACTTGACTGTCATCTTTGATAATAAAGTTTCGTATTTTCGGATGTGTTAGGAACAAGAAAAGAATAAAATTTCTTTTTAAACTGCTGATCATTATCTATTTTGAAACATGGTTATTTTGCATTGTCTCGTCTAAAAGAAAAAAAAAGCCCCGACCATTATTGATGCGAATGTGAAATACTGTTGTGTCGTCGGCTTTTTTACTTCAAGAATGAAAATGAATTGAAAAAATAGCAAAAAAAAAAAAAAAAATGACGAAAAGATCTAGAAATATCCGAGTCAGTCTCGTGCAAGACGTAATTCTTTGATACTTACACACAGTAGCCGCGAATTGATTTCGAGTAATACCACCTTTCTCTTCTAAGATATAGGCCGCGAACGTGTAACATTTTAGTCCTGCGAAGATACCTGGTTCCCAGCCATTTTTTAGCCTGCTTTCACATGGAAAAAAAGATTTCCACCGCCCATCTGTATGGTAAACTAGCAGTATAGCCCGGTTTTGCTCGGGTGTAATGAAAATTTTAAAACTAATCCACGGTCCTGGAGCTCAGACTCTTTGGACGTTGGCACGAAAGACTAAAAAGCAATAATTGTTCCAGTTAAAGCGAAACCATAGACTGAAAGAAAAATGAATGGATGTAAGTCAAATTTTGATTTCCTTGTATCGATATCAAATAAGTTGTTTTCGTCGTAAACTGAATTTTGAAGGCTAAATAAGTCCTCTGAGTAAATGGTATCATGGCTGAGACTAGGAACTACAATTATACCTACTTAGAGCCAAACCCGAAGCAAAAACTAAAATAAAAGGGCCGAAAAAAATCCAGTCATACAGGCAGATAAACAGACACACAAACACAAACATCTTGCCTTTTATATATATCTATTGTCGATTTTCTGCACTATTGTAAAAACTGCAACCTTGAAACTTCTGAATATCGTTTCTTATGTCTTTGTCTATGAGTGTATCAAATTTGATCAAAATTAGACCACTCTTTTTATAAGCTGATTTTTTCGATTATCGATTTTCGATATATATTGGAGGTACCTCGACACAAAACCTAGCTAAGAACATTCGCAGACGCTTATAGTACAAATGTGTAAATTTTCAAGAAATTCGGTTGAGCCGTTTCGGAGTCTATAGGTAACCGACACACAGACACACAGACACACACACACACACAGAGACAAAGTTCCATTTATAAATAACTTTAGATTAGATAGATATTCAAAGTTAATCAGTTCATACACGCTTAATCAACTTGATACACTTTTCGGGGATTATGTCTCGAAAGTGGGTTGCCATTACTTACTGCGGTAAACTGGTTGCCAATCAAATCTATAGAATCCAAACTGTCCTGCTGTTTAACCTATAACTGGAGGGAGAATCGACGGATTAATACCTTTACGGGTGTATTTGTGCGTAATGGAAATCAACTGGAAACCTTGTGAAAATTGTTTGGTAAAATTGTGTTGTTCTTTTTTTATGCGCCGTGTTACTTCAGGACGTAGACGATCACGGCCCTCCACATCTTCCTGGTTCTTGTTAGTCTTAATATATGTGGTCATGTTATTTTCTCAAACCCTGCTCTGCAATCCACTTATTCAAGCTGATCAAGTATTGATATTTATCATACTCCCCCACTTATATGCACTGTGTTACTTCTGGACGTAGACGATCACGGCCCTCCACCTCTTCCTGGTTCTTGTTAGTTGTAATATATGTGGTCCTGTTATTTTCCCAAACCCTGCTCTGCCATCCACTGATCAATTATAGATATTTATCCTACTCACCCAGTGGAGCGAGATGTAAGCACAAGGCCTTTTTAATGTGGGGAGCCCGACGCGTATAAGGGGCATCTGGTTCACTCTCTGGTGCAGTGAGGTGGCGCGGCCGTGGGACACTGTTCGCCAGGGGTGAGCATCTACTCAGTGTGATGTTTCTCAGATGCACCTCTGTCCTCGCGGACGGAGCTACTACTGAGCCGCACTCTGCCTTCGAGGACAGAGACACAACTGAGAGATGATTTTTGGTCCCTACCCGACATAAAAATGTTCCATATAAGTATACCACGCGCTGTTTTCACCTGTCTATCTTTCCCTCTATCCGCCATGTGAGTATCAGATTTTCCAAGCCCTTCTTCCTCATTGCCTGTCCAAAAATCATCAGCTGTCTCTTTTTGATGTTAAGAGTAAGTTTCTTTTTTCGTCTCCATTCTCTCCAAAGTCTCGTTGTTGCTCAAATGTTTGGTTCATGGCATTCCCAGTATCTTTCTGTAGATCTATATTTGAGCTACTTCGAATCTCTTTTTCAATTTTGAATATATTGTCAAGTAGGGAAAACATTACTTAAGAGTCCAGCACTTTTTTCTGTCAGTCGATAATATTCTCAGCTTTTGGAATACATCCTTGGCTATGCCAATACGTCTTCGGATTTCAGTGTCGCACTTTCCGTCCTCAGACTTTAGGATGTAGTAAAAAATACCGATGGGAGATCATAAATAGCGCTAATTTATGCGCCAATACTGCTGCTAGCAACGTATTAATAACAAATGAAAGCAAATTTAACCATTATTAAGTACTAGCAGCATAACCCGGCGTTGCTTGAGTGTAATGAAAGCTTTGAAACTAATCCCTGTTTCTAGAATTCAGTTGGCACGAAAAACGTAAGTTGTTTAAAGGTTGATCTCGAAACCGTAGAACATACTAAAATAAATGGATGTAAGTCAAATTTTGATATCCGGTATCGATGTCAAATAAGTTTTCTTTCTCAAACTGAATTTTGAAGACTAAATAAGTCCTCTGAGTAAATGATATCATAGCTGAGACTAACAACTACAATTATACCTACTTAGAGCAAAACCCGAAGCAAAAAATCCAAATAAAAGGCCTGAAAACCAGATTTTGATCAGATCCTATAGAATATCGGGGTATTAGTATTGGTTTGCGAACTGGCGATATTTCCAGTTACGCGATATTAATATAAACTTTTAAACAACAAATATTAACACGCTGCCGTAGCACGTGTAGTAAAAAAAGGACAAGTTACATAGCAACAACAAATAGGCATTTAATAAAACACAAACAAGTAACAATACATCACGAATGTTTAAGTAAGTTCCAAACAAGGAGAATGCTCAAGTTGTCCAAATGGACGAGGATATTTTTAGCAAGACTAGATAAGAAACGACATACCATTGGGCCAGCAATTGCTCTTTGTGGCTATCCTCAATAAAGCATGGAAGGGAACTGGCCCCAGATAAAAAAGAGTTCCTCAAAAGGGAAGACAGCTGTTATGGCCCTGCAGGGGTATTGATTTCCAAAATCGGAGTCAAATAAGTCATCCAAGGATAAACTAACCTAAATAAGTCCATGAAAAAATCGTACCCATCGGAGGTAAAATTGGAGAAGATGAGCCATATTGATGACTGAATATTGGGTTTTGATCAGATTCGATAGAATATCGGGGTTAACGATTTCCGATAACGGGGAAAATGAGTCGCCTGAGAAGATCTATTAATGTTTGAGACTAAAAACTATAATGTTATCAAGTTAGAGCCAATTCTGCAGCAAGAACCACGATAAAAGGGCTGAAATCCTGATCTTGATCAGACCTGATCGGATATCGGGGTATCGATTTATGATATTGGAGGGAAATCGGAAAAAATAAGTAGCCTATAACCTAACCGGAAGCCTAAAGAATATTGTGTGAAGTTTGGTGAGAATCAGATCAAAATTGTGGATTTGTATAAAGAACATACGGACAGAGAGAGAGAGAGAGAGAGAGAGAGAAAGAGAGAGAGAAAGAGAGAGAAAGAGAGAGACACATACACACAAACATCTTGCCTTTTGTATATAGAGATATATAAAGTGGCGATTTGTGGTTCAGTTTAGCGTTACAAATGCTGACAAAAAAATAAATAAATATAAAAATAAACAGTTTCTATTGATAATTATAAAATAAAAAAGAATATACCATACTAGCAACTAATAATAATTCAGTGAATAATTTTTTCTTGCCATCCCTTTTCTGATTTATATCCTAAAATATGTTATTTCGTCTGAAGAACAATTTGGATGTTATGACTTTTCAAAACTACAGAAAAATACCAATATAAATATTCATGGTTTACGGGAATATTTATAGTTTACCTACCTATTAAGATATTGCAAAATAATCATAACGACACTGAGAGAGTAACACTGAATTTCTTTATTCTGAAACCAACAAATGCAAAAATACACTTGGCAGATAGCAACTCAGTTTGAGGATGTAATATATGGCCTTTTACTGTTTGCCAGAGTTTCAAACAGAGCTCTGTAGCTATATGGAGATGGTTAATGTTTATTTGATTCGGCCTTGTGTCATACTTAACCAAACTTCCTACAGATTACAAGATTTATCCAGAATTATCATCATCAGAATTAGCAGAAGGTTTTCATCGGAAGGTTGGTTAGTAGCAGGTTGGAATGTGTGAATTAGTGTGGAATAGTGTAAGAATAAAAATATATATGTTGTATGTTAAAAAAGAAATTTATTAAAAGAAAAGAATAACGTAAATTGTAGAAGTTAATGTGCAATTAGAAACATTATTAAAAAGTTAAGGGTAGATTTCACGTTCAGTAAGAATGTTGAGGGTATCAAGAAATGAAGAAATGTTCGTAGTAGAAATTTGTTGGAAAGAGTTTATGTGTACGTACGTATGCATGTTTCAGTGTTTGTTGGGTATGAATGTCTTTGGGTGGAGAAGATGAAGTAAAATGAATCAGTACACGAGAAAGAAGGAGAAAGAGGAACGAATGTCCGGGTCAGTTGAAGCTTCTCCTTTTACATTTTAGCTTGTCGTCTCTGCTGCTTCCATCCCTGACTGACTGATTGGCTGACTGACTGACGCTGACCGGGTTCTTTTATAGTATTTAGATTTTCGCACTTGATCGCGAAGTTTTTATGGTTTTACAATTTGCTTCCATTGCTCAGAATATCAATTTAACATCTACTTGCGAAATTCTGTTTCAACTTTTTCTTTAAGAACATGGTCAATATTTTCTTTTTGGGAAAACCCAGAATTTCACATGTCATTGTGAATTTTTGTAAAGTGAAGAAAAAGGTTGATTTTAATTCTTAATTTCCTATCCCACAGCTTCATCCTTGTCAAACGCTCTGCCATTGGATGGAGAAAAACACAGACAACTTAGCTAAAGAGCAGATTCTTTTCTGGGAAAATTAGACAAGAGCCTGAACATGCATTATGCAAGGTCTACAGGAAATGTTTGTCCAATTTTAAGGGCACAGAATTCCGACATAAACTTTGTGTTTCATCCTCAGTAGTGAGATTTCTAGTAAATAGCCAGTCTCTGCTTGTGGAAGTCCTCCATTATCCAACGAGAGCTTCTATTTTAAATCTTTCTTTCTTTTTTTTTTGTACAGTTTCTTTGCAGATATTCTTTTAATATTTTCTCGGGTAGTATAGGTTGAAATAGTTTTTTTAAAATAAAAAATCATATTTCACCAACTAAATACTTCTTGATCGTCCACAAAGTTCTGTTTAGTTTCTCCTCGTCCAGGTTTGGGTAACATTGAGCTATGGCCTTACATTCTATTCAGTACTTTCGGCAACGTTGGACAGGTTTCTGCTACTGTTGTTACATTACTATCTAACTAGTAATAATATAACTAGTAATTTTTTAGACATTTCCTTCCCAGACAAATATGATCAATTTCATTACACGTTAGATCAAATTCTGTTTGAATATTCTAAGACAAACTAAGAACAAAATCTTTGTGTGTTTAAACAGTAGCCATTTTGTTTCTCTCCCTATCTGGAAGCATTCTGTCTGAAACTAATTTTCTGCACTCAAAGCGCATAATTCGATTTTCTTGGCTAAAATTACGAGTAGAGAGAAGAAATCTAACATGTTCGGAGAAAACTGAATTATTGAAGTTTATTGATGACCAATATCTTTAAAAGTATAGCTAATTCAACGGAATTACGTACATTTTAGAATTCAGCGATCCTGATTTATCACAACAAACCGTGATTTTGAAAAGAAAAAACAAAATTGTTGGTTGATGTAATAACAACTATAAACTTGTATCGGGTCAATATTATTTGTCTCATAGTGAGCTTGACGGATCACCCCGTCCAGTCAGTACCTCCTCAAATGTGAACAACGGCGAAGTTACAAAGAAAATCAATGCAAAAATCAGTCAGTCAGTCAAGTGCCATACGTGAAATACACTTGAGCGATCATGTCTAGAAAGAGGCTGACTTGGGCAGAAGATTATCCCGCAGTAGGTTGCCATTGCTTTCTTCGGTAGATTGGTTGCCAGCCAAGGGTATAAAACCCAATCTGTCTTGCTATTTAACCCATAACTGGAGGGAAGAGACAGATTCAAACCTTTCCCAAAGGGTATTTGTGCGTAAGTGAATGCAATGGATTCAGCTGGAATTCGAACACGGCTCTCTGATTTCTACGTTCTGAGCCGATATGCACTGCACCACAACGCACATCCTAATAATGCCAAAATCAATAAACTTATATTTACAACAAGTAAGAGACAGTAGAAATTTCTCGGACAAACACTGAGGAACGCAGGTTTAGAGAATTTGATACTCAAAAGATATATAACAAAAACCAATGGTAGAGACAAAAACATGAATAGACTATATAACGAGCTTGTATGGTATTTGAGGGAATAGGAGAATTGGCAAAAAAAACCTTACTTAAAACAACAAAGTTTTGGAGAGACATGATCGCCCATACCGAAAAAGAACACTGCACATAGACGTACACGAAGTCTATTGATTGCTTAAGACATCAATTAGCCAGTCGCCACACAGTGCTGATTCCTAAGTTTACACTCTTTATATCTATATATTTTCGACAATGAACACTCTTTCTCTATAAATATTTACATGCAAATAATCTTAAAAAAGCATGAATCCACTTCACACCCCCGTTATGGGAGACTTATATCACTAAACCTGACTTGTATTAGTAAACCATTATAATATATTAAAAAATATTTTACTATAAAATAAAATCTGGCTTTAAATAACCTGGTTTGGTTTATTTTGTTAAACGACATATCAATTTCAATGGATTATTTAATACCGACGAGATTTTTAGAATTAAGTTCCTCTGAAGAGAATATGTATTCTTTGTCCGAAATTACTTTTTTGGTCCGGTTTCGTTGAAACATTTTTATAATAAGGGTTTTTGATGAGATTCAAATATATTGCTGGTAATACGTTTTTTTTTAAGGTTTTGCTGGTAATATCAATCAGTTAAGTGCCATACATGATACAGGCTTTGGGCGATCATGTCTCGAAAGAGACATGACTGACTGGGCAGAAGATTATCCCGCAGTAGGTTGCCATTGCTTTCTGCGGTAGACAGGTTGCCGACCAAGGCTATAGAACCCAATCTGTCCTGTTATTTGACTCATAGGTAAAGGGGAAAGAAATATATTATATTATTATGTAGTAATTAGTGGGGGATCGGTTTCCTATTGTTATGAAGTAATAAACTGATCCCCCACTTTATGACCAATGTAAGCCTTAATCATTATTCCAACTATTATATTCAGTCAATCAGTTAAGTGCCATACGTGATACACGCTTTGGGAGATCATGCCTCGAAAGAGACATGACTGACTGGACAGAAGATTATCCCGCAGTAGGTTGCCATTGCTTTCTGCGGTAGACTGGTTGCCAACCAAGGCTAGAGAACCCAATCTGTCCTGTTATATAACTCATAATTGGAAGGAAGAGACGGATTAATACCTTTCCCAAGAGTATTTGCGCGTAAGTGAATGCAATGAATTCAACTGGAATTCGAACTCGGCTCTCCGATTTCTCGTTCAGAACCGATATCCAATGCACCACAACGCACGTCCTAATAATGCAAAAATCAATGAACTTATATTTACAACAAGTAAGAGACAGTAGAAATTTCAGCTTTCTTTATTTTAGACTGGTTGGCAATTTGCTCTCGAGCCAGGGCGTCTATTTAACCCATAACCTGTGTCAGGAAACGGCAGATTCATTTATTAGCTAAGGGTATTTGGGTGAAAAAAAGCGTAATAGACAAGCCAGACGTTTGAAATCGACCCGCTGATCCCGCCTTCTGTAATTACTCGATCCAAACATTCCTAATTTATTTTCGAAGACCGGGGAATCACTTCAAGAATCTTTGTGTCTGCGTATTTACACAAATTAAACTTATCTGCCTTTGCTCATATCTATTTCAATTAGTTGATGTAGTAGCCTAAAATGCCAAACCAAAATCGAGAAAACGAAAATCAAGCAGGTGCAGAGATTTACTTACCTGGGAAGTGTCTTAACAAAGGACGGAAAGTGCGATACTAAGATCCGAAAATCTATTAGTATGGCCAAGGATACATTCCTAAAGCTGGATAAAGTATTGACAGACAGGAAGATTTCGCTGGAAACAAAGAAGAGAGTGTTGGACTGTAATGTGATGTCGGTCCTTCAATATGGCAGCGAATGCTAAACAATCTCATCAAAGATGAAGGAAAGACTTGAAGCAAAGAAAATGTGGTTCTACAGAAGGATGCTGAGGATAACATGGTAGAACATGTGAACAACGACGATGTTTTGGAGAGGATGGACACGAAAATAAAACTGATACTTAACATCAGGAAAAGATAGCTGAAGTTTCTGTGATGTATAATGAGGAAGGAAGTCTTGGAGAACTTGATTCTCGCAGGACGGATAAAGGAGATGAGGAAAATAACGAGTGACATACTTGATGTATCTCAGCAGATGGAAGACGAAACGGGGTTTGAACGGTATAAGAGGAGAAGGGTTGTTAAGGGCTACAAGGGGTAGGGAGATGTGGAGGGCTATGATCACCTACGTCCTAAAGAGACACGGATCATAGCAGAAGGAATGTATTCCAGTTTCTGTCTATTTCAGTTAACTCCGAATTTAAACAGTTAATGTCTTTTCTGTTCAATTATATTCCTATCTATATATCTCGCATTGATATTTATGTAAGAACATTCAGTGATTCACGAAGATTAATATGGCAGGTTTGGTAAAAGGCCAGGAATTATGCAAACACAATGCGGATTAAACTGATTAGTCAATATTAATTGATGTGTGAAAAAAAGTTGCTACCTATTAAAGTAAGACCTTTGACATTTCAGTTTATTTATTTATCCAGTTCAGTCTC